>JAQPZY010000100.1:0-44761 GCA_029931535.1 Margaritifera margaritifera
CTCTCCATCTGCCTCTCTTCTTTTTCTCTCTCCATCTGCCTCTCTTCTTTCTCGCACTTTTGGATCTGCCTCTCTTCTTTCTGCATTTGGATCTGCCTCTCTTCCTTCTCTCTCCTCTCTCTCTGAATCTGAAGCTTTGCCAATTCTAAATCAATCTGGTTCTTTAACTCTATTTCCCTTAATTTCCTGTCAGAACCAGATACAGGCTTTCTTTTCAAACTTAAAGCACTATTTTCAAAAATTCCCTTTCCTACTAAATACTGAATTAAAATAATCTTTATCTCCTGTTTTGTCAATGATACTTTTGTCTCAGATAGACTGTATTTTCTGGCAAGCTCGAGCAACTCATCCTTTCTCATGCACTCTAACCCCTCCTGGGTAGGTTTTTGATAATGAAATTCTGAACATTAGATGCCATTGTAAATGCTTGTTGGTTTCACACAAAACAAATTTCTCTATTTAAAAATCTTTGCCAAAGACAAAAACAAAAAAAAATTCCAAGACAAAATCAATATGAATTTCAAAGATAAATTTAAATATCTCTAATATGCTTTAAAGAAATTCAGATCCCAGAAGACGAGCCCCACATTTCTGTTACGACTCTATGGTCTAAGAAAAATGTAACAGAAAGAAAGTGAAACCAAGAAATCATGTAAAAATCAACAAAGCAATTTATTACTAGATATTAAAATGAAAAAATCAAAAAGTCACTTACAGTAATGTGTTTTGAAAATCCTAATAATCCAATAAGAATGAATTGTTCTAATCACAAGTCCTAAATATAGAATGTTCCGAATTCACGGCTGTGTCCTTGAATGTTATGATGTGCTAATGGTCTCCAAAGTCTTGATGTGCTGATGTCAAATGAAGTATTCCAAAATCTCTGAATAAGTTCAGTTAAAATTCCAAAATCATCAATTAAAAATCCAAAATCCAAAGTTTATGAGCACTGTTATATATCCAATGAATATTTAAAATAATTCTCTCTTAGAATTTGGGAATGAATTTTTCACAACTGTAATAGCATCTTTTACAAGCTTGATGGTAATGTCAAAACTGAATAAATGTCACCAAACATGGTATATATAAGATTGGTCACATGACAGAATGTTCTAGAACATGAGTCATCTTAATGGAATTCTAACTGTAAAACAAAATTCAAGCTTGACCTTCAATTGAGAAAACATATTGATCAAAACAACCTAATTCAAGGACACTAGTTAAATATGTTTTTCCTGATAACATTTAAGATTTAAGCAAATATTAAAGTGAAAAGTGAAGAAACATTTACAATTTCCTAACTAATATTTATAATATTATATAAACATCATACATAACACCTCCCCTCATAAAGAAAAAGAAAGATTTATGTAATAAAGCTTTCTTTTGAATATACATCTAATACTATAATAACCAAAATTACATAAGAACATGTTTTATGATACTGGACTTAATTACATCAAGCAATATTACATTTCTAGGCACGTGAGAGTGCATCTGCAATTACATTGTCTTTTCCCCTGATGTGTTTGATATCAATGTTATATTCCTGCAATATCAAACTCCATCTCAACAATCTCCGATTTTTATCTTTCATTTTGTTGATGAAAGTAAGGGGATTGTGATCACTGTACACAATAATTGGAGAAAGAGCTGAGGTGACATACACCCCAAAATACCGCAAAGCCAACACCAAAGCCAAACATTCCTTCTCAATTGTGGAATAATTTTTCTGGTGCTTGTTTAGTTTTTTAGAAAAATAACACACAGGGTGATCCACACCACTTTTGTCTTCCTGAATCAATACTCCACCAACCCCTACATCACTTGCATTAACAGATAATTTAAATGATTGGCTAAAATTTGGTGCAGAAAGAACTGGCGCACTCCCAAGCACGGCCCTTAACTTGTCAAAAGATTCCTGACACTTGTCAGACCAATGAAATTTGGTTTTCTTACTCAACAAACTTGTCAAAAGGCTCAGCAATTTTGGAAAAAATTGGAACAAAATTTCCGATAACATCCAGCCACACCCAGAAATCGCATCAGCCGCCCTCCACAAACTGGAACTTGAAACCCAGAGACAGCCCCGACCCCAGCTTCTATAGGCCCAACCTGACCCTGTCCCACAATATGTCCTAAAAATGTGACACAAGCATGGCAAAACTCACTTTTGCTCAAATTAATTGTCAGATTCGCATCACCGAGTCGATCAAAGAACCCCCGAACGGTCTCCAAACGATCCCCCCAGATGTTGTTGTAGACAATGACGTCATCGATACAAGCGTCACAATTATCAAGACCAATGTTATCATGTTCATCAGACGTTGTAACGTTGCTGGCGAATTTTTCATTACAAACGGCATGACTTTATATTTATAAAGTCCATCTGGTGTTGCAAATGCTGAAACCCCCCCCCCCCCTGCCCCCTCCGTCAATGGAACCCGCCAGAATCCTTTTAAAAGGTCAAACCTGGTGACATATTCCGCATTTCCAATTTTATCAATGCAATCGTCCATTCTTGGATTGGAAATGAATCTGTTTTGGTGACACTGTTGACTTTTCTATAGTCAGTACACATACGGAATGTATTATCTGGCTTGGGAACAAGAATACATGGTGAAACTCCAGTTACTTTTACTTGGTTCTATGAAATCATTCTCCAGTAAATATTGAATTTCTTTCTTCAGATAGTTCTGTTTGAGAGGATTCATCCTATAAGGATGCTGTTTCACAGGCGCAGAATCTACAATGTCAACGTCATGATAAATTTTACTTGTTCGTGTTGGAACATCAGGAAACAAGTGCTCATAGTCATGTAATAGCTGTTTTAGTTCATATCTTTCCTGTTGTTGTAGATGTGAAAGTTTCTGGTCTAGGTTGTTCAATATTTCTGAATTCCGAAGATTGGTTATACCAGAGTCACTATAGTCTGATCGTACTCCATCGTTGATATCTTCATTGTGTGGGACAGGTACAACTAAATTAACTGAATAATTAGCTGAGCTATCTCTGTCAAATATTCCTTTAACATATTTATATGACAAAGTTGTTTCTGTTTCCGTCTCCCAGGAGTGTTAATGATATAATTTAAGTCATTTACTTTCTTTTCAACGGTATAAGGACCATAAAATTTAGCCTGAAGAGGATTCTGAGGTATGGGAAAGAGAGCCAGAACTTTGTCACCAGGTTTAAAACTCCTTTCCTGTGAATTTCTGTCATACCTTAATTTCATTTTTGACTGGGTAGTGTGAAGATTAGTTCTTGTTACTTGACAGGCCTTTGACAACTTGTATTTGAAATCAGAAACATAATCAAGAAGATTAATCTTTGAGTCTTCATTTGAAAGAAGTTTCTCTTTCAATAATTTCAATGGTCCACGGACAGTATGACCAAAAACTAGTTCAAAGGGACTAAAACCCAACGACTCTTGACCTGATTCCCTAACAGCAAACAACAACAAATGAACACCCTCATCCCAATCCTTTTCTGTATCAAAGCAATATGATCGAATCATATTCTTCAAAGTTTGATGAAATCTTTCCAAAGCACCTTGACTTTCAGGGTGATAGGCAGAAGATTTAAACTGTTGGATGCCTAATTCATGCATAACTTGTTGGAAGATTCCAGACATAAAATTTGACCCTTGATCTGACTGGACAGATTTGGGAAGGCCAACAAGTGTAAAAAAACTTCACCAAAGCTTTCACAATAGTTTTAGTTTTTATATTTCTCAGAGGAATTGCCTCTGGAAATCTTGTAGATGCACACATGATGGTCAACAAGTATTGGTTGCCTGACTTGGTTTTAGGTAAAGGACCAACACAGTCTACCATTATTCTACTAAATGGTTCATCAAATGCAGGAATAGGTTGCAGATGAGCCTTAGGTATCTTCTGATTGGGTTTTCCTACCATTTGACAAGTGTGACAAGATCTGCAGTATTTAGAAACATCACTTTTGAGTTTCGGCCAATAAAAATGATTCAAGATCTTGTGATAAGTCTTACGGACTCCTAAATGACCAGCCAAAGGAGTTTCATGGGCTAAATTAAGAATTTCCTGTCTATATGACTTAGGAACAACAATTTGATAGCTCACTGACCACTCGTCACCAGCGGGTACATCAGGTGGTCTCCATTTCCTCATAAGGACCCCATTTTTCACAAAGTAACACACTGGAACTTGTGTGGCTTCAGTTTCACTAATAGCCCTCTGAAAAAAACAAGATATCTCGGGATCTTGCTCCTGTTCAACGACAAGGGATTGTCGTTTGTCATCCTGATTAGAACAAAGAGAATGAGTTGCCAAAAGAGGATCACTGTGATCAATACCATTTGATTGATCAATACCTGAGGAAAAAGTGACCTCATCAAAAGACTAACCAATACATGTGTCAGCTAAAGGAATAATATCCTGATCAACATCACTCTCAAGAGCTCTTTTTGCCATAGCTCTAGTAACTGCACAAGCAGGGTACAAATCAGGGATTTCAGTTTCGACAGGATCAACTTTCTGATCCAAACAAGGCTTGTCAGTTACAAGTGGATTAACCACAACCTTATCTCCAGCTAGGTCATTGCCTAGTAATAAATGAACACCCCTCTATGGGTAAAGAAGTCACTGCCCCAACAGTCACAGGTCCAGAAACTAAGTCCGATGCCAAATTTACACAATGGAGAGGAACATTTACAAAGCCGCACTCTACTCCCTGAACAAGAACACTTTCACTTGAAGAAGACTCCTCAGACAAAGGCAAAGTACCTGACAATAAAAGACTCTGAGAAGCTCCAGTGTCCCTTAATATTTTAATTGGGGTAGGTTTGGCAGAATCACCAATAATCGATATAGAACCTTCTGACATGAATGGTTCATAAGCCTCCAAAATAGAATCAGACTGGGGTTTGTTTGACCCAACAAATGTATTGCTTTCAATACAAGACCGTGACCTTGACCTCGTAGAAATAAGAGCATTTGGAAAAGCTCTGTCTTTACTCTGTTGCTTATTTTTCAACTTGAAGCAATCAGAAATAACGTGCCCTTTCTTTTTACAATAAGTGCACGTAGGAAGAGATAAGGATTTCTGATCAGTCTTATCAGATGTTTGATTCCTAACAGTTCTGCTGTTGTGAAATTTGGAAGTACTCGAATGAGATTGAAATGGTTTTTTTACCAGAAAACTGCTGAGAGGACGATTTATTACCAATGAAATTTTGTGAGTCAAGGAATAATCATCAGCCATATGAGCAGCATTTTCCAAAGTTTCCACATTCTGCTCGTCAAGATAGGTTTTAACATCACTATGGATGCACCTCTTGAACTCTTCAATTAATACGAGCTGTCTGAGGTTATCATAAGCTTGATCAACTTTCTTGGCTGAGCACCACCTATCAAATAGTTGTTCTTTATCCCTTGCAAATTCGACATGAGTTTGTCCAGTTTCTTTTCTACAATTCCTAAACCTTTGTCGATATGCCTCTGGTACCAACTCATAAGCTTTCAAGATGTACTCCTTAACCACATCATAATCAGTGCTTTGTTGTACTGACAGTGAAATGTAGACTTCACGAGCTTTGCCAATTAGTACACTTTGTAATAACAAAGTCCAATGCTCTCTGGGCCATTTCAAGTTTTCAGCAATTTTCTCGAAATGAAGAAAGTATTTATCTACTTCTTTTTCCTGAAAAGGGGGTACTAACCTAATATATCTAGTAACATCAAAACCTGAACTTGTATTTAAAGGAGTGGAGTGTGCTCTGTTTGCCAGTTCTAATTCTCTTAACTTAAATTGCATTTCCCTTTCTTCTCTTTGCATCTGCATCTGCATTTGTATTTGTCTATCTTCTTTATCTCTCTCTCTCCATCTGCATTTGCCTCTCTTCTTTCTCTTTCTCCATCTGCATCTGCATTTGTCTCTCTTCTTTCTCTCTCTCCAACTGCCTCTCTTCTTTTTCTCTCTCCATCTGCCTCTCTTCTTTCTGCATTTGGATCTGCCTCTCTTCTTTCTGCATTTGGATCTGCCTCTCTTCCTTCTCTCTCTCTCTCTGAATCTGAAGCTTTGCCAATTCTAAATCAATCTGGTTCTTTAACTCTATTTCCCTTAATTTCCTGTCAGAACCAGATACAGGCTTTCTTTTCAAACTTAAAGCACTATTTTCAAAAATTCCCTTTCCTACTAAATACTGAATTAAAATAATCTTTATCTCCTGTTTTGTCAATGATACTTTTGCCTCAGATAGACTGTATTTTCTGGCAAGCTCGAGCAACTCATCCTTTCTCATGCACTCTAACCCCTCCTGGGTAGGTTTTGAAATGAAATTCTGAACATTAGATGCCATTGTAAATGCTTGTTGGTTTCACACAAAACAAATTTCTCTATTTAAAAATCTTTGCCAAAGACAAAAACAAAAAAAAATTCCAAGACAAAATCAATATGAATTTCAAAGATAAATTTAATATCTCTAATATGCTTTAAAGAAATTCAGATCCCAGAAGACGAGCCCCCAATTTCTGTTACGACTCTATGGTCTAAGAAAAATGTAACAGAAAGAAAGTGAAACCAAGAAATCATGTAAAAATCAACAAGCAATTTATTACTAGATAATTAAAATGAAAAATCAAAAAGTCACTTACAGTAATGTGTTTTGAAATCCTAATAATCCAATAAGAATGATTGTTCTAATCACAAGTCCTAAATATAGAATGTTCCGAATTCACGGCTGTGTCCTTGAATGTTATGATGTGCTAATGGTCTCCAAAGTCTTGATGTGCTGATGTCAAAATGAAGTATTCCAAAATCTCTGAATAAGTTCAGTTAAATTCCAAAATCATCAATTAAAAATCCAAAATCCAAAAGTTTATGAGCACTGTTATAATCCAATGAATATTTAAAATAATTCCTCTCTTAGAATTTGGAATGAATTTTCACAACTGTAATAGCTCTTTACAAGACTGATGGTAATGTCAAAACTGAATAAATGTCCACCAAACATGGTATATATAAAGATTGGTCACATGACAGAATGTTCTAGAACATGAGTCATCTTAATGGAATTCTAACTGTAAACAAAATTCAACCTTGACCTTCAAATTGAGAAAACATATTGATCAAAACAACCTAATTCAAGGACACTAGTTAAACATGTTTTTCCTGATAACATTTAAGATTTAAGCAAATATTAAAGTGAAGAAACATTTACAATTTCCTAAAAATATTTATAATATTATGTAAACATCATACATAACACACTCGATTCAGTAATGTGAGATTACAAGGATCAGATTCCATGGTGTGTGGACAATATTGTGTACATTTTCTTCATGAACGCAGTCTTGGATATCCCTAAAATATTTAGTGACTTATTTTGATATAGAGTTCGCTAGAAACGATGTTAAAGCAGAAAGATGGTTTTGTGAACATCGTGGTTATCTGTTGTCTTTAGTTCAGAAACGTAGTGTGCATCGAGGGCAGAATGACTTTGAACAGTGGAAGTCGAGTTTGACTTCACAACGTTGTCAACCCTATAAATACGTTCACGTTTAAAAATGTTTGTTTGTATTTTGTGTCAGAGAAGCTTCTTCTTGTTCATTAAAAAAATGTTGATTTGTGAAAAAAATGGTGTTGTGTTGTTTTATGAATTAATAAAATTAAATGTATATGCTCTTTGACTTCTCTCTATCGATCTGAGGTAACTACTCTTTCACGTTTCTCTCTATCGATCTGAGACATGTTTTCCATCGCGTCCGCGCTTCCAGCATATAAAGCGGTGCGTTTGCCAGTCGGGTCAGCAGCATTCCATTCCATTCCATTCAGGCAGCAGCAGGTGGAGCAGAGCAGACGTGTGGCAGACGTGCTAACCGGTAGAGGGAGACGCAGTGGACGAGGAGGGGAGGAGGCAGGGTTGGTCTGTACCTTGAGCACCCAACTACAACTACAATGACTCGTTCTTGAAGTATGGAAGTATGGGGCCAAGAAATGCTTCAAGACCAACGGTTTTCAAACTGTCGACCTAACCCCCCCCCCCCCCCCCGCCAGATGCCACTACATGGAGCAGCATGAAAGCGAGCTACCAGAGGGCACTGCGTTAAAGAAAGAGCTGGCACAGCAGATAGACAGAGCTTCTTTACCGGGGACCACCTGCTGTTAACAATAGTCCTTTTAAGGGCTAACACATTGCGTGAATCAATGGGGTTTTCAATTTGGCTTTTTTTCGAAGACCCCTTTTGATTATAATCTTTTAAAACACAAATTTGATCAATTTCGAACCACCATCTAAAAAATTACAACTCACAATTGTAGTGTGCGTAATACGAAAAAGATATGAGTAATTCTTACTCAAAGATTGGTATTGTTTTTGAAAATAATATGTACACTTTGTACACACAATTTTTCTTAAAAACTGGAATATTCGTGTTAAATGGAAAATTCTTTGTAACTCGAAGTATTGTCATAATTGAACAAGTGGCTCACACTTTATTGGTATTAGGGACAGCCCGAATTAGTTTAACTGGGCAGAATTTGATCATGTATGTATGTTCCTGGCGTTTCAGCTTCCGTCACGCTTCGCGCTTTCGCTTGCCTAGTCCGTGCCACCTGCCACTCCTGACTGAGGCCTTGAAGCAATTCAATCAACAACGTGCGCTATGACGCGCACCTATATACCTGTAAACATTGTGGTTCTAGTCCTATGTACAGGTATAAACACACCTGACAATATCATGCCTTCAATGAACCCCCGTTTGTGGGGAAACCATGCATTGATGGTGGGGTGTGTTAAATGTACACACTCTCCAATAGCGCGCATTCAATTTAACCCCCTTAATTGTGGGGAACCATGCTGCGCTGGAGGGGTGTACTCAGTACAGTGTCAGGTGTGTTGCGAACCGTTAACACACCTGACAAAATATAGTGTGTTCAATCACACATTGAATCCCCCTAAGCGTGCTTCGCACGCTATGCAGGTACATAGTCGTACATGCCCGAAGGGCGAAAACGACTTAAATTCAAAAATCAATCAATCAATCAGTCGGATCAGTACAGTCAGGAGCCAGCTGTCCAGCAAGTCACATCGTCCCGATATCGTCAACACGTCATGTGGTAGGATGAAGGGGAGGGGGTCACCTGTGATTACATACGGACTGCCACGTGCATGTAATGACCAGCCTACTACTGTATGCAGCCACCTCTGTTATACAGGAAGTCAGCGGCATACGTGCATATACGTGGCAGTACGGCACAAAAGATGGCCAACCTACCCCCACCACCAGAGCCGAAGCCCCTAAAGAGCAGACGCCGAGTCGAGGAGTACAAAGGACTGGCAAAGACCCTCCGGAAGTACCCCGACGCAGCACGTGCAACCTGCCCAGCCATGAGCTGAAACTAGGAGGGAGCAGGGAGGACAACGCAGGAACCAGGTTAGCGAGCTACAGTATGCAGCCTATAACGCAGACCCAGGCCAACCCTGCGCCCACCCGTAGAGACAGGCGACCCATAAAGCTCCAGCCTCAGACGATTTGCTGTCGACATCCGGAATCGAACCAGCCTGCTGTCAGAAGAGGGGGGGGGGGCGTAGAGCAGACCGAATATGGAGAGGCTCTCCCCACCAAGCAGACTGGTCAAAATTGCCTGACTGTTATAGGGTTTTCCTTTCGAATTTTTTAAAACCCTTTTTGATTATACTCTTTATATCACAAATTTGATCTATTTCTTCAAACCACCGTCAAAAATATAATCTCTAAATTATTATCTGTGCGTGATACAAAAATGATATGAGTAACTTGTACTCGTTTATTGGTTTTATTTTTGGATAAAATATGTACACTATGTACGCAAAATTCAAAATTATACGGAATTAAATAAACAAAATTCGAAACTCGAAAGAATTGTCATAATAAGATAAGATAAGAATTCTTTATTTCAGACTGCATGGTCCATACATCTGAATTAAAATATACAATAAAATAGAATATAAAATATAGAAGTATTTTAAGACATAGAAGTTCATAGGTGTCTTATGTGCAAATATACATACCCATCTACAACTACAGAATGTGTTTGTCATTGTTAGGAATAAAATCTTGTGAGACATTTAAATAGTAATTTGTTCCATCTATCTATAATCTGAGAACTTAAATGAATATCATAGTTCCACAACGATTTCAAGATATAGCTTTTACTATTTGATATTCGTGTCATCATTGAAAAAACATACTTTCTCATTAATTCTTCAAAACTAAATACATTATAGTTTACAAACATGGTAGAGGCACTATTCCATCTTGGAAGGCTTAGTAGTAAACAAAGACTATTATTATAGCCAATAACTAGTTTTCTTTTCATACATTCACTAAAGTGTGTTCACAGAGGAGCACAGTACATTGTGCAACAATAAGATTTGAATAATCTAATCTTGATATTCACAGAACAATTTCTAAATTTACGTAAAAGCATGTTTGTTCTAGTACACAGAAATCTGTAATGTCTCATCATATCTTCATCATCTGACCGGTTGGATTTTAGCATATGACCCAAATACGTATAACTGTCGACATATGCAAGAGCATGGCCGTTAAGAATTACAGAGGGAGGAGATGGTAATTTGACAGCAGTTGATTGAAAAACCATGCAGACCGATTTTTGTGTATTATATATGATATCATTCTCAAATGCGTAATGTTCACATATCTTTAATAATTTCCTTAACCCTGCGATAGAAGGACTTATCAATGACATATCCTCAGCAAAACTAAAATTGTTAAGAAATGACGCATTTAGTGTCAAATGTATCCCCACGTGACACTGTCCCAGCTTACGATTTAAATCGTCTATGTATATATTAAATAACAAAGGCGAAAGAACACCTCCCTGCCTCACCCCATTGATTACATGAAAGGAATTGGATACTGCACTTCCCCAACGCACATAGTAAAATTGTTTACCATACTAGTTAACTAGGGTATGAACAATGTAAACGGGTATTTGATTGTCGAGCAACTTTTTAAACAGCGTCCAATGATTAACCCTATCAAATACCTTACTAGCGTCTAAAAAACATGCAAACACAGGGCATAATTAAATATGTGGTTTACATATTATTGGTATTAGGGACAGCCCGACTTAGCTAACTGGGCAGAATTTGATCATGTACGTTCCTGGCGTTTCAGCTCTCTGTCACGCTTCGCGCTTTCGCTTGCCTAGTCCGTGCTGCCTGCCACTCCAGACTGAGCCCTTGAAGCAATTCTGTAAATAAGTGCGCTATCGCGCACCTGTGTATCTGTAAACATTGTGGTTCTAGTCCTATGTACAGGTATAAACACACACCCCCCCCCCAATATCATGCCTTCAATGAACCCCCGTTTGTGGGGAAACCATGCATTGATGGTGGGGTGTGTTAATTGTACACATCCTCCAATAGCGCGCATTCAATTAACCCCCTTAATTGTGGGGAACCATGCTGCGCTGGAGGGGTGTACTAAATTAGAAAAGTGTCAGGTGTGTTGCAAACTGTCAACACACCTGACCATAACGAACCCCCCTATGCGTGCTTCGCACGCTGTGGGGGTAAATAGTCGTACATGCCCGAAGGGCGAAAACGACTTTAGTTCAAGTACAACAAGTACAACAACAACAGTCGGGTCAGTAGCTATGGAAGATTTTTGCCAGGTATAAAAGAAACAGGAATCAATTGCCCACACTGTCCCACCCCTGAAACATTATGCTACATTTTTAACGAATGCTCCAAATATACCCAAGAAAGGGAAAGATTCCAGGAAAATCAGAAGAAACTAAATACCCCAGATAGCTACCCGGATTTCCTTAAAACAGGAAATAATACCATAAGTTCGGTGTGCTCAAACATACTGGGATTCATCACCGACATTGGGAAGAGAGGGAAGATATAATCCCTGATTAAGAAAGATAACAACAACAACAACAAAAAACATTTACTATGGCAAACCCGAACAGTTTAAGGCGGGAGAGGAGGGGCCCCGCACAGGGGGGAAAGTGATTGGTATATCAGGATCGCTAGGACGCTAGGTTGCCGTGGTAAGCCGCAAAGGCGAGCCAATCCCCGCCCTATTAAGCGGGAGAGACCCCTCTCCCATGATAGGACTGAGAGGCAAGCCAAAATTTTTTTTAAAAAAATAATACAAAATACAAATTGGAATATATGAATCAAATAAACTTGGGATAGTTGCCTATAAAGATTCAGACATAGAATTCAAAATTTAAAAAAAAGCGATACTTTTTACCCGCGCCTTCAATTAACCCCGTTAATTGTGGGGAAACCATGCAGCGATGGAGGGGTGTATAAAATAGCGTTTCTTATACGCATTAACGTGTCAGGTGTGTTGTGACAACACACCTGTTCATAATTTTAGTGTGCTCAGAACACCCCCCAACCCCCTAGTGCGTGCTTCGCACGCACTAGTGGTACATAGTCGTACATGCCCGGATGGGCTAACACGACTTTAATTCAAATATCAATCGATCAGTCGGACCCTCCATCGTTGACTCATCAACAAAGAAGAAGAATGAGTAGTAATAGGGCAGAAAAACTTAGCCAAGTCTTAGTTCACCTAGAGCATGTTCATCGCCTCCTGGATGACCTCGAGGAGCTAGATCCAGACAGGAAAATATTCCTGAGGAAGATAATAAACTTAAAATTTTCCAATCAACTGATCGTGGCATCTTTGAAGGAAGAAGTGATAGAGGACAGAAAAAATTGGGAGAAAGAAAAGAAGTTAAAGATACGTCTCAACTGTGCTGTCAAACCAATGGTGAGGACGCAGCAGCAGCGACAGCAAACACAGCAGCAGTAGTAACAACAGCAGCGACATCAACCACAGCAACAGCAGCAGCAGCGTCAGCAATCACAGCAGACAATATTCACGGTCCCTGCAACAGAGAATTGGGACGGCGAAGCCACTCAACCCCCGTCCTCTTTTCCCATCTCCATCAATCCCTGGGGTAGAGATCGATGGAGTGGGAGATGTGCTGCCTGTGGGGCCAGACCGGGGAGGTGTCCACATCTCTAGGTGAACAAAAACAAAAACCAAACGGAACTTTTCAGAGCCACAACAATTACCAAGAAAATAAATCTTACTTGCCTAAAAAATTTGTGTTTGTATGTTGGGTGTGTGTTTGTGTCTGTCTTTTTAAAAAAGCAAAAAATCCCTTTCCCTTGTGTGTTTGTATGGAGTTTGTTTGTTTAGAGTGTGTCTATAAACACTCCCTTGCCCTTCCTATCTTAAAAATACTTTCCTTTAAGTCCGCGCACTTGGTGTGTTTTGTGTGTAAGAGTTTATTTTTATTTTTTGGGGATGTTTTCCTTCACGTCCGTACTTACAGCATATAAAGCGACGCATTCACCATTTGCGCCATTCGTCGTCAACTGAAAAGAAGACAAGAATGACAACAGTGGAGAATTTGCAGGAAGCCTGGGCTTGGATGCTGGGAGTGGAGTATCTGCTTGAAAAGATACAGTGTTATTGGCGTTATCCAGTCACCCTACACTATGTGACAAGGCAAGTGTCAGCTCTTACAAGAGCCAAAGGTCTTGTCCATGACGTCATGAAAGAGGAAGCGATGAAGATGAAGGGTTCCTCAGTAGTTGCACCCTGTCAAGTGGGAAAGTTAAAGAAAGCCTTGGGTTTGATGGAAGAGGTGGAGTACTTCCTAGATAGGGTGCATGAAGACTTTTGGTTTGATCAACCCCTCAGTAGTGTGAGGAGGGAAGAGGCTGCCCTGCTCACAGCCAAGGGTATTGTAAGAGAAGTCATAGAGAAGGAGGTGGTGAAGATCAAGAAGGTTTGGGCTCAGGAAAGAATGGTGAAGAAGCAGGAGAAGAGAGAAAGGGACTTCCACCGCCTGAATGCTCATTGGATCAAGGTCCAGGAGAAATACAGGAGATTGGGTCAACCGGACTGGATCCCTGATCCACCTAAGAAGAAGACGAACATCCTAGGCTTCCTGAAGAAATGGTGGTCAGGGAGGTCAAAGTTAAAACAAACGGCCCTTTTCAGGGCCACCCACATCTTTTAGAAAAGAAACAATCAAAAACATTGCCAATGGTGTTTCTATGTTTGTGTGTTTGTTGGGTGTATGTGTCTATTCTGTCCGCATAAAATACTTCTGGCCCATAAACACTTTTACCCCATAAACACTTCTACCACATAAATACCTTCTTCCCCATAAACACTTCTGCCCTATAAACACGTCTACCCTACAAACATTTCGGCCCTATAAACACTTCTGCCCCCAAATGCCCCCCCCCCCCATGTTAACCTACGGGCTAATGTTAATTCCCCAGTACTCCCCCCCCCCCATTACTAATCCTGAATATTTTGGTGGAGGAAGAACCCGGGAAGAACCATCGACTCACGGGAAGCTAGTTGCAAGCTTCCTCATATACCCACGTTCGCCGAGTCGGGACTTAAACCCACGCAACAGTAGTGAGATGTGAGTGATATGTAAAGGCTCGCGCCTTAGACCACTCGGCCACCCGGGCCCCTGGTCAGTCAAACGGTTTATTGGTTAGTAGGTGTCGTTGATGTTCAGTCAAACAGCGTGTAGATTAGTAACATGGCGAATCTTTTTCACATTGCATTTTCGTTTGAGTCCAAAGTTCATGTTAAATTCCCCTTGTTCCACAGCCTCGCACTCACTTCTTTATCCTATGGACATTTTAACATAGAATTCCCTTTGACTCCAGATTCCCACTAACATGTTAATCCTATGAACATTTTTAACATTATCTTTTCCCTTGACCCCAGAGTACCATTTTGTATCTAAACTAAAAACAATTTATTTGGTGAAGGGAAAATGTCATGCTTATTTCATAATGTTAAAACCCAGTGACCCCAGACTCATACTCACATATTAATCCTATGGGCATTTTTACATGGAATTCCCATTAACCCCAGATTCCAATACTTTGTAGATGGCGACCGTAGTGTTAATTCCCACTGACCTCAGATCGGCCCATTTAACTCCAGGATATACCACTATACTACTCTTTATGAACAAGGGAGACATTACTGGTTTTCCAGTATTTTAAATCTATGTTTAATATTGTAAACATTCGATTGCATATTATAGACCTTTACCAGAAAATGAATGACACTAAAATGTTCTTTAAACAAATTTTGTATGACGAATATAAACAATGTTAACACTACAGGTATGATTCCAGCAATAAAAGTGGAAACTTTTCATCGTGAAACCAGTATTTTGGGGAATTTTTAACGCATAGGTTTATTGTTTATAACCTCCTAACCCTCATCACTCATAATTTGTCTTGCAATTTATTTGTATATGTCCCTTTATAGCAGATGTAAACCAAAATTAGTTGTATAATTTGGTTCTTGTTTTGTAGAGAAGTTGCCTTTTTAAATAGTAGCGGTAGTAGAAATTTCTGTTGCTGTTGTGTTCTTGGTATAAAAAGCAGGTCCTTAATATAAAACAAACTTGACTGTTTTTCCCCTAACACAATATAAATTTAGACTGCTTTATAATAATTCTATTTGTTACTTACAGGTGTTATTGGAATAAAGGTGCCCTATGATCAGATGGCACCATTAGTTTGTTTAACATCAAATTAAAGTTATGTGCTTTAAAGGATAGGAATCTTTGCAGCATATTTACCAAGCACAGAGAAGTCAACTAACTAAAATACCATCATGTACAGTCAACTATCCAAACAGGAAAAAAAATCTAATTAAAGAAGGCCCATGTACATATCTGTCGTTATGAAAATGGGGATTCGTCTTCTCTCGTCAGCTTTTCGACAATGCACACTTTGGAGAATCTAAATACTTATAGAGTCCACGCTAGAGTGATAAGGGCGAAATAGTCACATTAGAGTCCGTCACCTAAACAGATCCCAAAGGCGAAGTTCACTTTGCTCTGCACTGCTTTGATGACATTATCGCCCCCTCCCCCTCCCAATTTTGTTTAAATAAAATGCATTATTAATCGAAGTAAAACGTCGACTTTCGTGTAAATTTCTCTTTAAAAGTGGAAGGTGCAAAGAAATAATAATAAGTTCCATGTTCTGCAGTCAATTTTGGTGCTAAATTGATGATCATAAATACCAGAATGTACATTGTTATCTACGGAATTCCCATCGAAATTTCACACATTATCCTTGAAAAACAAGTGAAAAATTGACTTCCTGTATCTCAGTTTGAAGCAAATTATGACTCACTGGACGCATCCAGGTCCATTACTAACAAAACTCATAATTGTATCTAATATTTCATTCTACTGACACAACAAAAAAGGACTTCTATTGTCAAAAATTGTGCCGATTTTCGACTACAACTTATTTTTGAGGTTGCCGTTGTCTGTTATACAACAAATGCGGCGAAACAAACAAAAATAATACTATTTGTACAAACTTTTAATAATATTTCATCATCATTTTCATAATCTGATATGAAAAAATGTAAACACATTAGTTTAAAGAGACTATTTTTAACTCTCTACACCCCACTTTTCTCTATTTTCACCAACTTCACCCTATTCTTGTTGAAGAGAGGTAATTTCGCCCTAATATTAGGGTCCAACTTGGACCATGACTAATTACAATTAAAGTAACATAGTAGCAATTCAGGCTTTCGCATGATTAAGGTGACTTCTGGTAAGATAAAGGTAAAATTATGGTTCAGATCTAGTAACACATGTTAAGATGTTAATAGGCTGAGGGTAAAGTTCGGGCAAAAGCCAATTTTATACTAACTTTCAATTGGATATTTCAAAATAAAAATTATGGCAGACAGGTGGTGTATACTCAATATAGCATATCATCTCAGTGTCATTATCAGCCAGATCGCACCCATTGGAAATATAGAACATATTTCTTCTTCAAGTCACACTTTGCACGTGAAAAAAAATATCTCTCTGGAAATCAAAGACTTCTCTGAAAGACGTATTCTTACAAAATTATGAGCGATCTCCCGCAATCCAAAAATAGAAAATGGGAGATATTCAAATCCTATTACTCCTTTAAAAAGAAGAATTTATGAACACTGTAATAATAATACGACTGAAATGAATTTCTTTTCCTTTTGCAATGTCCATTTTATTCTAGTTTCAGGGAGGTATTGTCAATGACTTCAAAGAGTTCCATGATCTGTCCGACCCCCCCCCCCCATTAATGTATTTGATGACATCAGATGTCAGTAATATATTCATTAATATCTGCTGTTTTCTAATTGTTACCATTTTCAGTATATTAATATTTTAATAAACTGCAATAGATTCAGACAAAAGATTTTGATATAAAGGTCTAAACTATATTTTGTTCATTTTATTTCCTCTTCTAAATAAACTAACGTCCAGTCCATCAATAATATATTATATTGAGGAGTTTTCTTCCCTAACTGGACCCTTAAATTTGATAATAATGTTACAGTATTCTACATTATGTCCCCAAAATAGCAAGGAATTCACACTGGACTGGTCATTGACAACGGCATTTTTCCAAATTGTAAAGGTTTGTGCGAACATAGGATGATGGTATGGTTATAAATTTTTTAAGATATAAAGGGATTTGGTATTTTTGAGCAAGAGTGTGATCGCGCCAGATAGAGACATCAACTTTCCGGGACTGAAAAATGAATCAGAATGGGTATGATCATGATAAGAAGCCGTGCATAAACATCAAAACTGGTGACGATAATGCTCTGATGGATGAGCAATTTACACATATCTGCTGGAGGAGGTAATTTATGTAATTAGAGAAAGAAAAAAAAAAAGCGATTACAACCCTCCTGTGATTCTTTAGTCAGTTCAAAATATTCGCGCACCAAAAAAGAAAATATCACCCCCCCCCCCCCCCACCCACCCACCCACCCCACCCCACCCATTAAATTGTCTTTCATAGTTCCCCGAAAGTAATTAAGTCACGAGACTAGTTCCCGCCAAAAGTTAACCCGTCCCGTACTTTAATCAGCTGTTGGAAGGCGGACATGTTTGGGAAGTTGTTATTGTAGGGCTGTGGCAGGATTTTGTTACAAGTGAGTATCTTAAATGATATGTACATTGACTTGGAATTTTGTATGCTGCCATTGAAGATATTCTCACGTTAGAAATTCGGTACAAATTTTTGGTAATGCAACTTTTCTTTACAATTGAATGATTGCACGTGCATTCATTTCTATGATTAGAAACGGGATGATTTTTTCAGAATTATAGAATATACAAAAATGGAATGTTTTCTGCATAATTAGAGTGTGCAGATTTCAAAACTGAACCCATCTTTATGATATCTTTTCAAATAAATTCACAGGAAGCATTCAAACACATGTACCGTCCACCATTTTTAATATTGGTCTTTGGCACTTTTTGCAAATTCTTGACCTCATGTTATTTCAAGCTGAAACTTGCATATTTCTTACATATATTTATATAGAAATGTTTTGTGAACATTCAGCTTTAAGAATCAACTGACTTTTTCTATGTTCCAGGTAATTCAGAAGCCCCCCTGTTCCTTTTTAGCAAGCAACCCCCTAACATTTTTGAATGAAATACTATATTTTTGAGTCATACACAAGTTGAAATTATATGTTGCTCTTAAAATGGAATATTTTCTGCATAATTTGAGTGTGCATAATTCAAAAATGAACCCATCTTTATGATATCTTTTCAAATAAATTCACAGGAAGCATTCAAACACATGAGCCATCTACCATAATGTTAATATTGGTCTTTGGTCACTTTTTGCAAATTCTTGACATCATGTTATTTCATGCTGAAAGTTGCATATTTCTTACATATGGTTATATATAAATATGTTGTGAACATTCAGCTTCAAGAATAAATTCACTTTTTATATGTTCCATGTACTTTCGACGCCATTCTGTTCCTTTTTATAATGCGCCCCCCTAACATTTTTGCATGAAATACATAATCATGAGTCATACACAAGTTTAAATTGTATGTAACTCTTACAAGCAATAGTGCAAATGCATTACAGTATTCTTGTACATATATACATTGATCTGAAAACACAATTTATTAAATAACAATTGCCAATTTAGAATTTAGCTATGATAAGGTATTTTTGGTCGATTTTTATATCTATAAAATAAAATCAATGACCAAAAAAAAAAAAAAAAAACATAAAAATAACTTACTTTGAATACTTCCACAATTCTACTTCTGGCATTGAGTTGGTTGTCAAGAAATAGTTATGATTATGTTTTTGTTTAAATAGAGATATTCTACAGATCGATTTTCTGTTCTTTATGATGACAATATTCATATTGATATTCACAAAAAATGACATGAAATGAATTTGTTTTCATTCTTCAAAATTCTGAAAAATAGTTGAACTTTTACCTCTTTTTTGCCCTATTAAACATGAACATTTTAATTTGAATACCATTGTCTCTAGATAAGAATCGTACCTAGAGCAGATGACCTGAAATTGATAATATCTTAGTGATCACAATCACATACATATTATCAATATCATTATCAGTATCACCCGTCGAGTCTCTAACCTCGAAAATACATTACACAGCAAAAGTTGTACCACAATTTTATAATAAATTTGGTATAATGAATGACAATACGTTTGTATAATCCGATTCCTCGGTATAAACATCTGCCCGTCCAAGTCCAATATTTGCAATGTGTACTTTTAATATCGCTAAAAATAACTGAAGAAATAAAAAGGAGGAACTCGTACATACATGTGTTCAAAGAGATTAACGCGTAAATTTACGGAATTATTGAGATTATCAAAGATGGTGAACTACATCACAGCTGTTGCTTCAAAATATAGACTCGCCCATGCAAATATGGTGACTGTATTACTAAAGGAACTCCCGTTTGATTGGAAACGCCAACAAGTTGACAGTGTTAGGGACCCCTTGCGACAATCAGGTTAGAAATTATAAATTGATGAATTAAATGACCAAGTTTTGTGCATTTTTCATATCCTTCATGCTTTTTGTTTTTAAAATCAGTGGGGGGGGGGTACAAACAAACGGGAGGGTGTGCGAATACTATAGATTGTCATTGCTTCAATGGTTGGTTATTTCCTTCAACAAGTCTTTTCAAAGATTGGCACCAATCGCTACATCTTGGCCTAACCTGGCAAATATAGTAAATGAGCAGATTATCTGAGAAAAGTACGTACACAATTTTATTTTCCAAATGATTCTACAAGAAAAATAAATTTGATTTGAATTGAAATTAAATTCTTATTTTTTTATATTCATTGTTCATATGCATAATACCCAATAGTTGCATTTACTTTGAAGCAGACCAGAAGTATAGTTTTTGAAAACCATGATATTGTGGGCAACACCTGAAGCAACGGAGAAATTTGTGTAAAAGTGGTCATTCAGAGTCAATAAGGTACTTAATTGGTACATGGGGGAAAGGTTTGGAATGTCTTTACAGTGGTGTTAAGTTATGAGTGACTAAAAGCACAAATAGTATAGGAAAATCAGAACGTAGTCATAGAGAGGTCAGATTGTGAACTGCGAGAGTTAGTTACCTTGTATTAATTAGGAGTTGGGGAGGGTGTTATCATTAGTTAACCACCTTTCGATTGATAGAATCAAGTGCCTGCAATCACACCTCTAGGTTGACCTCATCTAAAATTGTCCACATACTTTAACATTGAGTTTTTCCATACGTGTTTCTCAGGGCTTGTAAATAATGACCTACCAAAGGAATATAGATGTATGAGGATCCAAATAAAGTGAATAATTGCCATTTAAAAGCATGTGTAATCAAATTCTAAAAACGACGCCGATTGCTGAAGTAGTCGGTACTGAATGCAGGGATGGTGCTGGCTTTAAAAAAGTTGTCGCCAAAAAAATCGCAAATCTCAATATTTTGTCGCCAATTTTCAAAAAGTGTCGCCAAGCAAGGAGTAAGTATATTTCCATGTCTATTAATGTGGTAGGCAATGAAAATTGAAAAGGATGGAGTATTTATTACTTTATTGACAGCAAACAATACAATACCACAGTATTACAGAATAAATCATTGCATGACTGTTTTGTGTGCTTATTGTTTTGCATATTAAAATGTTGTTTCATAAAAATAATAAAATCGAATGTCACATGAGTATGCATCGTGCCCACTTGCTGAATGCAGTTTCAAAGTCGAATTCTCCTTCACATTCGTACGTGCCGATTCTCATTAGGTTCTCTCTCTTTGATGTACTTAACTTAAGACAAATTGGGTTGTTCCACTTAGTGTACTTTACCTATGCAAATTAACCTGATGGGCTCTCCCTCAGCAGTGCTCAAAGGATTTGACATGACACATCACCCTAGCTATTGTGAGTCAATTCAATAAATCTCTGAAAGGTGTCTGTTTATCGCTGACCGCCTTACCTTTTAATTGTCTTTAAACAGTTGTATAAACTGACCGACTTTTTATCATATTAAATAATACACTGTATTCAGTTTATTACAGACTTAGTATTTGTAAATTTCTTGTGTCTGCTGAACAGTATGTACATGTTTCAATATAGTTTTCTCAAGTTTCTAAAGTCTACTGTTCAAGACTAGTTTTCTTTATATATTTTCTTCTGTCTTTTTTTTTTTGCCCGCACTGACACACGGATAATCAGCACACGGAAAATCGCGAGTATGCCTCCTATGTGTATACAATTTATTGAAAATAGTTTACCTCTTATAGGGCAAGAAAGCCTTATACATGAAAACATTTGCGTAAAATCAATTTATGTATGAGAATAAAGGGTAACCTTGGAAATATTCAATCGGGATGGACCTAATCGTTTGAATGTAAAAATCTTGAAGATTGTCCGAAAAGTATGAAACACATATCACAGAACATCAGTTTTAATTTTCTATCATATCTCAGCCATGGACGCCCAAATTTCCACACACAAAAAAGGATTAGCGGTTGTTTGGTCGATTGTAGCTATAGTATGGGCCCATTCCATCCTGAATCATGCACCACTGTATAAAACGTGCACATGCTAAATGCCATGTAAATATGAATTACATATTTTTTACACCTTTTTTTTTTACCAAATCGGTGATGAATACAAATAAAGATAGAAATGTAAAATCAAATAGTTAATACTTTTATTGTAAGGTGCACGGTTGTGATGTGGATCTGTACTGTATTACCATACAAGATGCCAACTACTTTAATGACTATGACTATAATAAATGGGTACAAAACAACATTAACAAAATTCTCTAAATCATATGTCATTCTCTAACTCATAAATATGTCAGATAATTAGATTATAGATTTTTATCATTTTTTTATCATATGTTAAACATTCCACAAAAATACAGTATGAACATAAGTGTCTTCACCATCTAAATATATTTAATTCATATTTACATGGCATTTAGTATGCCAGCAGTTTGATTAACATTTAAAAAGAGCTTGTAATGTAGACATTATAATTATTATTATTATTATTGATCTTGTTCAAAATACAAATAATTCCTAAATATAAGTATAAATGTCTGATAAACATATAAATCATTATTATTAAAATTATTTATTTTACAATCTGATTCAATTTCTTAATTTTAAAATTGTGATACAATATATCAGCATTATTATACAATATTATTTCTGTTTTTATTTGTATTCATTTGTGATCTGGGAAAAAAGTATTGTCATCTGAATATTTTAATTATTATTTTAATTATTACTTATTCTGCATGCATGTGTATGGGGGTTTTTTTGTGTGTGTCTTCTATAATAATAATAATAGTAATAATAATAATGTATAAATTTCTTGCTATTTTAAATGTACTTAATTATGATTTTTACAAAAATATTAGAATGCTATTTTTATTCAGACTTCATTATTTTGGAATGTGTGGCATATAATTAAAAGAAATGATAAAGTCTATATTCTACTTGCATGACATTTTTATGATTCAGATAATTTTTTTCACTGTAGTTTCGTAGCCTTTATTTTAATTTTACTGATTATAGCGGATGATATTGTGCACGTTTTATACAGTATAAATGTACCGACTTTTAGTTTTATCTGCGCGAGGATCTGCGTCGCAACCATGCACCGTACGACGTGTTTTAGACAGTGCTTGTACTATAAATAGCATTTTCTTTAACATTGCACTTGCCGTTAACAACTTTATTTTTGCAAATTAAAAAAGTATTCGTAGATGGAACAAGGTTTGGTTTGAAATTTTGTAAGGTATAGAGATTAAATAATCCTCAGCTAGATAGTAACTGGCCCAGGTAAATACTTTCAAAGACCGAAGTTGGTGTACGATTCAGAATGGAACGGACCCATACTAAAGTCCGGTAGCATGACTATTGGAGTGTATCACCGCATACAGTACTCAGGCCAGATGTCAGCATAAGAGGTCGATATGAACAAATGATTTGTTGATGTAACAATAAAGAGATTCCGGTGCATTGTATACCCAAGTTTGCGGCTTCCTTTCGTGGTGCCTTTGAATTCCTCAACTCCAAACCCAAGATTGTATATGCAAGTTTTAACAGCCAAAAACATTGTCGCCAAAAAAATCGCCAGATGGTATATTTTGTCGCCAATCAGGAAAAAAATCGCAATTTGCGACATTGGCGATGCACAGCACGATCCCTGGAATGCATACATGACCTGTATGACTTTTACTATAGCATTAGTGTGCCAACATGTCTGCAACATGTGATCTCAGTAAATGTAAGAGAAAATTAATGAAGCTTGTGTTTCCCTTGTTCCCATTTTTATATGTAAAAATAAAGAAAATGTATACCGATAAATATTTGCTTATTAATTGGTAGTTTGCACTGGGGACTCTTTGTTAAGCATTATCGTCAGTAGTATTCTAAGGGTTCTCAATAGATGTGTACCCTCGGGTTTTGACACTTGGAATTTAAATGTGACCACCCGTACAGAAAAATCTCACCAATTCACACGAGCTGCTCATGAGCTTCACATGAGAACCTTGTTAGAAACGTATGCAAATTGGGTAGATTTTGCAAGCTTATCTGTGCAGTTTGTTAGATCTAGTGAGCCATTGAAAAACTAACCAAATTTTCTCATGTGCAGATTTTGCTCACTTGAGAATTTGAATGTTCACATGAGAATGTATGACTTAGAAAACATTCTTTCCCCTTACATCTGACTATGTTTGAAAATAAGGTCGAGTTCTAATTTCTCTTGTGAGTCATCACGTGAGAAATTTGGACTTTGATTTTGATCAGACAGATTTTAGATTTGTTCTAAGTTGGTTTTTCTCATGTGAGTTAGAGACCCATCCCATTCTTCCAGCATTCTATAAAGAATTAAGCTTCAAAAATTTTACTTTCAAAAACCAAATCAAATAATAAAATAAAACCGTATAAGATTAAATGTGGTTTTCCACAACTGAGACCTAATCCAGTATCGAGACAATAACACTGGTTATTTCCCAATGTTGTAACCATATTGAAGTAACTTCTCCTGTGTTTACTCTACCTGTAGTTTACCATTGTCAGTTTATGCATTATTGCAGTAAAATTGTCAAAAGTCACAAGTAATTACATTTTCTGACTTGAAAATGTAAAGACCTGTTTCATTAAAATGTGGTACTGTACCAGTATTACAACAGCAAAAATAGTTTTGGTTAATCGCTCGCATTATAGTGACCTTGTTTACATCATGGCCTCACTGCATGTACGTTGAAGACTTCAACTTGCGCTGAATGAAGTACATCTCTTGGTTTCGAATCATAGGCACCACTACACTAAACTTCAGTAATGTCTCAAAAATACTCAGGGAATTTTGTCCAAATGCCGGTACCCCTTTGTTCTACAACATTACTCCTTTTATGGCCTTTTACTACATAACATTAGCATGATTACCATAGCTGAGTAAATATGTACTTATTTAAAGGTTGCTGACATCAAAGCAAACTACCACTGCGTTAATATTGCAATTATTTTCAAAGCATTAATTCTGACACTTCGTTATAGTATTTTTGAGACATTACTGAAATGTTCTCTTGTGTTCTGAGAACACTGTATTCCACAGTTCTTCAATTTTCTTGATCAGTACCAGCCTGTATGGACTCTTTTCACCAGACCTGACATAAAAATTATGAATGTATTACCCTTTTTGGAACATAGAATCTTACATTTATCGTATTTTATGTTGCCAGGTGCTTTTTAAATGCATTCATTTCTCATTAACAACTCTGTGTCAAGGTATTAGTTTCCTTGGATAGGTTAGCTCCCCTAGTCCATTTTTTTAGAATGAACTAACATATCTCATAGTAACAAAATCTGAACTTTAACACTCTAATGGTATTTTTGTTTTATTATATTACAGTTAGGAATCATGCAAAGAGATCTGCCTCTCAGAATATATGCTACTTGTGCACATATTTTGTCTGATACATTGTTTACAATTATATTTTACCTATTAATCATTGTTTTCTTTTTTCTTTACATGACTTTCCCCCATGAATTATGCAATGAAAAATAGGAAACCAAATTGATTGATAATGTTTATTTTAATATTGAATGATGATGAATTTCTATTTACCTCTTTTGTTCGGTGGCATGCAGATCAACCTCTAAATCTTTGGTTGAGTTGGCCATAGGAACTTGTACTGCATTGAAACTTCCTGTTTCTCAATATCAAAGTGTGAACTTGGTCTTTTTGTGACAATATTGTACTTTTCCTCCGAAAGTCTTTTTTTTTATATAGTTTTTGTGACGTCAGTATCTACAGTTTTCTCGCTTGTTACACCCTTGGTATGAGGAATATTTCCTGGTCTGATGTGAAACTAAATTCTCGCATTAAGACAACCTTTGATTTTCCTCTGTACTTTTGACATTTTTGACACGGTAAAATAACTAGTTTATGTTTTGAGTTTCAAAGTGTGAATTCAGTACCTGCTTAGCACTGTTAGAACTACATTCAGTACTGTTTATATTGTTTCTTTACATCAATGGAAGCTAGTATCAGTTTACAGTCTGGCCAGACTTGCATTTTGCCTCAGATTCCAAACTATCATTTTTTCATGTGACAAGTGATGAAAAATAAAATAAACCTGTTGGGTGCCATAAATGCTTCTTAATATATGATTCAAGAAAACATTATCTCCAGTTAAGGAAATTTTAGGCAACCAAAATATGATCTTTATACCAGAAATTGATGAAAATAGGGGGTTGTGTAATTTGACATCTCTTATTACATAATGCTTATAGGTGGATATTTCAAGCATGCATATCTGAATGGCAGACACAGGAAAAAAGGAAAAACATGAGACAAACTATTACAATCACTGCATTAAGTTATCTACATCTATAATATATGAAAATGGTAAACATTCTTGAAATACAACATTCATTCTGATCATCTATCAATATTACCATTTAGTGTGCTTAGAATAACACCCAAGTTAGTATAGTACATACTTGGTGTCTAAGGTTGTAGATGGTGTCTAAGGTTGTCAATATACACAAATGTATGTTTGGTATTAAACATGTCAGCTGAGATGGTGTCATTGGATCGACATCTAGTACAAATTCTAGCTGCACACTTTTGAAGTTTGATTATACAATTAATATTAGTTTGTGTGCATAAGCCCAATACTATGCAACATTGGTCCATAATAGGTAATATGCAAGTTGAATATAATAGTTTCCTTGCATGCATTGGTAGATATTTCTTCAGTCTGTGCAGTAGTGTTAGTTTGGAGACTATAATGTTACAGACATGAACTGTGTGATGATTCGAAGTTAGTTTATCATCAGCATGTACTCCTAGGAGCTTATGGCATTCTATATTAGATATATATTCATCATTTACAGACAATCGAATGGGGTTTTGCATGGATAATCTGCTGATGTTCCTAGTAATATTGCACTGGTCTTTTTGGTATTTATATACATTCCATTGTCTTTACACCATTTACTGATGTACCTACTAGCATTGCGGTTTTCTTTTGGTATTTATGTACATTCCATTTTCTTGACACAATTTACTGATGTTCCTACTAGCATTGCAGTGGTATTTTTGGTATTGATATACATTTCATTGTCTTGACACATTTTACTGATGTGATTAAAATTATACTGAAGCTGTTGTTGGATTGTGTTACTGTTTTGATTCGATGTGTGGAATGTTGCATCATCTGGATACATATCACTTTCAGTGTTTTCTGTATACAATGGCAGGTCATTAATGTATAAGAGAAATGAATAAAGAAATAAGTTAAGTGTTGTTTCAAGTTTATCTCAAACTCTGTTTATGTTAGTATCATCACACTAGATGAGTATGCATCTCTATTAGTACCATATACTTACCACAAAAGGTCATTGTGACCTACATGTTACACTTTACTGGCATTGGGAAAGTTTTTGCATTTGGCTCATGACCAAAAAGGTTTTTGGTACCCAACACATTGTTATCTCAACATTCATGAAGTGAGGATATATCTTGAGTACTACACCTTCATCACAAAAGTAGGTCACTGTGATCCATATTGTATGTGTCACTGTGTTAGTTTTACTGTCAAGCACTTTTTATGCCAGAATTGTTGAACTAGGTGATTGTACCCTATTAGTACAATACCCTTACAACAAAATGAGGTTATTGTGAAGTACATTTCACATTTGAAAGGCTTGTGTTAAGTTGTTTAGCTCTGTGAAATAGAGTTATGCTGTTGTACTACCCATTGTGTTGGCATCAGCATCCACACAGGTATACATATGTACACTCATTGAATGTCGACTGTTCTTTATTCCTAGGTCCTATGAAACAGTTTGGGATGGGTTTCATGGCACCTACTACTAGGGGAGGGGGCTGAAGGGAAGAAATTGCTGAAGTGAAAAATTTGGGTATTTATCTTTATTTTAAAACCAAAATAATTTTTATTTTCAATTTAAAAAAAAATAAAAAACTTCAGTCAAATAAAATCATTAATATTTGTCAAGGATTTGCTAAACAAAGTGGCACAAGCCTAAGATCTACATTTGCTTTCAAAACCAAAAATTACAAAACTTTTTTTTCCTGTTAAAGTTTTTTTTAAAAACATCCGCAGTGTTCTCCTTTTTATGGATATTCATCAACAGATGTTTTTCACCAAGTCTTGCTCATTGCAGGAATTCTCAAGTGCCTATATAAGAGATAGGCTGTGATTTACATTCCCTGTATTTAGTTCCATGCTTGTACAGAGAATAGTTGGAATGGTTGTTGAAACCAGGTGACTGCCAAATAAAGGTGACTGTTCAGGCAGGTTTGACTATACATTAAAAATATGCACTATATCATTCTTAGTTTTTAGCATTTTTTTTTTTTTTTTTTTTTTTTGCTAGAAGAATTAGTGCCCATGACGGAGCAAATCCCATAGCCCGACCTCATTTTCGAAGTCGGACAAGTAAAATTTTCCAAGTGCTTTTTGCCTATTTTAAAAAAAGTCGGGCAAGTGCCGATTTTCATGCCATAATCACTTTATCTACCTTTGTCTGGCTGTGCATGCCATCTGGGTGTACTTTAAGCTTGATTCTACCCCTCTTCGTGTATTCATTTACAGCCAGTATCACACCTACCATTGGTCATTGATAACTCTTGCTTAATTGTGCGCATGTTATTATACCACTTGACTGCATATTGGACTAAGCGACTAAATTATTGGCCACTCAAAACATGCGAGACAAAACAAAGTTGGTATGATTAATTTTAGCAGTGTTTTAAATGGCTTCTTTGTGTTTACTTAAATCAGATCCTCATGAACGACTCGCCCTATGATTTTAATCCAGCGAATCGATCCAATTAAATTAATGAAAGGCACTTGACTGACGTTAGTGTTGGTTCCCTTTATGAACTGATTAGATGGCAGTGATGATTCTTTAATTTTTAACTGATTATTTAGAGGATTAAATTCCACATCCATTAGAAGCAAAACAATTATGCTCATTAAAGAACTCTCTCTTCATATTTAAGGGACAGAAAGGATGTTATGATCTCTTTAGAAGTAGTTGAGCATGGTGATATTTACTATGTGGATAAAATGAGTTTACTAAATTATACTTGTAATGGACAAGTGGATGAAAAAAAAAATTGCTCAGCTCTGGTGCCTCAATGTTACACCTGTATATAGCATGAAAAAATGTGTTTGATTCCTGAAAATTAAAACTTGATTCTTCAGTTGGAGGATTTGATTCTTTTTTGTTGGCATTGAATAGCCACTTTGGTGCCGTGGTACCATAAAGCACTACCTACATACATACTGATTCTCTAAAATTTTACTTGGGGCTTCCATGGACCCATGTTTTGAAATTCTGTTGAGAGAACTGGTTTATTGAATATATAATAGACAAAGATAAAAAGAAAAAACTTTCTTGTGTTTTGTCCTTGGAAATCATCCTATCCTTCAATAGATTTTTGCACAGTTAAATGCCTTGTTTGCTTTGCAAACATGGATTTACTTGTACATGTATATTTTATAGTTTATTAGCTCTGCTGGTCATAGGCCAGAAGAGCTTATGTGATGGCCTGTTGTCTGACATGCATCATCCTTCTATCCATCTGTTCGCATATCTACTGGAGAAATGCCATGAAATTTTTACATACAGATTCATCAGTGTCTAGTTGGTCCTAAATGAAAATGGTACTGCTTGGGCATCCAATATGGTAGCCACAGTGCCCATCTTGAAAATCTTATTGCTACTCCTCCTAAATGATTGGTCACAGCAACATGTGGTTTTCACACGAAAAAAACTTCTTATGATGTCTAGTTGGTACCAAATGAAAAGGGTGCCGACCTGATATCCAGTATCTTGAAAATCTTTTTATCAAAACTCCTGGTGAATGGAAAGTTGTATCGATATGGGGTTTTCATCAGAAGACTTGTGATTTCTACATGGTCCTAAATGAAACTGGTACTGCTTGGACCTCCATTATGGCAGACAGTGGATGGTCATATCAGAATGGGGTTTCACTAAATGACTAATTGTCATATTTAGTTGGTCACAAATGTTGTCAATCTGATGTCTAGTATGGACTTTTTGGCAGCTGTATTGAAAATGTTCTTAATGTTAATCCTGAATGGATGGTCATATCAGCGCAGACAGTGGATGGTCATATCAGAATGGGGTTTCACTAAATGACTAATTGTCATATTTAGTTGGTCACAAATGTTGTCAATCTGATGTCTAGTATGGACTTTTTGGCAGCTGTATTGAAAATGTTCTTAATGTTAATCCTGAATGGATGGTCATATCAGCACAGGTTTTCACAAAAAGTCATCTTATGAGGTCTAGTTGGGCTTGAAGGAAAATTGTGCTGATCTGACATTCAATATGAACACCATCTTGAAAATCTTATGGCTAGGGGTTAAACGATACACCTGTGCCGCAGATTGATATGATTCATGATACACAGCCTATGATACGATAAATTATCAATACACGTATCAACTTGATGGTCTTTTCATCTTTAGAAGGTCTGTCAGTGGTAGGGTGGTGCCCTTGTATGCGAATTGTCATATTGGTTATATTTTCTGTATGCAGATTACAGACAGATGTAGCATCTGCTCATATGCCATTCTCATCCATGCATACCTGTGAATCTTCCGGCGGTACGCATGCGGTTTGCATTTCAGTGTAAATTCAATGTTTTAAGGTTTGTTTGTTGTTTTTTTTAAAGCAGAAGTCAATGTCAGTTTGTATTTTAATTGTCCATATCAGAGAATTACTTTCCTTTGGAACAAAATGATAAATTTATGCTGTTTGAGAATCTCAGCAAAGTGTGTTTCTCGTCAAGTTTGTGCATAAGTTTGTTCATATTTCTTTTAATAAATTGAAAGCATAAACTTCTTGGAAAAGAAGCCGATCAACCTTTAATAAACAGTAATGTGTACTGCATATACAAGACTTTTGACATTATTTTTTTATTGTCCAAATATATGATCGAAATAAAGACTGATTCTTCTAATGGTATCTGGTTGTAAATCATTGTTGAGGTTTCAGTCTTTCCATAGGTGGTCTTCATTCATTGGCTGTTCAAATGTCAGTCAGAAATGTCAACCAGCCCCCATCCACAGTGGAGTTGATGTCAGTGTGCCTGCCGAGGCACGGCAGTGATTTGTAGGTATTTATCCCTCCACCACAGAGCTAAAGTGGAGGGGATTAAGTCACCCACCGCGAAGTGTGGGGTTCCCAAAAATTGTGAGCTGTACTGTAGCCCTGGTGTTGCCCATTGGTGTATCCCGCAGTTGAGCTTCAAACATATTTACAGCAGCAGGATTTGCCCCACGTTTATTTGTTTTTATCTCTTCACACAGCTTGTAGTCTGACTACTTGAAACTGCAGTTTTACACATCATGGTGTGCTTCCAAGCAAGTCCCCATTTTCTTTCACTAGCAATATGGAAATCGGGTCTCACATCTGTTTTGATTGCTGTGACGATGGACGATATCGTTCCACATTTCAACATGTTTGTTAATACAGATCATACGTGTCCCATCATGCTGATTCACTTCTGTCTCTTTCAGGGTCAGCCTTGCTTTGGATGATGGCTGTACAATTCTAGCTGATCCAGCTTTGTGTTGGTGTTTTCAGAAACAAGGGGATACACCATTGCATTGGTTGCAGGTGAGTCACTGTTCTGTACAACCCTTATTGTGCCCCACTATGGCAGTAGCAGGGGCTTATACATTTAGTGTACTTTGTTACCTATCCATCTGTTCATAAATGTCTGCCCATCTGTCCATCACACCTTTGTTAGACTGTGAATTGAAGTCAGTTTTAGGTTGGGAATCTGTGTTCCATCAACACATTGTTAGTTTAATTTTGCAACTGTACAACAATTTATTACAAATAATGCCACATACACTTTTTATGGCTCGGATGTTAGTATGAGGAGGTAGTCTTTGGTGCCGTGGAAACCAGAGAATCTTGAGAAAAGCAGTGACCATGAATGAAAGACCACTGTGCACTTGCTAAAACTGGGGAGTGAACTTAACATGATCCAAGCACTATCTGAGGATGCCTGAGACCTCAATTTCAACAATTAACATTGGGACAAAGGTCCATGATGCTATACAACTTTGCAGGATTCCCATATTGCTCAAGTTTCAGATAAGGTAGTCACAGATATATATAGCAGCAAGAAAGTCTACAGCTTTGTTTTGCATGGTAATATTTCAGAACAATACTTTTGACTTTTCATTGAACAAAAACTAATCCTGTTCTAAATGTAATAAATAGGATATTTACATTTGTGCTTTTCTCAGATGAAATGTATGAAGCTTGTTCAATAATTTAAATCTTGAGCTTGTTAAATTTTGCAAAAAAGATACAAATTATTCAACCTGTTTTATAAATTTCATTTGAAATGAGCACTTGCATGAAGTTCTTGCTTTGTTTGAATTTACAAACATTCTTGGCATTTTCTGTTGTTTGTTCCTGACCCACTGATACTGATGTTTAGATGTGAGACTCGATTTTCATACACTGTGAAATGCAGGTCGTTCAATTATAAATAACATTAGCATGTAGTTTTAATACATTGTGTTCATAATCATAAGAAAGAAATTTATTTTCACCCAGATAGCTGCAGGTGTTATAGTAATGCACAGGATCTCCCATTATGCTGCAGTTGTTATAATACTGCAGAAGACATCCCATTACAAATTGCTGCAGGTGTTATAATACTGCACAAGACTTGCATTATCTTCTAAAATCCAACAGTTCTTGTGAGGAATGCATGACATTGTTTAATTGGTTCCACAAACCTATGTTCAGCTTCACAGACCTGCAAATACCAAGATTCAAAACCAGAACTTCACAAAATAATCTATGCCTTTTGTCTTGCTTGTGAATGATTAAACATAGATACAGTGACTTGCATGCTGGTAATGGTGGCATAGCCCTCAAGAATGGCTAGATATTATATTAAAGTATTTGAAAGTTGTATATTTTCTGCATTATTTGCTTACCCAAAAATAAAACTTTAGATCAGTATTAATGCATGAATCTTTCTTAAAGATTTTACAGCGTGATTTTAGGATTCCATGTGTCCAGATGAGATGTTCCAGAGATGTCCCAGTGAGATGCCAGGATTCCATGTGACCATTGAAGATGCCAGGATTCTATGTGTTGTGGTAGGATGTAAGGATGGCATGTGTCTTGGTGAGATGTACATATTTTATTACGATCAGTTCTGTGTGGAATTAACCTTTTTTAAAAAAATTTGGTTGTGATGGTTTTCATAGTGAATAAATGAGTGTTCATCAATAATTGCATATTTTTCAATACATTTTAATGAGTTGTGCTTAGAAATGTCCAAGTTTGCAATTTTTTCTACGTAGGAAGGGTATGTTGAAAATATTTCTCTGTTGAATTCATTCCTCGTCACATTATTATTAGGAAATAAATTCTGCTGCCTCAACTCCAGCCCTCACAGAAAGAGAAGGGTATGTTGAAAATATTTCTCCATTAAATACATTCCTCCTCACATTAATATTAGGAAATAAATTCTGCTACCTCTCGACTCCAGCCCTCACAGAAAGAGAAGAATATATTGAAAATATTTCTCTGTTGAATACATTCTTCCTCGCATTAATATTAGGAAATCAATTCTGCTACCTCTCAACTCCAGCCCTCATGGAAAGAGAAGGGTATGTTGAAAATATTTCTCCGTTGAATACATTCCTCCTCAAGACATAGGTATCACAATAGCATGGCAAGACATGGGTATGACAGTCAGCATGGCAAGACATAGGTATCACAATCAGCATGCCAAGACATAGGTATTACAATCAGCATGGCAGGACATAGGTATCACAATCAGCATGGCAAGACATGGGTATCATTGTAATGGTATGACGACATGGGTATCACAATCAGCATGGCAAGACATAGGTATCACAATCAGCATGGCAAGAGATATGTATCACAATCAGCATGGCAGGACATGGGTATCACAATCAGCATGGCAAGACATGGGTATCATTGTAATGACATGGCAAGACATGGGTATCACAATCAGCATGGCAAGACATAGGTATCACAATCAGCATGGCAAGACATAGGTATCAAAATCAGCATGGCAAGATATGGGTATCATTGTAATGGCATGGCCAGACATAGGCATCACAATATCATGGCAAGACATAGGTATCACAATAGCATAGCAAGACATGGGTATCACAGTCAACATGGCAAGACATAGGTATCACAATCAGCATGGCAAGACATAGGTAGGTATCACAGTCAGCATGGCAAGACATAGGCATCACAATAGCATGGCAATAAAAAGGCATCACAATAGCATGACAAGACATGGGTATCACAGTCAGCATGGCAAGACATAGGTATCACAATCAGCATGGCAAGACATAGGTATCACAATCAGCATGGCAGGACATGGGTATCACAATCAGCGTGGCAAGACATGGGTATCATTGTAATGGTATGGCAAGACATGGGTATCACAATCAGCATGGCAAGACATAGGTATCACAATCAGCATGGCAAGACATAGGTATCGCAATCAGCATGGCAGGACATGGGTATCACAATCAGCATTTCAAGACATGGGTATCATTGTAATGACATGGCAAGACATGGGTATCAAAATCAGCATGGCAAGACATAGTTATCACAGTCAGCATGGCAAGACATAGGCATCACAATAGCATGGCAAGACATAGGCATCACAATAGCATGGCAAGAAATAGGTATCACAATCAGCATGGCAAGACATAGCTATCACAATCAGTATGGCAGGACATGGGTATCACAATCAGTATGGCAAGACATGGGTATCATTGTAATGGTATGGCAAGACATGGGTATCACAATCAGCATGGCAAGACATAGGTATCACAATCAGCATGTCAAGACATAGGTATCACAATCATGATGGCAGGACATGGGTATCATTGTAATGGCATGGCAAGACATGGGTATCACAATCAGCATGGCAAGACATAGGTATCACAATCAGCATGGCAAGACATGGGTATCACAATCAGCATGGCAAGACATGGGTATCACAATCAGCGTGGCAAGACATGGGTATCATTGTAATGGCATGGCAAGACATAGGCATCACAATAGCATGGCAAGACATAGGTATCGCAGTAGCATGGCCAGACATGGGTATCACAGTCAGCATGGCAAGACATAGGTATCACAATCGACAAATATAATATTGCACAAGACATCCCTTGAATATGCCTTTTGTTAAAATACAGGACTAATCGTGTTGTAAAAGTAGCTGAAGTTATCATACATCACAAGACTCTCATTACAAATATCTGCAGCTATAATACTCCACAAGTGTTGGTACACAGAGGTTCCCAGCAAGGTAGTGTTGTCAAATGTTTCAGGTTGAATTGCTTGTGTTGTGTCACATTTGTTCGGTTTCATGGTCAGGATGATGTATTGCTGAAGGTTCAGTGTAGTTTGTAGTGTGTGCAGTTCTCTCCCTTCCATGGAAAGGAAGTTGCATAGTTGTACCAGAATCATCATCATCATTGATTAGGAATAATCATCATCCATTATCATCATCATCATTCATCATTATCATCCATCAATCATCATCATCATCATCCATCCATCCATCTATCCATTATCATCATCATTCATCATTATCATTATCATCCATCAATCATCATCATCATCACAGTCATCATCCATCAATCATAATTATCATAATCATCCATTATCATCGTCATCATCATCATCATCCATCCATCTATCCATTATCATCATCATTCATCATTATTATTATCAGCACAAGATAAAAGGGAAAATGTGTTGAATAGTTCAAGTTATATCTAATCTGTTTTTGCATTTGTTGCATGACATGGTTTGGTGGTATGCACAGGTGCTATGCAAGGCACAAGACTCCCAATACTTACAGGTCTTGTTCTTGTAATACTGCACAAGACCTGCCATTACAAATAGCTGCATTTATTATAGTACTGCACAAAACTCCAATTACAAATACTTGCATTTGTTATAATGTGGTGATTGACCTCCCATTAGAAATAGCTGTAGTTTTTATAATACTGCACAAAACCACCCATTACCAATAGCTGCAGTTTTGTAATACTATACAAGACTCCCATTACAAATAGTTGCGGTTGTTATAAGACTGCATATGACTCCCGTTACAAATAGCTACAGTTGTTATAATGCTGCACATAACTCCCATTACAAATAGCTGCAGTTACAATACAGCACAAGACTCTCATTACAAATAGCTGCAGCTATAATACTGCACAAGTGGTGGTACTCTGAGGTTCCCAGCAAGGTAGTGTTGTCAAATGTTTCAGGTTGAATTGCTTGTGTTGTGTCATATTTGTTCGGTTTCATGGTCAGGACGATGTATTGCTGAAGGTTCAGTGTGGTTTGTAGTGTGTGCAGTTCTCTCCCTTCCATGGACAGGAAGTTGCATAGTTGGACAGGGATCATCATCATCATCATCGATTAGGAATAATCATCATCATCCATCAATCATCATCATCCATCCATCTATCCATTATCATCATTATCAATCATCAATCATCATCATCATTGCAGTCATCATATCATCATCATCCATCAATCATAATTATCATAATCATCCATTATCATCATTGTCATCATCATCATCATCATCATTTATCATTATCATCCATCAATCATCGTCATTGTCATCATCATCCATCAATCGTCATCATCCATCCATCCATCTATCCATTATCATCATCATTCATCATTATCATTATCATCCATCAGCCATCAATTGTCATCATCATCCATTATCATCATCCATCAATCATAATTATCATAATCATCCATTATCATCATCATCATCATCATGCATCATCATCCATCCATCTATCCATTATCATCATCATTCATCATTATTATTATTAGCGCAAGATAAAAGGGAAAATGTGTTGAATAGTTCAAGTTATATCTAATCTGTTGTTGCATGACATGGTTTGGTGGTAATCCCAGGTGCTATGCAAGGCACAAGACTCCCAATACTTACAGTTCCTGTTGTTGTAATACTGCACAAGACCTGCAATTACAAATGGCTGTAGTTGTTATAATACTGCAGTAAACTTGTATTCCAAATAGTTGCAGTGCTCATAATACTGTACAAGACTCCCATTGCAAATATCTGCAGTTATAATATTGCACAAAACATCCCGTGAAAAATGCCTGCGGTTAAAATACAGGACTAAACGTGTGTTAAATTTAGCTGCTGTTATCATACAGCACAAGACTCTCATTACAAATAGCTGCAGCTATAATACTGCACAAGTTGTGGTACTCGGAGGTTCCCAGCAAGGTAGTGTTGTCAAATGTTTCAGGTTGAATTGCTTGTGTTGTGTCACATTTGTTTGGTTTCATGGTCAGGACGACGTATTGCTGAAGGTTCAGTGTGGTTTGTAGTGTGTGCAGTTCTCTCCCTTCCATGGACAGGAAGTTGCATAGTTGGACAGGAATCATCATCATCATTGACTCGGAATCATCATCCTCATCATCATCATCATCTTCATCGTCCATTCATCCATCATCCATCAATCATCATCACATTCGAAATCATCATCATCATCATCTATCCATCCATCAATCCATCCATTATCATCAACATCCATAATCATCATCATCCATTCATCAATCATCATCATCATCATCATCATCATCATCATCATCATCATCATCAGTCTCTGGCAGGTACAGGCTTGTCCCAGTCATTGCTCAGGATTTGTTGTCGTTTTGGCTTCTATTCTCCATGGTCACTTCTGACATAGAGTTTTTCTTTGTTGTTATTGTTATTGTTGTAGTGGAGATAGGTCCTCAACGCTGGAAGAAGTCTCGTCATCAGGAATTTCTCTCCCTTCCATTGACAGGAAGTTGCATATCGAAGCCTTCGATTTGATTAGGATTGTACTCCACTAGTCTCTGCCAGGGACAGGCTTGTCCCAGGCGTTGCTCAGGATTTGTTGTCGTTTTGGCTTCTTTTCTCCATGGTCACTTCTGACATGGAGTTTTTCTTTGTTGTTATTGTTATTGTTGTAGTGGAGATAGGTCCTCAACACTGGAAGAAGTCTCATCATCAGGAATTTCTCTCCCTTCCATGGACAGGAAGTTGCATATCGAAGCCTTCAATTTGATTAGGATTGTACTCCACTGGTCTCTGGCAGGGACAGGCTTGTCCCAGTCATTGCTCAGGATTTGTTGTCATTTTGTCTTATCATCATCATCATCATCATCAACATCATCATCATCATCCTCTTCCTCCTCGTTCAGTGTCTCTAGTCATGAATAGACTTCATATAAATATATATGAGAGTCAGGTCAGGCATCGCCTGCTACCGTAAGTAAAAGTAGACGGTACTACCTGCGACTGTCATCGAGATCATCATCATCTAGATCGTCATCTTCAAGATCAACATCATCAGGATCATCGTCATTGAGATTGCTAATGTCATTATCATCGAGATCGTCATCATGAAGATCATCATCGATGTCGTAATCATCCATCATCAGCATCATCATCATCACTGGTCTCTGCCAGGAACAGGCTTGTCCCAGTCGTCGCTCAGGATTTGCTGTCACTTTGACTTCTTTTCTGCATGGTCACTTCTCTTCTATTCTCCATGGTCACTTCTGACATGGAGTTTTTCTTGGTTGTTATTGTTATTGTTGCAGTGGAGTTAGGTCCTCAACGCTGGAAGAAGTCTCGTCGTCCGGAATTTCTCTCCATTCCATAGACAGGAAGTTGCAAATCGAAGCCTTCGATTTGATTAGGATTGTACTCCACTAGTCTCTGGCAGGGACAGGCTTGTCCCAGTTGTTGTTCAGGATTTGTTGTCATTTTGGCTTCTTATCATCATCATCATCATCATCATCATCATCATCACCAGTCTCTGCCAGGGACAGGCTTGTCCCAGGCGTCGCTCAATATTTGTTGTCATCTTGTCTTCTTTTCTCCATGGTCACTTCGGACATGGAGTTTTTCTTTTTTGTTATTGTTATTGTTGTAGTGGAGATAGGTCCTCAATGCTGGAAGAAGTCTCGTCATCAGGAATTTCTCTCCCTTCCATGGACAGGAAGTTGCATATCGAAACCTTTGATTTGATTAGGATTATCCTCCAGTAGTCTCTAGCAGGGACAGGCTTGTCCCAGTCGTCGCTCAGGATTTGTTGTTTTGGCTTCTTATCATCATCATCATCATCAATCATCATCATCATCATCCATCATCATCATCATCATCAGTCTCTGCCAGGGACAGGCTTGTCACAGGCGTCAGTCAGGATTTGTTGTCGTTTTGGCTTCTTTTCTCCATGGTCACTTCTGACATGGAGTTTTTCTTTGTTGTTATTGTTATTGTTGTAGTGGAGATAGGTCCTCAACACTGGAAGAAGTCTCATCATCAATAATTTCTCTCCCTTCCATGGACAGGAAGTTGCATATCGAAGCCTTTAATTTGATTAGGATTGTGCACCACTGGTATCTGGCAGGGACAGGCTTGTCCCAGTCGTCGCTCAGGATTTGTTGTCATTTTGTCTTATCATCATCATCAACATCATCATCATCATCAACATCCTCTTCCTCCTCGTTCAGTGTCTCTAGTCATGAATAGACTTCATATATACATATGAGAGAGTCAGGTCAGGCATCGCCTGCTACCGTAAGTAGAAGTAGACGGTACTACCTGCGACTGTCATCGAGATTGCCATCATCTAGATCGTCATCTTCGAGATCGACATCATCAGGATCATCATCATCGAGATTGCTATCGATATCGCCATCATCAAGATCATCATCAATATCGTAATCATCCATCATCATCATCATCATCACTGGTGTCTGCCAGGGACAGGCTTGTCCCAGTCGTCGCTCAGGATTTGTTGTCACTTTGACTTCTTTTCTCCATGGTCACTTCTCTTCTTTTCTCCATGGTCACTTCTGACATGGAGTTTTTCTTTGTTGTTATTGTTATTGTTGTAGTGGAGATAGGTCCTCAATGCTGGAAGAAGTCTCGTCGTCAGGAATTTCTCTCCCTTCCATGGACAGGAAGTTGCATATCGAAGCCTTCAATTTGATTAGGATTCTACTCCACTAGTCTCTGCCAGAGACAGGCTCATCCCAGTCGTCGCTCAGGATTTATTTTCATTTTGGCTTCTTATCATCATCATGATCATCATCCATCATTATCATCCATCATCAATCATCATCATCATCCATTTATCATCATCATGATCCATCATCATCATCATCATCATCACCGGTCTCTGCCAGGGACAGGCTTGTCCCAGTCATTGCTCAGGATTTGTTGTCGTTTTTGTTACTTATCATCATCATCATCATCCATCATTATCATCCATCATAGATCATCATCATCATCACCAGTCTCTGCCAGGGACAGGCTTGTCCCAGGCGTCGCTCAATATTTGTTGTCGTCTTGTCTTCTTTTCTCCATGGTCACTTCGGACATGGAGTTTTTCTTTTTTGTTATTGTTATTGTTGTAGTGGAGATAGGTCCTCAACGCTGGAAGAAGTCTCGTCATCAGGAATTTCTCTCCCTTCCATGGACAGGAAGTTGCATATCGAAACCTTTGATTTGATTAGGATTATCCTCCAGTAGTCTCTAGCAGGGACAGGCTTGTCCCAGTCGTCGCTCAGGATTTGTTGTTTTGGCTTCTTATCATCATCATCATCATCAATCATCATCATCATCATCCATCATCATCATCATCATCATCGGTCTCTGCCAGGGACAGGCTTGTCACAGGCGTCAGTCAGGATTTGTTGTCGTTTTGGCTTCTTTTCTCCATGGTCACTTCTGACATGGAGTTTTTCTTTGTTGTTATTGTTATTGTTGTAGTGGAGATAGGTCCTCAACACTGGAAGAAGTCTCATCATCAATAATTTCTCTCCCTTCCATGGACAGGAAGTTGCATATCGAAGCCTTTAATTTGATTAGGATTGTGCACCACTGGTATCTGGCAGGGACAGGCTTGTCCCAGTCGTCGCTCAGGATTTGTTGTCATTTTGTCTTATCATCATCATCAACATCATCATCATCATCAACATCCTCTTCCTCCTCGTTCAGTGTCTCTAGTCATGAATAGACTTCATATATACATATGAGAGAGTCAGGTCAGGCATCGCCTGCTACCGTAAGTAGAATTAGACATTACTACCTGCGACTGTCATCGAGATTGCCATCATCTAGATCGTCATCTTCGAGATCGACATCATCAGGATCATCATCATCGAGATTGCTAATGTCATTATCGATATCGCCATCATCAAGATCATCATCAATATCGTAATCATCCATCATCATCATCATCATCATCATCATCACCGGTGTCTGCCAGGGACAGGCTTGTCCCAGTCGTCGCTCAGGATTTGTTGTCACTTTGACTTCTTTTCTCCATGGTCACTTCTCTTCTTTTCTCCATGGTCACTTCTGACATGGAGTTTTTCTTTGTTGTTATTGTTATTGTTGTAGTGGAGATAGGTCCTCAATGCTGGAAGAAGTCTCGTCGTCAGGAATTTCTCTCCCTTCCATGGACAGGAAGTTGCATATCAAAGCCTTTAATTTGATTAGGATTCTACTCCACTAGTCTCTGCCAGAGACAGGCTCGTCCCAGTCGTCACTCAGGATTTATTTTTCATTTTGGCTTCTTATCATCATCATGATCATCATCCATCATTATCATCCATCATCAATCATCATCATCATCCATTTATCATCATCATGATCCATCATCATCATCATCATCATCACCGGTCTCTACCAGGGACAAGGCTTGTCCCAGTTGTCGCTCAGGATTTGTTTGTCGTTTTTGTTACTTATCATCATCATCATCATCCATCATTATCATCCATCATAGATCATCATCATCATCACCAGTCTCTGCCAGGGACAGGCTTGTCCCAGGCGTCGCTCAATATTTGTTGTCGTCTTGTCTTCTTTTCTCCATGGTCACTTCGGACATGGAGTTTTTCTTTTTTGTTATTGTTATTGTTGTAGTGGAGATAGGTCCTCAACGCTGGAAGAAGTCTCGTCATCAGGAATTTCTCTCCCTTCCATGGACAGGAAGTTGCATATCGAAACCTTTGATTTGATTAGGATTATCCTCCAGTAGTCTCTAGCAGGGACAGGTTTGTCCCAGTCGTCGCTCAGGATTTGTTGTTTTGGCTTCTTATCATCATCATCATCATCAATCATAATCATCATCATCCATCATCATCATCATCATCATCGGTCTCAGCCAGGGACAGGCTTGTCACAGGCGACAGTCAGGATTTGTTGTCGTTTTGGCTTCTTTTCTCCATGGTCACTTCTGACATGGAGTTTTTCTTTGTTGTTATTGTTATTGTTGTAGTGGAGATAGGTCCTCAACGCTGGAAGAAGTCTCGTCATCAGGAATTTCTCTCCCTTCCATGGACAGGAAGTTGCATATCGAAACCTTTGATTTGATTAGGATTATCCTCCAGTAGTCTCTAGCAGGGACAGGCTTGTCCCAGTCGTCGCTCAGGATTTGTTGTTTTGGCTTCTTATCATCATCATCATCATCAATCATCATCATCATCATCCATCATCATCATCATCATCGGTCTCTGCCAGGGACAGGCTTGTCCCAGTCGTCGCTCAGGATTTGTTGTTGTTTTGGCTTCTTATCATCATCATCATCATCATCATCATCATCATCATCATCCATCATCAATCATCATCATCCATCATCCATCAATCATCATCATCATCATCCATCATCATCATCATCATCGGTCTCTGCCAGTGACAGGCTTGTCCCAGGCGTCAGTCAGGATTTGTTGTCGTTTTGGCTTCTTTTCTCCATGGTCACTTCTGACATGGAGTTTTTCTTTGTTGTTATTGTTATTGTTGTAGTGGAGATAGGTCCTCAACACTGGAAGAAGTCTCATCATCAATAATTTCTCTCCCTTCCATGGACAGGAAGTTGCATATCGAAGCCTTTAATTTGATTAGGATTGTGCACCACTGGTATCTGGCAGGGACAGGTTTGTCCCAGTCGTCGCTCAGGATTTGTTGTCATTTTGTCTTATCATCATCATCAACATCATCATCATCGTCAACATCCTCTTCCTCCTCGTTCAGTGTCTCTAGTCATGAATAGACTTCATATATACATATGAGAGAGTCAGGTCAGGCATCGCCTGCTACTGTAAGTAGAATTAGACGGTACTACCTGCGACTGTCATCGAGATTGGCCATCATCTAGATCGTCATCTTCGAGATCGACATCATCAGGATCATCATCATCGAGATTGCTAATGTCATTATCGATATCGCCATCATCAAGATCATCATCAATATCGTAATCATCCATCATCATCATCATCATCATCACCGGTGGTCTGCCAGGGACAGGCTTGTCCCAGTCGTCGCTCAGGATTTGTTGTCACTTTGACTTCTTTTCTCCATGGTCACTTCTCTTCTTTTCTCCATGGTCACATCTGACATGGAGTTTTTCTTTGTTATTGATATTGTTGTAGTGGAGATAGGTCCTCAATGCTGGAAGAAGTCTCGTCGTCAGGAATTTCTCTCCCTTCCATGGACAGGAAGTTGCATATCGAAGCCTTCAATTTGATTAGGATTCTACTCCACTAGTCTCTGCCAGAGACAGGCTCATCCCAGTCGTCGCTCAGGATTTATTTTCATTTTGGCTTCTTATCATCATCATGATCATCATCCATCATTATCATCCATCATCAATCATCATCCATTTATCATCATCATGATTCATCATCATCATCATCATCATCACCGGTCTCTGCCAGGGACAGGCTTGTCCCAGTTGTCGCTCAGGATTTGTTGTCGTTTTTGTTACTTATCATCATCATCATCATCCATCATTATCATCCATCATAGATCATCATCATCATCACCAGTCTCTGCCAGGGACAGGCTTGTCCCAGGTGTCGCTCAATATTTGTTGTCGTCTTGTCTTCTTTTCTCCATGGTCACTTCGGACATGGAGTTTTTCTTTTTTGTTAGTTGTTATTGTTGTAGTGGAGATAGGTCCTCAACGCTGGAAGAAGTCTCGTCATCAGGAATTTCTCTTCCCTTCCATGGACAGGAAGTTGCATATCGAAACCTTTGATTTGATTAGGATTATCCTCCAGTAGTCTCTAGCAGGGACAGGCTTGTCCCAGTCGTTGCTCAGGATTTGTTGTTTTGGCTTTTATCGTCATCATCATCATCATCATCCATCATCATCATCATCATTGGTCTCTGCCAGGGACAGGCTTGTCCCAGGCGTCAGTCAGGATTTGTTGTCGTTTTGGCTTCTTTTCTCCATGGTCACATTCTGACATGGAGTTTTTTCTTTGTTGTTATTGTTATTGTTTGAGTGGAGAAAGGTCCTCAACGCTGGAAGAAGTCTCGTCATCAGGAATTTCTCTCCCTTCCAGGGACAGGAAGTTGCATATCGAAACCTTTGATTTGATTAGGATTATCCTCCAGTAGTCTCTAGCAGGGACTAGGCTTGTCCCAGTCGTCGCTCAGGATTTTGTTGTTGTTTTGGCTTCTTATCATCATCATCATCATCATCCATCATCATCCATCATCCATCCATCATCATCATCATCATCGGTCTCTGCCAGGGACAGGCTTGTCACAGGCATCAGTCAATATTTGGTTGGTCGTTTTGGCTTCTTTTCTCCATGGTCACTTCGGACATGGAGTTTTTCTTTGTTGTTATTGTTATTGTTTGTTTGTGAGATAGGTCCTCAACACAGGAAGAAGTCTCATCATCAATATTTTCTC
>JAQPZY010000776.1:0-438162 GCA_029931535.1 Margaritifera margaritifera
GGTGTGTTTATTGCACAAAATTCATGTCAGGGTAGAGGTTAAGGTCACATTTGCATTTATGCCTATTTATTTGTATATTTATGTGTATTATGTACATCGATTTGTGATGGCTATTCCAAATTGGTTAGGACTAGTTAGGATTATCTTACCAGAGTCTGTAAAAGCTGAAACTATTCAGTGAAAGAGATGATACAAGTTAATTGTGCACCAGTTCAAAATTCAAATTTAACAAGAGAGATGTCTCTGCACTTTGGCTATTAAATAAAACATGCCATATGCAATTATGGTTTATTATTCGAGCACAGGTTTTAAATGTTAACATTTTGGCATAGATCCAGACCTTTTATAAAGGCAAAATTTGACAGGTGTAAAGCATTGGTGACCAGATCAGTCAGCATGCATATAGATGTGTATGCACATTATGGCAGGCACTGCTGATTGGTTTTAAACTGTGCATCATTTAGAGGCTTCAAGAGATTGCAGAGCAGAGGCAGATTTATCAGGAGGGAAAGTCAAGTCAAAGATTACATTGGTTCCTCTTTTGTGTACTGATTTTCCCTGACATAGACTTGTGCCAGCTGCAAGTACCAGGCCTGTTGTAATGCACTCCCTTGCACATGGCTCTTTGGGCACATCTATCAGACCTGTATCTGAAGCTCAAGAGATGTTAAACATTTATATTTACTGTAAGGAAATCCGGACTTAGGTAGAGATAAGGCACAGCTTACAAGTAAATTGGGAAAACACTTGATACTTATGTTTTATTTGTTTGATTCATGATTTGGCATTTTTATTTGCAGACAACTCTGGTGCATGATTTGGCCACTTTATTACCGTTTGCGCTTAGGCTTGCAAATAGTGATGACTACTTAGCTATCTTAGGTAGGGCTTTAGAGTAGGTGTGTTAGACTTGGATACCAATGTGTTAGTGTTTGGTTTAGAAAATGATTTGGCTTTTTATAGAGCTGTGTCTCATTTAGCATAAAATCTCCGGTATATGTAGGATTAAAATTTATGGATGGGTCACACTTCTAGGAAAGTTTTATATTGAGGGCAGAATTCAAAGGGCACCTCATTTGGAAGGAATAACTGAAAAGATGTGATTCAACAGTTTCTCATGGAATCTAGACCTCTTTGGCGACACTTTTGCACCCATTAATGACAAGGTCCTGGTCAGGGTCAATAACACATTGATATTGTCATCATCCATATAATGGAATTTTTGCACTCATTCATGTCAAGGTTGAGGTCAAGGTCACATAACAGGTGATATTGCAATTATTCAGGTCAAGGTCATGTAAGATTCACATTTATGGAAAGGTCCTGCCTCCAGAAACTTTTCTTTTATTAGGGGAGTTGGACAGGTGTCAAAAGGCACTTCATTTGGAACCTGATTTGTACACAGTTGCTGATCAATATGAATTGGCGCACCCATGTGCCTGTTGATAAGAGCTTAAGCCACTTGGTCTTTGAATACCTTTATTTGTACATAGATGTGTGCTGGAATTTGATTGACTAGATTCCTACATCTGGAAAGATGCTGCATGTTATGCCGTGTGGTAGGCTGCAATTGAGTGGTCTTGCAGATGCCAATTTTCTATTAACCTGAGAATATAATTGGTTCTTTTTCATCCTTGGAGTTTCTCTGTGATCTACATCATAATTTCTTTCAATGCTTGTTACTGATTCTGGTATTGTGCTATTAAGTCTTCAAATATCTATAAACATTGTTTGGCCTTTGTTGTTTATTATATTATTTCATAACATAAAAATCCTGTGCATATTTTGATCTTACTTTAAATTAAAAATGGCATGAAGTTTTGGACTTAGATAGGTCATGCAAGAGACTCTCTTTCTAATATAACTGGTGCTTTTTTTGGCAATTATTAAATGTACAGACTAGGATTTCAAGACTCTGGATTTTAGTTACTATCACAATGATTTTCATCCTCCGAATAGGTGTGATTCAACAGTTAGTCATAGAATCTATACCTTTTTGATAATGTTATTGGATACATTCAGGTCAAGGTCAATAACACTGATATTGTAATCATCCATATGGTGTAATTATTGCACAAATTCATGTTGAGGTCAAGGTCACATAGGTGATATTCCAATCATCCATTTTGTCCATGTTATTGGTTATGTCTTGTGTGCCATCAGGGGTGTTGACTTGTACCTGTTGATATATGTTTTTATTGTATGCTTGCATTTATTTTTTTATTTTAGCTTCTGTAATATTTTCTATTTTCTGGTATGGCTGATGCGTATTTGTTTGTGATTTTATGTGTAATATAGTGAACAATATTTTATTCAGACTTGCATTGATGCTTATTTGAAGATATTGTATATTTAAGTATATGAGAGATATTCAAAAAGTTCTGAAATGATATGATCTACGATATATTCTGATGTCTATCCATCTGTTCATCTATCCATCTGTCAGTCCATTTCTTACTAATATGGTTTGCACACAATAACATTAGTTCTGCATGACATAACTCAACTAAACCTTCTGCATGGTCAAGGTCACATAACAGGTGATAGTGTCATCATCCATTTGGTGATATTGTAATTGTTCACATCAAGGTCATGTAGGATTCACATTTATGGGCAGGTCCTTGTTCCACAAAAAAACTTCTCCTTTATTGGGGAAGTATTATTGCATACATCAAGGCCAAGGTCATATAAGACTTGTATTGTGATCATCCGTATGGTGTGTTTATTGCACAAAATTCATGTCAGGGTAGAGGTTAAGGTCACATTTGCATTTATGCTTATTTATTTGTATATTTATGTGTATTATGTACATCGATTTGTGATGGCTATTCCAAATTGGTTAGGACTAGTTAGGATTATCTTACCAGAGTCTGTAAAAGCTGAAACTATTCAGTGAAAGAGATGATACAAGTTAATTGTGCACCAGTTCAAAATTCAAATTTAACAAGAGAGATGTCTCTGCACTTTGGCTATTAAATAAAACATGCCATATGCAATTATGGTTTATTATTCGAGCACAGGTTTTAAATGTTAACATTTTGGCATGGATCCAGACCTTTTATAAAGGCAAAATTTGACAGGTGTAAAGCATTGGTGACCAGGTCAGTCAGCATGCATATAGATGTGTATGCACATTATGGCAGGCACTGCTGATTGGTTTTAAACTGTGCATCATTTAGAGGCTTCAAGAGATTGCAGAGCAGAGGCAGATTTATCAGGAGGGAAAGTCAAGTCAAAGATTACATTGGTTCCTCTTTTGTGTACTGATTTTCCCTGACATAGACTTGTGCCAGCTGCAAGTACCAGGCCTGTTGTAATGCACTCCCTTGCACATGGCTCTTTGGGCACATCTATCAGACCTGTATCTGAAGCCCAAGAGATGTTAAACATTTATATTTACTGTAAGGAAATCCGGACTTAGGTAGAGATAAGGCACAGCTTACAAGTAAATTGGGAAAACACTTGATACTTATGTTTTATTTGTTTGATTCATGATTTGGCATTTTTATTTGCAGACAACTCTGGTGCATGATTTGGCCACTTTATTACCGTTTGCGCTTAGGCTTGCAAATAGTGATGACTACTTAGCTATCTTAGGTAGGGCTTTAGAGTAGGTGTGTTAGACTTGGATACCAATGTGTTAGTGTTTGGTTTAGAAAATGATTTGGCTTTTTATAGAGCTGTGCTTGGTTTGGCATAAAATCTCCGGTATATGTAGGATTAAAATTTATGGACGGGTCACACTTCTAGGAAAGTTTTATATTGAGGGCAGGGTTCAAAGGGCACCTCATTTGGAAGGAATAACTGAAAAGATGTGATTCAACAGTTTCTCGTGGAATCTAGACCTCTTTGGCGACACTTTTGCATCCATTAATGACAAGGTCCTGGTCAGGGTCAATAACACATTGATATTGTCATCATCCATATAATGGAATTTTTGCACTCATTCATGTCAAGGTTGAGGTCAAGGTCACATAACAGGTGATATTGCAATTATTCAGGTCAAGGTCATGTAAGATTCACATTTATGGAAAGGTCCTGCCTCCAGAAACTTTTCTTTTATTAGGGGAGTTGGACAGGTGTCAAAAGGCACTTCATTTGGAACCTGATTTGTACACAATTGCTGATCAATATGAATTGGCGCACCCATGTGCCTGTTGATAAGAGCTTAAGCCACTTGGTCTTTGAATACCTTTATTTGTACATAGATGTGTGCTGGAATTTGATTGACTAGATTCCTACATCTGGAAAGATGCTGCATGTTATGCCGTGTGGTAGGCTGCAATTGAGTGGTCTTGCAGATGCCAATTTTCTATTAACCTGAGAATATAATTGGTTCTTTTTCATCCTTGGAGTTTCTCTGTGATCTACATCATAATTTCTTTCAATGCTTGTTACTGATTCTGGTATTGTGCTATTAAGTCTTTCAAATATCAATAAACATTGTTTGGCCTTTGTTGTTTATTATATTATTTCATAACATAAAAATCCTGTGCATATTTTGATCCTACTCTAAATTAAAAATGGCATGAAGTTTTGGACTTAGATAGGTCATGCAAGAGACTCTCTTTCTAATATAACTGGTGCTTTTTTTGGCAATTATTAAATGTACAGACTAGGATTTCAAGACTCTGGATTTTAGTTACTATCACAATGATTTTCATCCTCCGAATAGGTGTGATTCAACAGTTAGTCATAGAATCTATACCTTTTTGATAATGTTATTGGATACATTCAGGTCAAGGTCAATAACACTGATATTGTAATCATCCATATGGTGTAATTATTGCACAAATTCATGTTGAGGTCAAGGTCACATAGGTGATATTCCAATCATCCATTTTGTCCATGTTATTGGTTATGTCTTGTGTGCCATCAGGGGTGTTGACTTGTACCTGTTGATATATGTTTTTATTGTATGCTTGCATTTATTTTTTTATTTTAGCTTCTGTAATATTTTCTATTTTCTGGTATGACTGATGCGTATTTGTTTGTGATTTTATGTGTAATATAGTGAACGATATTTTGTTCAGACTTGCATTGATGCTTATTTGAAGATATTGTATATTTAAGTATATGAGAGATATTCAAAAAGTTCTGAAATGATATGATCTACAATATATTCTGATGTCTATCCATCTGTTCATCTATCCATCTGTCAGTCCATTTCTTACTAATATGGTTTGCACACAATAACATTAGTTCTGCATGACGTAACTCAACTAAACCTTCTGCATGGTCAAGGTCACATAACAGGTGATAGTGTCATCATCCATTTGGTGATATTGCAATTGTTCACGTCAAGGTCATGTAGGATTCACATTTATAGGCAGGTCCTTGTTCCACAAAAAAACTTCTCCTTTATTGGGAAAGTATTATTGCATACATCAAGGCCAAGGTCATATAAGACTTGTATTGTGATCATCCGTATGGTGTGTTTATTGCACAAAATTCATGTCAGTGTAGAGGTTAAGGTCACATTTGCATTTATGCTTATTTATTTGTATATTTATGTGTATTATGTACATCGATTTGTGATGGCTATTCCAAATTGGTTAGGACTAGTTAGGATTATCTTACCAGAGTCTGTAAAAGCTGAAACTATTCAGTGAAAGAGATGATACAAGTTAATTGTGCACCAGTTCAAAATTCAAATTTAACAAGAGAGATGTCTCTGCACTTTGGCTATTAAATAAAACATGCCATATGCAATTATGGTTTATTATTCGAGCACAGGTTTTAAATGTTAACATTTTGGCATGGATCCAGACCTTTTATAAAGGCAAAATTTGACAGGTGTAAAGCATTGGTGACCAGGTCAGTCAGCATGCATATAGATGTGTATGCACATTATGGCAGGCACTGCTGATTGGTTTTAAACTGTGCATCATTTAGAGGCTTCAAGAGATTGCAGAGCAGAGGCAGATTTATCAGGAGGGAAAGTCAAGTCAAAGATTACATTGGTTCCTCTTTTGTGTACTGATTTTCCCTGACATAGACTTGTGCCAGCTGCAAGTACCAGGCCTGTTGTAATGCACTCCCTTGCACATGGCTCTTTGGGCACATCTATCAGACCTGTATCTGAAGCCCAAGAGATGTTAAACATTTATATTTACTGTAAGGAAATCCGGACTTAGGTAGAGATAAGGCACAGCTTACAAGTAAATTGGGAAAACACTTGATACTTATGTTTTATTTGTTTGATTCATGATTTGGCATTTTTATTTGCAGACAACTCTGGTGCATGATTTGGCCACTTTATTACCGTTTGCGCTTAGGCTTGCAAATAGTGATGACTACTTAGCTATCTTAGGTAGGGCTTTAGAGTAGGTGTGTTAGACTTGGATACCAATGTGTTAGTGTTTGGTTTAGAAAATGATTTGGCTTTTTATAGAGCTGTGCTTCGTTTGGCATAAAATCTCCGGTATATGTAGGATTAAAATTTATGGACGGGTCACACTTCTAGGAAAGTTTTATATTGAGGGCAGGGTTCAAAGGGCACCTCATTTGGAAGGAATAACTGAAAAGATGTGATTCAACAGTTTCTCGTGGAATCTAGACCTCTTTGGTGACACTTTTGCATCCATTAATGACAAGGTCCTGGTCAGGGTCAATAACACATTGATATTGTCATCATCCATATAATGGAATTTTTGCACTCATTCATGTCAAGGTTGAGGTCAAGGTCACATAACAGGTGATATTGCAATTATTCAGGTCAAGGTCATGTAAGATTCACATTTATGGAAAGGTCCTGCCTCCAGAAACTTTTCTTTTATTAGGGGAGTTGGACAGGTGTCAAAAGGCACTTCATTTGGAACCTGATTTGTACACAATTGCTGATCAATATGAATTGGCGCACCCATGTGCCTGTTGATAAGAGCTTAAGCCACTTGGTCTTTGAATACCTTTATTTGTACATAGATGTGTGCTGGAATTTGATTGACTAGATTCCTACATCTGGAAAGATGCTGCATGTTATGCCGTGTGGTAGGCTGCAATTGAGTGGTCTTGCAGATGCCAATTTTCTATTAACCTGAGAATATAATTGGTTCTTTTTCATCCTTGGAGTTTCTCTGTGATCTACATCATAATTTCTTTCAATGCTTGTTACTGATTCTGGTATTGTGCTATTAAGTCTTTCAAATATCAATAAACATTGTTTGGCCTTTGTTGTTTATTATATTATTTCATAACATAAAAATCCTGTGCATATTTTGATCCTACTTTAAATTAAAAATGGCATGAAGTTTTGGACTTAGATAGGTCATGCAAGAGACTCTCTTTCTAATATAACTGGTGCTTTTTTTGGCAATTATTAAATGTACAGACTAGGATTTCAAGACTCTGGATTTTAGTTACTATCACAATGATTTTCATCCTCCGAATAGGTGTGATTCAACAGTTAGTCATAGAATCTATACCTTTTTGATAATGTTATTGGATACATTCAGGTCAAGGTCAATAACACTGATATTGTAATCATCCATATGGTGTAATTATTGCACAAATTCATGTTGAGGTCAAGGTCACATAGGTGATATTCCAATCATCCATTTTGTCCATGTTATTGGTTATGTCTTGTGTGCCATCAGGGGTGTTGACTTGTACCTGTTGATATATGTTTTTATTGTATGCTTGCATTTATTTTTTTATTTTAGCTTCTGTAATATTTTCTATTTTCTGGTATGACTGATGCGTATTTGTTTGTGATTTTATGTGTAATATAGTGAACGATATTTTGTTCAGACTTGCATTGATGCTTATTTGAAGATATTGTATATTTAAGTATATGAGAGATATTCAAAAAGTTCTGAAATGATATGATCTACAATATATTCTGATGTCTATCCATCTGTTCATCTATCCATCTGTCAGTCCATTTCTTACTAATATGGTTTGCACACAATAACATTAGTTCTGCATGACGTAACTCAACTAAACCTTCTGCATGGTCAAGGTCACATAACAGGTGATAGTGTCATCATCCATTTGGTGATATTGCAATTGTTCACATCAAGGTAATGTAGGATTCCCATTTATGGGTAGGTCCTTGTTCCACAAAAAAACTTTTCCTTTATTGGGGAAGTGTTATTGCATACATCAAGGCCAAGGTCATATAAGACTTGTATTGTGATCATCCGTATGGTGTGTTTATTGCACAAAATTCATGTCAGTGTAGAGGTTAAGGTCACATTTGCATTTATGCTTATTTATTTGTATATTTATGTGTATTATGTACATCGATTTGTGATGGCTATTCCAAATTGGTTAGGACTAGTTAGGATTATCTTACCAGAGTCTGTAAAAGCTGAAACTATTCAGTGAAAGAGATGATACAAGTTAATTGTGCACCAGTTCAAAATTCAAATTTAACAAGAGAGATGTCTCTGCACTTTGGCTATTAAATAAAACATGCCATATGCAATTATGGTTTATTATTCGAGCACAGGTTTTAAATGTTAACATTTTGGCATGGATCCAGACCTTTTATAAAGGCAAAATTTGACAGGTGTAAAGCATTGGTGACCAGGTCAGTCAGCATGCATATAGATGTGTATGCACATTATGGCAGGCACTGCTGATTGGTTTTAAACTGTGCATCATTTAGAGGCTTCAAGAGATTGCAGAGCAGAGGCAGATTTATCAGGAGGGAAAGTCAAGTCAAAGATTACATTGGTTCCTCTTTTGTGTACTGATTTTCCCTGACATAGACTTGTGCCAGCTGCAAGTACCAGGCCTGTTGTAATGCACTCCCTTGCACATGGCTCTTTGGGCACATCTATCAGACCTGTATCTGAAGCCCAAGAGATGTTAAACATTTATATTTACTGTAAGGAAATCCGGACTTAGGTAGAGATAAGGCACAGCTTACAAGTAAATTGGGAAAACACTTGATACTTATGTTTTATTTGTTTGATTCATGATTTGGCATTTTTATTTGCAGACAACTCTGGTGCATGATTTGGCCACTTTATTACCGTTTGCGCTTAGGCTTGCAAATAGTGATGACTACTTAGCTATCTTAGGTAGGGCTTTAGAGTAGGTGTGTTAGACTTGGATACCAATGTGTTAGTGTTTGGTTTAGAAAATGATTTGGCTTTTTATAGAGCTGTGCTTGGTTTGGCATAAAATCTCCGGTATATGTAGGATTAAAATTTATGGACGGGTCACACTTCTAGGAAAGTTTTATATTGAGGGCAGGGTTCAAAGGGCACCTCATTTGGAAGGAATAACTGAAAAGATGTGATTCAACAGTTTCTCGTGGAATCTAGACCTCTTTGGTGACACTTTTGCATCCATTAATGACAAGGTCCTGGTCAGGGTCAATAACACATTGATATTGTCATCATCCATATAATGGAATTTTTGCACTCATTCATGTCAAGGTTGAGGTCAAGGTCACATAACAGGTGATATTGCAATTATTCAGGTCAAGGTCATGTAAGATTCACATTTATGGAAAGGTCCTGCCTCCAGAAACTTTTCTTTTATTAGGGGAGTTGGACAGGTGTCAAAAGGCACTTCATTTGGAACCTGATTTGTACACAATTGCTGATCAATATGAATTGGCGCACCCATGTGCCTGTTGATAAGAGCTTAAGCCACTTGGTCTTTGAATACCTTTATTTGTACATAGATGTGTGCTGGAATTTGGTTGACTAGATTCCTACATCTGGAAAGATGCTGCATGTTATGCCGTGTGGTAGGCTGCAATTGAGTGGTCTTGCAGATGCCAATTTTCTATTAACCTGAGAATATAATTGGTTCTTTTTCATCCTTGGAGTTTCTCTGTGATCTACATCATAATTTCTTTCAATGCTTGTTACTGATTCTGGTATTGTGCTATTAAGTCTTTCAAATATCAATAAACATTGTTTGGCCTTTGTTGTTTATTATATTATTTCATAACATAAAAATCCTGTGCATATTTTGATCCTACTCTAAATTAAAAATGGCATGAAGTTTTGGACTTAGATAGGTCATGCAAGAGACTCTCTTTCTAATATAACTGGTGCTTTTTTTGGCAATTATTAAATGTACAGACTAGGATTTCAAGACTCTGGATTTTAGTTACTATCACAATGATTTTCATCCTCCGAATAGGTGTGATTCAACAGTTAGTCATAGAATCTATACCTTTTTGATAATGTTATTGGATACATTCAGGTCAAGGTCAATAACACTGATATTGTAATCATCCATATGGTGTAATTATTGCACAAATTCATGTTGAGGTCAAGGTCACATAGGTGATATTCCAATCATCCATTTTGTCCATGTTATTGGTTATGTCTTGTGTGCCATCAGGGGTGTTGACTTGTACCTGTTGATATATGTTTTTATTGTATGCTTGCATTTATTTTTTTATTTTAGCTTCTGTAATATTTTCTATTTTCTGGTATGACTGATGCGTATTTGTTTGTGATTTTATGTGTAATATAGTGAACGATATTTTGTTCAGACTTGCATTGATGCTTATTTGAAGATATTGTATATTTAAGTATATGAGAGATATTCAAAAAGTTCTGAAATGATATGATCTACAATATATTCTGATGTCTATCCATCTGTTCATCTATCCATCTGTCAGTCCATTTCTTACTAATATGGTTTGCACACAATAACATTAGTTCTGCATGACGTAACTCAACTAAACCTTCTGCATGGTCAAGGTCACATAACAGGTGATAGTGTCATCATCCATTTGGTGATATTGCAATTGTTCACGTCAAGGTCATGTAGGATTCACATTTATAGGCAGGTCCTTGTTCCACAAAAAAACTTCTCCTTTATTGGGAAAGTATTATTGCATACATCAAGGCCAAGGTCATATAAGACTTGTATTGTGATCATCCGTATGGTGTGTTTATTGCACAAAATTCATGTCAGTGTAGAGGTTAAGGTCACATTTGCATTTATGCTTATTTATTTGTATATTTATGTGTATTATGTACATCGATTTGTGATGGCTATTCCAAATTGGTTAGGACTAGTTAGGATTATCTTACCAGAGTCTGTAAAAGCTGAAACTATTCAGTGAAAGAGATGATACAAGTTAATTGTGCACCAGTTCAAAATTCAAATTTAACAAGAGAGATGTCTCTGCACTTTGGCTATTAAATAAAACATGCCATATGCAATTATGGTTTATTATTCGAGCACAGGTTTTAAATGTTAACATTTTGGCATAGATCCAGACCTTTTATAAAGGCAAAATTTGACAGGTGTAAAGCATTGGTGACCAGATCAGTCAGCATGCATATAGATGTGTATGCACATTATGGCAGGCACTGCTGATTGGTTTTAAACTGTGCATCATTTAGAGGCTTCAAGAGATTGCAGAGCAGAGGCAGATTTATCAGGAGGGAAAGTCAAGTCAAAGATTACATTGGTTCCTCTTTTGTGTACTGATTTTCCCTGACATAGACTTGTGCCAACTGCAAGTACCAGGCCTGTTGTAATGCACTCCCTTGCACATGGCTCTTTGGGCACATCTATCAGACCTGTATCTGAAGCCCAAGAGATGTTAAACATTTATATTTACTGTAAGGAAATCCGGACTTAGGTAGAGATAAGGCACAGCTTACAAGTAAATTGGGAAAACACTTGATACTTATGTTTTATTTGTTTGATTCATGATTTGGCATTTTTATTTGCAGACAACTCTGGTGCATGATTTGGCCACTTTATTACCGTTTGCGCTTAGGCTTGCAAATAGTGATGACTACTTAGCTATCTTAGGTAGGGCTTTAGAGTAGGTGTGTTAGACTTGGATACCAATGTGTTAGTGTTTGGTTTAGAAAATGATTTGGCTTTTTATAGAGCTGTGTCTCATTTAGCATAAAATCTCCGGTATATGTAGGATTAAAATTTATGGATGGGTCACACTTCTAGGAAAGTTTTATATTGAGGGCAGAATTCAAAGGGCACCTCATTTGGAAGGAATAACTGAAAAGATGTGATTCAACAGTTTCTCATGGAATCTAGACCTCTTTGGCGACACTTTTGCACCCATTAATGACAAGGTCCTGGTCAGGGTCAATAACACATTGATATTGTCATCATCCATATAATGGAATTTTTGCACTCATTCATGTCAAGGTTGAGGTCAAGGTCACATAACAGGTGATATTGCAATTATTCAGGTCAAGGTCATGTAAGATTCACATTTATGGAAAGGTCCTGCCTCCAGAAACTTTTCTTTTATTAGGGGAGTTGGACAGGTGTCAAAAGGCACTTCATTTGGAACCTGATTTGTACACAGTTGCTGATCAATATGAATTGGCGCACCCATGTGCCTGTTGATAAGAGCTTAAGCCACTTGGTCTTTGAATACCTTTATTTGTACATAGATGTGTGGCTGGAATTTGATTGACTAGATTCCTACATCTGGAAAGATGCTGCATGTTATGCCGTGTGGTAGGCTGCAATTGAGTGGTCTTGCAGATGCCAATTTTCTATTAACCTGAGAATATAATTGGTTCTTTTTCATCCTTGGAGTTTCTCTGTGATCTACATCATAATTTCTTTCAATGCTTGTTACTGATTCTGGTATTGTGCTATTAAGTCTTCAAATATCTATAAACATTGTTTGGCCTTTGTTGTTTATTATATTATTTCATAACATAAAAATCCTGTGCATATTTTGATCTTACTTTAAATTAAAAATGGCATGAAGTTTTGGACTTAGATAGGTCATGCAAGAGACTCTCTTTCTAATATAACTGGTGCTTTTTTTGACAATTATTAAATGTACAGACTAGGATTTCAAGACTCTGGATTTTAGTTACTATCACAATGATTTTCATCCTCCGAATAGGTGTGATTCAACAGTTAGTCATCGAATCTATACCTTTTTGATAATGTTATTGGATACATTCAGGTCAAGGTCAATAACACTGATATTGTAATCATCCATATGGTGTAATTATTGCACAAATTCATGTTGAGGTCAAGGTCACATAGGTGATATTCCAATCATCCATTTTGTCCATGTTATTGGTTATGTCTTGTGTGCCATCAGGGGTGTTGACTTGTACCTGTTGATATATATTTGTATTGTATGCTTGCATTTATTTTTTTTATTTTAGCTTCTGTAATATTTTCTATTTTCTGGTATGACATGCGTATTTGTTTGTGATTTTATGTGTAATATAGTGAACGATATTTTGTTCAGACTTGCATTGATGCTTATTTGAAGATATTGTATATTTAAGTATATGAGAGATATTCAAAAAGTTCTGAAATTATATGATCTTCAGCTGTATGTACAGGACGCCCAACACCTGTTGGCAAAGGAGATGGAAGTGTGCTACTGTGAAAGGAGGATGCTGGAAGATCTGGATTCTTTTAGGGTACTCTCTGACTGATATCAAGGCTGACTTTGATAAAGTGTATGAATGTTATTCTCTGAGATTCTGCAATTTTGAGGTGGTTTATTGTTTTAAAGATGGTTATGAATCCATGGAAGAGGACCCCCAGTCTGGAAGACCATTGTCTGCATGTGATGGCGAGTGGGAAGTGGCGTGCTGTGAAATGGGCAATTGATGAAAATGCTCAATAAACAGTGGAAGATATTTCTGTTATCTCGTCAACTTTTGTTAAGATATTGAGGAACATTTGAAGCTCTGAAAGATTTATCCAAACGAGTCCTGCATTTTTTAACGGCTGATCAGAAGTCGAATCCTGTTGAAATTGCCAAACAGCTACTTGCCAGATATAGGAAAGGAGTGATCAGAGACATTTGAATGAGATTGTCAGAGGTGATGAAGCATGGATTTGCTTTTTTGAACCAGAATGGATTGGAGAAAAACAAGCAGAGACCACAGATCACTTGATGTAGTTGTACTGTCAAGAGTTTTATATGCATTATTTTTTTATGCAAATGGCCCATTTGTCTGGTAAAAGTGCCTGATTCCGCTCATGTTGCTGGACATTTTTATGCCTTCAGAGAGTTGCCAGTAGTTGTGGAACACTTGTCACTACCAAACAACCCAACTGCACATAGGTACACAAGGGATCCATCTACTCCAAGATGATGCACTGGCACAGAAACCTGTCATCTTCAAAGACTTCCTGAAGGAGCACAGCATCAAGCTTTTGGCTGAATCCCATTTTCCAAGAACTTTGTTGTACAGCACATCAATATTCAGAACTTTTTAAATATCCTTCGTATATATATGTAGGTATATGTTGGTCTAAGGTAGAACTCTGTCAATTTTGGAGTCACAAGGTCAAAGGTCCAGGTAACTCTGACTGAAAGAAGAAAAACGGTTTATATACACTATTGTTCTACATTACATACCTCAACCAAACTTTATGGCTTGCACTTGGGGTAAGAAAATGGCCGTTGATTTTGGGGTCAAAGAGGTAAAAGGTCAAGGTAAATGACTAACAGATTATCAGGGTACTTAATGGTACACCTGAAGTGATATAACTTTCTGTTCACATCTAATTTCATATATGTATCTCTGATGGGTATGGAAATATTTTTTTGCCATATTCAAGGTGATGGCTATTCTAAATTGGTTAGGGCTTGTTAGGGCAATCTTATTAGAGTCACTAAAAGCTGCAACTATATACACCCAAAAAGAGATAATAGAAAGTAAGAGCAGACCAGTTCAAAATAAAAATTAAACAAGAGAGCTGTCTTGGCACTTTGTCTCTTAAATAAAACCTGCTATATGACATAATTATGGTTTATTAATTAACATTTTGCCATGGTTTCAGAACTTTTCTAAAGGGAAAATTTAATTGGTCTATCAGAAGTTGGTGACATTGGTCAGTCAGCATGCATATAGATGTATATACACATTATGGCAGGTGATGCAGATTTGTTTTTGTTTATTTATTGGTATGATTGGTGTGTATGTGTGTTTGTGTATCTATTTGTCTAATATTCTGCATGATATTTGCTTAACATTTGCATTCATGCCTATTCATTTGTATTGTTTGTATATTTATATGTATGCATTGGTAGATATGTATGCTGGGTATAGTTCTGTTATTACTCATCCAGATTGATTGATATATGTTAAGAAGAAAAATGTAAATATTTATTTTAAACAAATTAACTTTTTGTGTAAGTTGAAAATACATTTGTTGGATTTAGAGCACTATGGTTTGTACTGAATCTATTGTATGTTTATGTTATTAATATTTCAATTCAATACACATTTATTTATAGATGAGCTTCTGTGTTGCTTGAGAATTAACCCCTTTGTGTGTGTAGGAAGTTCTTGTTAAGTTCTTCACCATTGAGAAGATTGTGTTACAAATGGAACCTGTGACCTAGAGATTTGTTCCTTGTTCTACATCTTTCAGTCCTACCTACCTTCTCTATATCTTCCTGTCTTCCTTTTCCTGTAATCAAGGGTGATTGGTTAGCATTGTTGTTGAGTAGGTAAGGGTGCACCAGTTCAAAAATTAAAGTTAAACAAGAGATATATCTCAGCACTTTGGCTCTTAAATAAAGCATGCCATATGACATTATGGTTTATTAGTCAAGCACAGCTTTTAAATATTAACATTTTGACATGGTTTCAGATCTTTTCTAAAGACAAAATTGAACTGGTCTATAAAAAGTTGGTGACATTGGTCAGTCAGCATGCATATAGATGTATATAAACATTATAGCAGGTGATGCAAATTTGTTTTTATTTATTTACTAGTATGACTGGTGTGTATATGTGTTTGTGTATCTATTTGTCTAATATAGTGCATGATATTTTCTTAACGTTCTCATTCATGCCTATTTATTTGTTTTTTTAAAATATATTTATATGTATGCATTGGTAGATATGTATGCTAGGTATAGTTCTGTTATTACTCATCCAGATTGATATATGTTAAGAAAATTGTATATATATTTTTTTTTTTAAATGACGTTGCATCAGTTGAAAATACATTTGTTGGATTAAGAGGTTTATTGTTTGTACTGAATCTGTTGTATATTCATGTTATTGATATTTCAATTCAATACACATTTATTCATACATGAGCTTCTGTTTTGTTTGAGAATTAATCCCTTTGTGGTGTAGGAAGTTCTTGTTAAGTTGTTCACCATTGAGAAGATGTTATAAGTGGAACCTGTGGCTTAACGATTTGTTCCCCGTTTTTCTTCTTTTAGTCCTACCCACTTCTCTACATCTTCCTGTCTTCCTTTCTCTATGATAAAGGGAGAGTGTTTAACAGTGTAGTTGAGTGCAGTGGCAGAGCAGAACTCGCTTGGATCATTTATACTGTTCTCCTCAAGTCTTCCAATCCGGTCTTTAATTTCCAAATCTTCTCAAATTTGCCAATATTTCAGTGATTGTGGAGTGAGCTTTACATTCAGAGTAATGCCTAGCAAGCAGTAGTTGCAGTAACAGCATTCAGATGTTATCCACATTAATCCACATTAATTATTCTCAGTTGCCTCCATTTATTTTTGTTTTGTTGTGCTTTTTGTTTCTGTTTTTAGTCCTCATGGTTATTATTATTATTATTATTAATATTATTATTATTATTATTATCAGTACTGTTGCCAACAGTAATGTTGATAATAATAACATACAATAACAACCACATGAAAACTTACTTGCAATCAGGATTTCATTAGCCAAAATTAAGTCCTTTGTAACTCACCTGGCTGTAAGACCAAGTGAACATATGGTGTGGCCCTTCATCTGTCATCCATCATGCATCCTGTGTAGTTAGCATCTGACCATCAACAATTGCTTGTTATCACTCCGAAGTCCATATTCTCAAAATCTCAGATGTGTTAGATTATGAACAAGATCCATGCATATTAATGAGGTGATCTTACATCCAATTGTTCAACTTTGTGACCACTCTGAGGCCATATTTCTAATCCAATTTTGATAAAATTTTGCATATATGCTTATGCCATTAAGATTTTGAACAAGTTTGAGGATGAACGAGATCCATGGATACAAATGAGGTGAGCATGCATCTGATTGGCTGAGCTTGTTACCACTCTAAGGACCACATTTCTCATCCAATTTAGATTAAACTTGAAATATTTGCTTACATCATTAAGAACTTGGATGAGTTCGATAATGAGCAACATTCATGATTACTAATTTGGTGACCTTGCATCTGATTGAGTTTGTTACCGCTCTGGAAGCCACATTAATGATTAGATTTTGATAAAATTTGAAATATGGGCGTTTATCGTCTAGAAGTAGCAGACTGTAACTACTGCGAGGTTAAAATAGTTTGCATATTAAAGCAAGGAAAGTAACCTATGATCAAGTATATTGAGAGTCACAGGCACTGGATCATGAGTTCTTCCCCTTGAAAAATATTTCAAAAAAAATTTAGAATACAGGGTTCATGGGTCTCAATTGAACAACTGATATAAAGTATGAAAATAATACAACTTAAGGATTAAATTGAAAATCTATTATGTAAAGCTGAAGAAAAACTATAAAATAAAAATAAAAAAATAAAAGTAACTACCAGTGTCATGATCCTGAATTGACAGTCCTTCCACTTCTTCAAACACCTACCCTAGAAATTTTCTTACCATAAAACAATTAAAAAAATTAAAAAAAACCCTCCAGATTCTCCGATTGTTGTGACCAGACCACATTTCATTTCATTCATATGTAACAGTACAAGACATCATGATTATTTAGACTTCTACTATATCTTCTAGTATTTTTTAGCTTCTGGGCATAGACTAGGCAGCATGTCAATAATGGCAACTTTTGCATGTTTGGTGCTAATCATGGTCAGTTCAAATTTACAGCAAGTTATATGAGACGAATGCAAATTATTCAAGTAATTATATAGAGTGTGGTATATCTAACTACCATGAAGCATCATATTGTTTAGTAATACTGACAAGGTCTTTTTTTAAGGAATAAAATTAGGTCATGGAACAGAGGTTCATTTTCAGTAAATGGAGGGGAAGATGTTTAAAAATCTTATTCCAACCAACCAATCCAATCTTATTTAGCATAACCTGAAACATTAATATTTTGTTAGACTTAATAGACCATGTTGCAACTATGTACATCACAACTGTTCTTTCCACTCCACATTTTTACTAATGTATACATTTACTTTCACAAGCTTAGTTACCAGTTGTCCATGCAGGTGAGTGATCTCTTGTTTACCATTAGAAGAGAAGAAAATTAACATTGCACTCATCAGAATTTATTCCCACCCCACCCCCACTCCACACACACACAAACATATTTTTTTCTTGTTTACAGTATATTCTGTTTTCTGAAGAGTGACACAACAATAGTAAGTACATTGATAACAGACCCTAACTTTTTCCAGGCTGCCTATGGATGGACAGGTCTGTTGATGTTCAGCCTTCTGGTGGATGCAAGATGATAGATCATGACAAAATTCAATATTTGCAACAATGAAACGATGAATTTGACATCACTTATGGAAAGCAAATATGTATGTCACTCAAATTTCACCTTCAAACAGTGGACAACAATGTTACAAAGTGTTGTCCATGGATCAACTCCACACTCTCAAAAGAAACATAGTCAAGATCAACAATGACCAAGACAAAGTGTATTTAGTGCATGTGATATTGGTAGCTACAGATCAAGCAGAGAAAACCCATACACCTGAGTGGAAGCATTTACGAACAAATATTAGAAGATTGCACTTGACCAAATAAGAGAAGCAGAGACACTTTAGAATCAAGCTATGATTTCTAAAGAGACATTGTGTGGAATCCACTTCTCTTATTTGGTCAAGTGCAATCTTCTAATATTTGTTCGTAATTGCTTCCACTCTGTTGTATGCTATTTCTCTGCTTTAGCTGTGGACTTCATGAGGTGCAGAAAAATCAAAAAGTGTCAGACCCTCACTATACTTGGAAAGTTTACCCACAGTTGAGACATGATCTGTTTCATGGCCCTAATTTTCCAGATCACCAAAATCGTTTTGATGTCATTACCGATATCAACACACACATATATTTAGGATGTGTGTGTTGGGGGAGAAGAATACAAGTTTTAACACACAGACTTACCGGTAGTTTCTAACTTTCTGACCCCACTGTAAAGTTGACATCTCAGAGATTTATATCTCACAAGAATGTATCAATGTTACTCTTTAAAATTCTAGTGTCAGTTATCAAAGAGGGAACAGCTTAAAAGTTGGACATAATGCTTGTGCCAAATGTATCCTATAAGGTAAATAATCTGTTGGGTTTATCCCATATGTTCATTGCTTGTTGATAGTTCAGCAGTCCTGTAAAATGAACTTGCATATAATCTCCTGTTATTTTGCTTCTTTTGACTGGTATAGCAGTTTTTCCTTGCACCAAAAACTTGACTTATTTAAGGTAGTGTATCAACAAATCTTTTGATAGTTAGAATGTAAGTTGTCAAAAGGGCAGATCATTCTTTCCTCTGGGCATACCAATTCCTCTAACCAAAAATCAGAGTTACTCTACCTTTACCAACTGAAAGTAAAGGTACATGCCTTGCTATTTTATGGATTTCCTCAACAGGAAAAACATGTTCATAACTTATGGGATTGAAACATTCTAAATAGTTCAGAAACGTTGCTGAAATTAAAAATAGTTTTTGAAAAAATTATTACAAATTGAATTTCTCACTTTTATATTGAACATTTTTTGCATTTCTTTTAAATTTAAAAATTAAATTGACTTTTTAACATTAAATTTAATTTTCAGCATTGTATCAGTCAACTTATATCATGATGAGGTCAGAGGTCATTGTTTATATCCTTACACATCTTCTTTAGCCATATTTTCATCTTTATCGTGCTAAAAGTCCAAATTTGATGGCTTTTTCAAGAAATATAGGGAACTTGTTTTGGCACACAGTGTACTCCAATTTGCAATGTTTGATCTGGACCAGGGCTATAAAGTCTAGTGGTTATGATGCAATAAAGTTTAAGTTAGCAATATCTGTAAAATGGTCTTTAATGAGAGGATGGAGATAGAGAACCTGGAAGCAAGTCATCTGTAGCATAACTCTTTGTGCATTTTTAAAGATCACCTGTCTGCTGAGCCACATGTACTGGTAGTGAATACAGAGAGAATGAAATGTGTAAATAGAGGTGTTTTCATGTGGCTTGGAGAATATTCTCCATGCCTATTTGATATAAAGATATGCTTTTTTATTACATACAGGCGTGTTGTGAAGATCGACTGCAAGTTCAATATTTGGTGCGGCAGGGTTTGGTCCTGGCATGTTTGTCTTCACTTCCCTATACAGCTTACATTCAGGTGATTGAAAGTAAGACTTGGCACACTTTAACATTATTTTCCAGCAGACTCCCCATTTCATCTCCTTTTCAATCTGCATTTCGGGGTCATTGCAATAGGGAGATGCTTGGTGATGATACTTTAGAGATATATTCGTTGCATCTGCCATTTGTTCATTATCTACAAGTCTCAGTTCTTCAAAGTCCTGACATTCTGTTGTCTTTTTCAGGTATGACTTGGTATTGAGAATAGGCTGCAACAGCTGTGACTTGGTATTGAGAATAGGCTGCAACAGCTGAAGTGACTTGGATGCACCCTCACAGTCTGGTGTAGATACAAAGGCTCCATCACCATTTGACTTGACTACTATGAAAAACTCGGCTTCACTCATTCTGGCAACAATTCTGGACTGTGGTGCAACAGAGGTGGTGGGTGAGTCTTCACTTTGCAGAGTAATGCCCTTATTCGAAGGAGAATTACCTCCCTGTAACTGTGCTTTTCTTCTCTTATGGTCATCTTTCATCATTGCATTTAGTACTACACTTTGCATTGACCTGATAGACCTTGGTGCAGCTCTGGTATTTATATGTATATTTTGGTATCCTGTGAGCTACCCTGACAACTAGGCACATCCCTGACACCTTGCAACTACCACATGGCAAGTGTCAGTATTTGTTTATTGCCAAGTCCAGTACCTGAGGACTTAGTTGTATTGTGCATTCTCTGGCATTCTGCAGGGGGCTATCGTGCCCCACTGCCACTAGATTTAATACACTATCTAACCTCTGCATGAGTGATCACTTGTTGTCCTCAGCACATTTGTGTCAACTTTGTTATCTAAACATCAGCAGTTTCTGACTTTTAATTTTTATTATAATATAATATTTAAATTAAATTTTTTAAAAACATTTTACCAATTTTTTAATTTTTTAAAACAAATTACATTTACTGTCATGAGCACTTTTTAATTAAATTTTCTGATAGAGATTATTCGAAATTTCAAATTAAATTTTACTACACGAACAAATTCCAATAAATGAAAAAGTTACCGGTATTACAAATTGAATTTCTCACATGCTGGCACATCAGGATGCACATTTGCACCTTGCCAAACAGCAACAGGGCATCATTTTAAATGGCTACAGATTTGCTAGTAGTGCATAGAACTTGATAACATTTGCTAAGTAAGTTAAAAATATGTCTTTCTTGAAGATATGTTAGTTTGACTGGGATTTGGTGCAAAAAGTGTAAACTGTATGGAAGTTCTTATTTGAAGGGGGATATGCCTCTTTGATCTCTCATTCAGATACAAGTACTTATGATACAGACCTGAAAATTCACACAGTTGTGGTCCATACTTTAGAAAATTGGACAGTAACAACATTCTTTTTACATTTCTTTCGAATTTAAAAATTAAATGTAATTTTTTAACATTAAATTTAATTTTCAGTTTGATTTGGACCAGGGCTGTAAAGACTAGTGGTTATGGTGCAATAAATTTTAAGTCACCAGTATCTGGCAAATGGTCTTTAATGAGAGGATGGAGATAGAAAACCTGGAAACGAGTCATCTGTAGCATAACTCTCTCTGCATTTTAAAGATCACCTGTCTGCTGAGCCACATGTAGTGAATGCAGAGAGAATGAAATCTGTAAACAGAGGTGCTTTCAAGGGGCTTGGATAATATTCTCCATGCCTACTTGATATAAAGATATAGAAAAAAACCCCACAAATATATCATATTCAATTCATAATATTTATTAATAATGATATTACTTTTCATGCAGCAGTATAAAATTCATAAATATTTTAATTATCATCACATTAAAACACAAATATATGAATGTTAACTTCAAAATAATTCTAGAAAGATTAAAAATGTTAAGAATGTATCTCTCTTAAAGAGTTAGTTGACAATAGTCCATAAATAAATGTCCTGCTCACAGAATTGTCCATCCTCACATTGAGTAGATGTGATTTTTAATTGTGCATTCCTTGAGAACTTGTTGAGGGTTTTGGATCCATCTGTCCTTTATTGTAATCTGATTCACAATGATTTAACTGCTTGTATTTCAAATGTTCAGATATCTTATTTCCCTGCTGAATATATTTCCTTTCACAATATCTGGCTTTGTTTGCCAAGCTTTTTTGATATTCCGTTTCAGTATCCATTTGATATAGTGCATGTTTTTCACGCAATGAAAGTTCCACACCAGAATCCTCACATTTTGTCATGGCTGATGTTGCAGGGTTGTTAGTCAATTTGTGAATGGTTGAAGAAGTTCTACCAACAATATTTTTAGAATAATTCACATGTTTTTGGCAGTGAAACACTCCACAATCTCTTAACTGCTTCACATTTCTGAGTATCTGTATACAGTTTCATTTCATCATTTTGCTGATACACTCAGTTTCATTTTCAAAATTTCAAGAAGTAACTCTTTGTCACTTTCATGGATGTTTAGGTCAGTGACTCTGTGCAATCCAAGATACTTGGAACGATGCCACCAGTTACTGGTTACTCCTCCACTACACACAACAGAGTTTCTTGCACACTGTGAACAGTCTCCAGTTTTGCACAGCAGAGAAGATTCAAGAACTTTTGGTAAGTGTTTACTAAGAGTAGTCATATTACTGGCATGCTGTTTCATTAGCTTCTTTAGAATCATATTACATCTCGATTTTTCATCCTGGTTAAGGGCCTTCTGTGCTTCCTGTCTTTCTACACGAGTTGTTCCAGGAAACATGTCCAAGTTAAAATTTGCCTTGTTACAGTGTCAAAATTGAGCTTGTCCCAAATGAACTGTGTCAGCTTGCTGCTGCACTTTCCACATGGGATCAAGAGCTCAGAGAACATAGTCTATTCCTTGAGCTGATCTTTCATCTGCATCTGTGGTGGCATATTTTATAAGTGCACCTTGTAGAGCAAGCTGACTACCAATTTCCTTTCCCATATCATATTCTGACAGTAGGGCAAAGGGCGATAAGTTTGCTGTACACTCTGGATGACCACCTGAAAATTGCACATCCATTCCTTGTCCCTTCTGTTACGGAATTATGTATCATCTTTTAAATTTTAATATAGTTTCATTTGGTTTATGACTTTTGTATTATAATTTATGTATTTGTTTTAGTAGCCAACACTATTAGTTGTAAAGTACACGGAATGTCAACATGAGTCATTGCTTCTGTCCAAGGAAATCAATAATTATGTCGGTCAACTTAACACAACATGGATATCATGTGGGTAGAGTGTGAGTCATAGCGCGTGGTAAAGGTATTAGTCATGACCTGGTTCCCATGATTCAGTTTAGAGTAAACAACGTGTTGATTTGAAATAAGAAAAATAATCGCAATTCGAGTTTGTTTATTTAAAACGCAGTAGATTGAATTGTTTTAGATCACAGACTGGGTTTTTTATTTGTTCTATGCAGTATGAATACTATAAAACTAGATTTAATCCCTGTGTGGGGCATTCTTTACAATTACTTCAGCTCATAAAAGTCATAGAGGAATTTGTTTATTGTTTGTGATAGTCAGCTTGTGAATTCTTATTTCTAACTAGAACTTTTGGGATATTCTACGTTCACAGGAATTTACCTGGAATTAATAACATTTGGATTTAGAACTGATTCTTGTTAGCACATAAGCACATTAGTGTCCTCATTCGGAATACCTTTGGACAGTTTCCGAATTAGTGAATTCTATATAACAATTTAGGATTATATAAGGAATTTCTACACTGTAAGTTATTTTTAATTCTTTCACTTTGTTTGTTTAAAATATTTTATATTTTAGGAAATTAAATTTGTATTTTAGAAATTGTGAAAGCTTGTTTGAGTCTTTCTTTCTTTTGTTACATATTCAACCCCTAGTCGTAGCAAGAGAAATTGGGGGCTCGTTCAGGAGCTCGAATTTTATATGAATATTTTCGGGATAGAATTTTATTTGAATATTTTCGGGATTTGAATTTATTTAGGTATTTTCTAAGTTTAATATTTCAGAGATTTTGATACTTCGAAAAAAAAATTTTAAGTTTGAATTTCATTGTTTGAAATTTTAGTGATCTTTGGTATTTTGATTTCCCGGTTGAGAAATAAATAGAGAAACAAACAGGCTTTCATCATGACATCCATGGTAGAGAATTTTATAGCTGCTCCCACCCAGGAGAAATTAGAGTCCTTGAGAAAGGTTGAGTTACTTCAAATTGCCAAACATTATAATCTTACTGAAGCGACGGCTTCCCGGTTGAAACAAGAGATCAGGAATATTTTGATAGGTTATTTGCTACAAAAAGGTGTTTTTGAAAGGGGTGTTTCGAGCTTAAAGAAGAAATCTCTGTCTAGTTTAGAAAGGAAATTAAAGATAGCAAAGAAAGTAGAATTAGAAAAACTTCGGCTTCAATGGGAGCAAATGCAGATGCAAGAAAGAAAGGATGAAAAAGAGAGGGAAAGACAAAAAAGAAAAGAAGAGAGAGAGATAGGGAAATACAGGAGAGAGATAAAGAAAGGGGTAAACAGGATTAAGAAAGAGATAGGGAAGAGAGAGATAGAGAAAGGGAATTTAGACTAAGGGAATTGGAATTGACCAGTAAAGGGCACTCTCATGGCAATACAGGTTCATACTTTGATCTAGCCAAACATATCAGACAGGTCCCCCCTTTTAGAGAAAAGGAGGTAGACAAATATTTTCTCAGTTTTGAGAAAATAGCTGAGAATTTGAAATGGCCGAAAGATTATTGGACCTCATTGTTGCAGAGTGTGTTTACTGGTAAAGCTATTGATGTTTATACTGCACTCTCGTCTGAACAATCTGCTGATTATGATGTGGTCAAAGAAAGTGTCTTGAGGGCTTATGAGATGGTATCTGAGACGTACCGTCAAAACTTTAGAAATTGTAGAAAGGAAACTACCCAGACTCATATAGAATTTGCATGGGAAAAAGAGCATTTGTTTACGAGATGGTGTACATCCAAGAAGGTTGATAGGGATTATGATAATCTTAAGCAACTCCTATTGATTCAAGAATTCAAGAATTGTGTCAGTAGTGACATTAGAATATACCTTGATGAGAAAGGCGTTGAAACTTTAGAGAAGGTGTTAGTACAGGTGATGAATATTCTTTGATTCACAAAGTTCCATTTGGAAATAAATCTTCCCCTCAACAGGTTTTTGTTACGAAACCATTTCAGTCTCGTTTTAGTACTTACAGACCTCAAGCTGGTGTAACTGTGAAGAATCAAATTTCTGATAAGACGGATCATAAAACCTTATCTATTCCCACGTGCTCTTATTGTAAGAAGAAAGGGCACGTTATTTTTGATTGCTTTAGGGTGAAAAATAGGCAACAGAATTTTAACAGAGCAGTCCCAAATGCTCTTGTTTATAAGAAATAACGTTCATGTATTGAAAGATATACTTGTGTGGAGACTTGCATACCTCAGTCTGATATTGTCATGGAGAAATACGAACCATTCATGTCGAAGGGTTCAGTGTCACTTGTTGGTGACTTAGTGAGACTACTCCTATTAAGATATTAAGAGACACAGGAGCTTCTCAGAGTCTTTTGTTAGAAAGTACTTTGCCCTTTACTGAGAAGTCTTCTTCTAGTGAAAGTGTTCTAATACAGGGGTAGAATGTGGATATATTAATGTCCCTCTCCATTGTGTTAATTTGTCATCAGACTTAGTTTCGGGACCAATGACCATAAGAGCTGTGACTTCTTTGCCTATCAAGGGCATTCATTTATTACTAGGTAATGACTTAGCTGGAGATAAGATCATGGTTAATCCACTTGTAACTAACAAGCCTTGTATGGATCAACGAGTTGGTCCTATCGAAGTAGAAATCCCTGGTTTATATCCAGCTTGTGCAGTTACTAGAGCTATGGCAAAGCGTGCTCTTGAGATTGGTGTTGTTGAACAGGATGTTATTCCTTTAGCAGACCTTATTGGGTCAGACTTTTAATGAGGTCACTTCTGCTCCTAGTTGGGATCAATCAAGAAGTATTGATCACAGTGATACTCTTTCGGCTACACAATCTCATAAATCTAATCAGGGTGATAAAAGACAATCACTAGTTGTCTTACAGCAGGAAGATCCCGAGATCTCCTGTTTGTTCCACAGGGCTATTAGTAAAACTGAAGCCACACAAGAAAGAACTTTTTACTTCTTGAAAAATGGGGTCCTTATGAGGAAATGGAGACCACCTGAGGTACCCGCTGGTGACGAGTGGCCAGTTAGCTATCAAATTGTAGTTCCTAGATCGTATCGACAGGAAATACTTAATCTAGAACATGAAACGCCGTTGTCTGGTCATTTAGGAGTTAATAAGACCTATCACAAGATCTTAAATCATTTTTACTGGCCGAAACTTAAAAGTAATGTTTCTAAGTTTTGTAGATCTTGTCATACTTGTCAAATGGTGGGAAAACCCAATCAGAAGATACCCAAAGCTCATCTGTCACCTATTCCTGCATTTGATGAACCATTTAGTAGAATAATGGTAGATTGTATCGGCCCTTTACTTAAGACCAAGTTAGGCAACCAATTCTTGTTGACGATTATGTGTGCGTCGACAAGATTTCCAGAAGCTATTTCTTTACGGAATATCAAAGCTAATACCATAGTGAAAGCTTTGGTCATGTTTTTCACACTAGTTGGTCTCCCTAAGTCTGTTCAATCTGATCAGGAATCTAATTTCATGTCTGGTATATTCCAGCAGGTCTTGCATTAATTAGCTATCCAGCAGTTTAGATCCTCTGCCTACCACCATCAAAGTCAAGGTGCTTTGGAAAGGTTCTATCAGACTTTAAAGAGTATGATTAAGTCATATTGTTACGAAACTGAGAAAGATTGGGATGAAGGTGTGCAATTGTTATTGTTTGCTGCAAAGGAGTCGGTGCAAGAGTCTCTAGGAGTTATTCCTTTTGAACTTGTGTTTGGACACTCTGTCCGGGGTCCATTAAAATTATTGAAAGAAAGACTTCTTTCTACTGAAGTGTAAGAATTAAATCTTCTGGACTATGTATCTAAATTTAAAAAATAGATTGACAAAGGCTTGCGAGGTGGCAAGAACTAATCTTAAATCTGTCCAGTCAAAAATGAAATTGAGGTATGACAAACAAGCAAAAGATAGGAGTTTTCAGCCAGGTGATAGAGTTTTGACTCTGTTACCCATACCACAAAATCCTCTTCAGGCTAAGTATTTTGGCCCCTATACCATTGACAAGAAAGTGAGTGATTTAAATTACATTATTAATACATGTACTCCTGGGAGGAGAAAGCAGAAACAACTTTGCCACATTAATATGTTCAAACAATATGAAGACAGAAATAGCCATATAAATTATCCAATTAATTTAGTAGTACCTGTCCCACACATACAACATCTGGAATAAGAAATTGTGATGCTTACATCGATGACGTCATCATATACAGCGACACATGGGAAGACCACATGGAAACTATTAGTAAGTTTTTCGAAATGCACAGCGAAGCAAATCTAACAATCGATTTGAATAAAAGTGAATTTTTGAATAAAATTTGATTGATGATGCACTTTCATGTGCATAGCACTACAGTTTGTATTGTTTTGTATAAATGTCTGTATCATTCATTATTTTTATGCAATCAACTACATATTTGTTTGAAGTATTTGCCAAAAGAAAGTTTTATTGTATAAAACTTTCTTTCTTTTAAGGAGGAAGGTGTTACGGAATTATGTATGATCTTTTAAATTATAATATAGTTTCATTTGACCTTTGTATTATAATTTATATTTTTTTTCAGTAGCCAATGCTATTAGTCGTAAAGTACACGGAATGTCAACATGAGTCATTGCTTCTGTCCAAGGAAATCAATATTTATGTCGGTCAACTTAACACAACATGGAGATCACGTGGGTAGAGTGTGAGTCATAGCGCGTGGTAAAGGTATTAGTCATGACCTGGTTCCCATGATTCAGTTTAGAGTAAACAACATGTTGATTTGAAATAAGAAAAATAATTGCAATTCGAGTTTGTTTATTTAAAACGCAGTAGATTGAATTGTTTTAGATTGCAGATTTGGTTTTTTATTTGTTCTATGCAGTATGGATACTATAAAACTAGATTTAATCCCTGTGTGGGGCATTCTTTACAATTACTTCAGCTCATAAAAGTCATAGAGGAATTTGTTTATTGTTTGTGATAGTCAGCTTGTGAATTCTTATTTCTAACTAGAACTTTTGGGATATTCTACGTTCACAGGAATTTACCTGGAATTAATAACATTTGGATTTAGAACTGATTCTTGTTAGCACATAAGCACATTAGTGTCCTCATTCGGAATAACTTTGGACAGTTTCCGAATTAGTGAATTCTATAGAACAAGTTAGGATTATTTAAGGAATTTCTACACTGTAAGTTATTTTTAATTCTTTCACTTTGTTTAAAATATTTTATATTTTAGGAAATTAAATTTGTATTTTAGAAATTGTGAAAGCTTGTTTGAGTCTTTCTTTCTTTTGTTACATAATCAACTTCTAGTCATAAGACTTCAACCAGGGTCCAGTCCAGCAAAGTTTATTTTGGAAGCAAGCACTTATGATAAACTTCTTGTCAGTCATAGTTTTACATGCAATATCAATAGCTTGTAAAGCATTATGGCTGGGCTTTTTGTGACTTACTATGCTTGTCGAATTGTATCTGCCATCCATTGCAATGTTGATAGTACTGGGTTCATTTCCATGCTTCACATTAATATCTTTCAATATTCTACTTTTTCAGCAATATCCCTTTTATTTAATACTGACACATTCTATCCCACAATATTAGATGTCCTCTGCATGCTGCTTCTGGCTGGGGTGGCATATCCATGTTTGTCATAATAAGTTGTGCTTTTGTATTGCATACAAGCGTGTTGTGAAGACCGACTGAAAGCCCAATATGTGGTGCAGCAGGGTTTGGTCCAGGCATGCTTGTCATCGCTTCCTTATACAGCTTACATTCAGGTGCTTGAAAGTAAAACTTTACACATTTTAGTATTTTTTTCTGCATTTTAGGGTCGTTGCAATGGGGGGCATTTTTGGTGATGATACTTTAGAGATGTATTTCATGCATCTGCCATTTGTTCATTATCTACAAGTCTCATTCTGCCAAAGTTCTGACATTCTGTTGTCTTTTCCAGGTATGACTTGGTATCAGGAATAGGCTGCAGCAGCTGAAGTGACATGGATGCATCCTCACATACAGAGGCTCCATCAGCATTTGACTTGACTAATAGGGATAACTCGGCTTCACTCATTCTGGCAACAAGTGATATTGTTAATTTGGAACTGTAATGCCTGTAAAAAGAAACATATTGCATTCACCGTCTTGATACTATCTATCCAAAAGGTATAAACTCTAAAACTACATATGAAATTCATTAATAAGTTGATAATATTTCGTATTGTGTTATTTCTTTTTTTTTTCTTTTTCATAGAATATTTATTTAATATGTGTATTTTAAAATATACAGATGATTTGTTACAAACATATATGTGTTAAATATGATATAAATAACAAGTATACATATACATATGTCACAGCTGCTATATTACAAGACATTTATTATCATACCCCCCCACATATATATATATATATATATATATATATATATATATATATATATATATATACACATATATGCATATACACATATATGCACATATATGTATATATAATATGTTTTTATGGATAAGCACACATCCATGAATTACTGGGTCTACAACCCATCAACTGGTTTTTGCACATGCTGCATGAAGAGAGCTTAAAAACAGGTAAATAGTTACTGACAGTGTAACTGACAGATAAATTGTGATAGAATGTGGGAAAGTGATATTAATTACATGCTAAAGTCTATATCCGGCTCAACATTTTTAAGGGAAAAGAATATACCTGGTGAACACCATTTGTCAATGAATTTAACAAGATCATATCTACAGAAATCTGTTATTTATTCTGCATTTTAATCTAGATATAAAGTTGGACAATAGAGTGTTGCTTGTGACTGTTTCATGATTATAATAAGACCGACAGCACTTAACCCAAAGAACATTTATATTCTGCTGTGAATAGGAGGTAAAAGTCCAAGAACTCAGGCTCTGAGAATGAAGCCTCTTTGGCAAGGGGGCCAAATTTGAGAAAGTGTTGAAAGAGTTTTGAGATAGGTGTTTGATCCATTTTATTATGAGTTTTTTTAATGGAGTGTATTATTTCACATTAAAAAACATTGTTGACAGTTTCATTTTGCCACATTGTGTGCACAACTTTGATTTGGAAATTCCTTTTAGTTGTATGTTATAATTTACAGGTAGTATGTCATGAATGGTTTTAAAACAAACATCTTTAGTAACAGGATCAATGAAATTATTATGCAAATTTTTCCAAACTGAAGGGAAGTCTAGGTCATATAATCTTTTTACTTTAGGATCTAAAATAAAAAATTTCACATCTAATTGATAAATGATCTTTGATATAATATTACCGAATATGAAATCAGGATTGTTTTAAGAATTCTCTACAGACTTTTAGGCAATTTTGGTAAAGTTGGGGATCATTTAACATGTGCTTATGTTTATTCAGTCCTAAATTTGGATTAATATTTCTAAGTTGTAAACCTATCCATCATGTAGAATTGTGTTCTAAGCGTTCTCTACAGACTTTTAGGCTATTTTGGTAAAGTTGGGGAACATTTAACATGTGCATATATTTATTCAGTCCTAAATTTGGATTAATATTCCTAAGTTGTAACCCTATCCAGCATGTAGCAAAAATTTCCATTTGGCCAAATAGTCATCATTTAATAATTTTTGGACATGTTGGATTCTTAGTGCCTTATCTTACATTCAGTGTTACTGATATTAATACTGCCCTCTTTAAAAGAGTTATAACAAATAGTCCTAGCAAGTGGTTCATATTAAGAGTACCATAACAATGTAAAAATATTTCCATTGAATAACATCAAGTAATGTTTAGGGAGATCTATAGCACTTGCTGCATACCATACATTTACAACCCTTAATGAAATCTGTTCCTTTATATGTCAAAGACACTTCAGATTTTATTAGCAAATTGAGATCTCTTCCGAAATTATCAGGCAAATCTTTCCTAGTTACACTTGATGTTACCTCTCTCTACACAAATATACCACACAGTGATGGTTATTGAAGCTTGTAAATACTATCTTAATAAAGATGAAATACACGTAGACTCTACAGACAAAATATTTGTGATTTAATTCAACTTGTGCTTGAAAATAAAAAAATTTCATTTTGGTGATACAAACTATATTCAAAAGGTAGGTACAGCAATCGGTAGTCCTATGGCTCCTTCTTATGCATTGCTGTTCATGGGAAAATCAGAAAATGACTTCTTCGAGCAATGCTTTATGAAACCAGATGTGTGGCTAAGGTTTCTAGATGACATTTGTATGATCTGGAGTCATCCATTAAAAGACTTATGCTATTTCATAGACTGTTTAAATCCATTTCACGCTACAATTAAATTTACGTTCAATGTGCCTAAAATTAAAGTACCATTTTTGGACGTAGATGTCGCTAAAAATGAAAGTACTGATGTAACTACTACTGTACATGTTAGAAACACAAATGTTCATCAATATGTTGAAATATTCTTCATGTCATCCAAAATCATGCAAAGACAGAATACCTTACAGTCAAGCAAAAAGATATGGAAGAATTATTTCTGATGATAATGTCTTTAAAACATCTTTGACAGAATTATGTCAGCATTTTTTAAACAGAAATTATGCAACTGACATTATTAATGCTGCTTTCGAAAAGGTATCTTCCCTTACACAGCTTGATTCACTAAAATGTAAAATCAAGGACAAAGATGACAATATTATTCCTTTCATTACTGAGTATAATCCAAGTTTACCCAATATGGATAAGATTATCCACAAATATTGGGATCTTTTGCAATTATCTTGTAATGTAAGTATTAAATCACTTGACAAAAATAGACCTACACTTGCTTATAAAAGAACTAAGAATCTCAAAGATTTCCTTGTTAGTTCTAAATTAATAAGGAAATCATTTATGAAGGGTTAATCAACTAAATGTAACAGACCCAGATGTTCACAATGTTCTTTCATTAATGCAAATACCTATTTCTGTAGGGCAATACCAAAAACAAAATTTAGGGTGTGTTATGAATCTAACTGCAACATCAAATGTTATTTATTTGATAACCTGTAAAAAGTGTGGCATACAATATGTTGGACAAACCCATCAGAAAGTATCGAAATGCATGAACAAACAAAGATTTGACACAAATAACTTTATACATCCATCTTTTTCATCTCATGTCACCACACACTTTAATGACAGCTTCCATACTTTACAAGATTTTTCATTTAAGCCTTATGACATTGTTAATTCAGAAATGGAACGCCTATTAAAAGAAACATATTGAATTCACTGCCTGGATACTATCTATCGAATATCGAAAAAGGTCTAAACTCTGAAATAATTTTTTATTTTCAGAATTACTGTTGTCTATGCTGATGTGCTTCAAGTTTCTTTAATTCAACTCGATTATACATGTATTTGAGATACACTGATGAATGACTTTGTATATTTTAGTGCGAGCTCTTCAAGTTGTCTATTAGCTTTAATATGGTTATACGACTTTCCAAGATAGCACAACAATAATTTGATAGGAAATCCTATTTTCTGCAGGAATTGCAGGAGAAAGCTTTGGGAGATTTCCTATGAAAAGTGCAAGAAAAAGCTTCGCAAGATCCATAAGATTCTTTTGTGCAACTATTTATCTTACGAAAACTTTCATTGTTGCTATGCAGATGAAGATCGCTGAAAATCATGTGTATCAACGACATATAACATTCTGGAAAGCTTGCACAATACATTTAACTTGTTTGATGAGGATGTGGAACCTTTCGATACTGTGCGTACATGTAATACTCTGAAATCGGGTCATTTACTAGAATATTGATGTCCTTGTCTTAGTTCCAGAATTATATATTTCTTTTATTACATATATTGGCATGTTTTATTGTATCATGTATATTTTAGACCTGATTGATATGTTTCTTTTCTTCAGATAGGTTTTCCGCCTGATTTTATGTTCTATATGGCATTTAAATTTCGGAACCATTAAAGCATGTTTACACCTGACATAATTTCTAATAAATATCACCAATTTGTATCATGTGTTACTGACGAGGTTGACAGTTACACCGATATAAAGTAAATATTAAAAAATAAGTAATACCAACATGTAAATTCTGTGACTGGTTTAGCATTATTGCTTTATCAGATTGAATTCAAATTATTTTTTTTATTTTTATTTTTTATTACTCCAGACACATTCCAATGCTGAGGTTTGTGTGCCTTGGACTTACCGTTAACAATTTATGAGGTAATATAAATATGAGATATTTACAATGGTGGATCAAAAGTACAAGATTCAACTATAGCTAGTATAACTGTGTCAGAGGTTTTTGGGAGAGAGAGAGAGAGAGAGAGAGAGAGAGAGAGAGAGAGAGAGAGAGAGAGAGAGAGAGAGAATAGAGGAGGGGGAAGAAGGGAGAGAACTACAACGAGAAATGTTGTGACTGCATATATTACATGTAGTATTTTCATATTCTTTCATTTCATATTTTATGGTTTTGTCATCCATCCTTCGTTCCGTGTGTGCAAACACACCTTTATGCATAAATCTATACATATTCACCTAAACATTATATACAAATGTACACACATACATACACATACATGTATCTATATATAATAATAATAATAATGAGGACTTTATATAGCGCCTAATCTTTAGAAGCTCTAAGCACTTTACAACATTAGATAACACCTTAAAACATATATAATGATATGATTACAAAAAACAAACACCGTGAAATTAGAAAACAAAAACATGCTGAAAATAGTTATGGTAAGGAAACATTATTAAGTCTTTAGGTCTATTCTTGCAGTCGAAATAGGTGAGTTTTAAGAGCACTCTTGAATGAGATCACTGTGTCTTTGTGTCTAAGTTCAGTGGGCAATTCGTTCCATGTTGCTGGGTCCCGGTATGCAAAAGAACGTTGTCCTTTAGATAGTGGGAATAATGAGAATTCGAGTGTTGGAAGAGGAGCATAAGTATCTTGCTGGTGTTTACACATGGGTGAGGTGAAATAGGTATGTTGGACTGGAGCCAGTCAGTGAAAGGTAGCACAGAGAACAAATTTTGTGTTTGATTCTGGATCGAATGGGTAGCCAGTGTAGTGTACAGAGCAGGGGGGAGGTGTGCTCGGTTCATGGAACTCTATGAATGAATTGAGCTGCTGTGTTTTTAACTTTTTAAAGTTTCTGTAGTAAATACTGAGTGGAACCAGATAGAATTGAGTTACAATAGTCCAGTCTTGAAAGTACTAAGGAACACACAAGTGTTTTAGTGGCATCAACTGAAAGATAATTGCAAATGGAGCTGATATGTTTTTGCTCCAGATATCCAGCCTTGCATATGTTCATGACATGTTGGTGCAATGAGAGAGTACTGTCGAGAGTAACACCTAGATTTCGTACTGACTGTGTGAATTTAATGTTGGTGTTGCTGATATTTATTGTTTGAGAAAGTCTTTGTGTTGTAATCAGAATGGCTTCAGTTTTATCATCATTCATCTGCAGCTTGTTACATGTCATCCATGATTTCACATCGGAAATGCACCTCTCTACACCTTGGATGGTAGCATCAACTTCAGTTGTATGGCTAGATTTGTATATTTGGGTGTCATCAGCGTACAATTGGTGAGACACTGGATGACGATCTATGACACTTGGTTGCGTCTGAGTGTATAGAATGAAGAGAACATGTACAAAAACAGAACCCTGTGGAACACCAAAACATATATCAACTGGGCTGGAGTGTTTTCCATTACGGTATTAGATGGTATTTAGGAGAATGCCCACACATTGACGTCACATGCCAGAAACGTAGCACCCCTATCTCGTAAGGAAACCTTTTGCTTTGCCTTTTTCAATATATATTTATAAAAATTACCCATGGATTTTTTTTCTAGCATAAATAAGTAAAAACTGGAAAAATACACAAAACTATAGCATTCACCAAAACATATATAGCAACCATACACATAGCAAACACTGGCCAAAAACGAGATCCCTGGCAAGGATCATTAGAAAAGGGGATTAATATGGAAAGGAAACCAGCCACAAGGTGAAATGCCTGAGGAGGGAACTACTTTCCATAGTAAATTTTTAGACCAAGGGGCAGAACGAATGGGAACCTGGAAACGGGAACCTAACCAAGTATGTCCCATCAAAAATCAAAATTAAAATCACGAGAAACCCTATTCCCAAACTATATATTTAAATAAATTTGTATATCAAAATTCTATTTGATTTTTTGAATACCCACAACAACACTCCTATGGGGGACACACTCAGATATATAAAAAAGCCTTTACAACTTTCGGAACAATAGCGGGTCACCTTTTATTATTATTATGATTGAATTAATGTCGTGTGCGCCCATTCGGGCATGTACGACGATTTACCCTCATTGCGTGCGAAGCACGCAATTTCACACGCAAATGAAGGATTAGACTGTGTGCTACGCACACTTATTATTTTCGTCCAGTGGGTTACAGAGCTGCAATCCACTAGACGGAATTTATGCATGTATGGACGCTATTTTCGCACTGCTCCATCGCTACATGGTGTCCCCACTAAGGGGGTTCATTGAAGGAGTGATATGGAGGGGTGCGTGTATTTAAATTCTAAGTTTATGAATATTTTTCCTGTTCATAGGAATACCACAATGTTTACAGGATTACTTATTTGTTGCGATGACTCTGTCAGGGCGCGGCAAAGAAGGCAAGGGTCGGCTGGCTGCGCCGTCGCGTCTCAGGTGGCTCCGGCTGGTCCAGGGTTATTTAACGTTTAATAATTTTGATAATTTTGGCCGAAAAAAGAAAGTATTTGTTGAAGTATAACAAATTTTGAAGGTTATGTTTGTACCATATGGCTGTTGTTATTGGTTAGTGGAGAAAGAGAAGAAAGAAAGAAAAAAATTTAAAAATAAAATATTTTAAAAAATGGCTTTCGTTTTAAATTTTTTTAGAGTTGCCACTTTGTGTAGCTGGGCCTGATGGTTCGGGATTTAGAACCACCTTATATTGCTAATTTAGTTGTACAGGTACTTTAATATTAAAAACGTTTCAGAAGTTTAGTAACCGCTTTGTGCAGTTTGGGCCTGATGGTTTGGACCTGGAACCACCTTATGCGTTTAATTTACGTGTGGTTTTTACTTCTAACTATATTCTTAATTTAAATTATCCAATTTGGTGCCACCTTGTGCGGCTGGGTCTGATGATCAGGGTTTATGACCACCTTATATTGTTAATATTTTGTGGTATAGTTGTTACATTTAATATACCGTCCTTATATTAATTAGTTTATTTTGATCTTTTCCAATCGAGTGCCACATTGTGCGGCAGGGCTTGATGATCAGGGTTTATGATCACCTTATTGTTTTGATAGTTTAGGGTTGGAAGAATGTAGTTTTCATTCTATTGTGGGTGAGAGAGAAAAAAAAAAAAAAAAAAGATGGAGGTTAAAAATTTTGGCGGTTTAAAAAATAAAAAAAAATAAAAAAAAAAAAAATGGGAGAGAGAGAGAGAGAGACTGACTATCTCAGGACTAGTCTTCCGGCCCCAGCAAGGATTCAGTCCTGGCATGCCCGTATGTTTCCAGGCACCAGTGCTTTGGGTAGCAGAAAATCTTACGATCACTCCCACCTTGCGGATACGCAGGGATTCCGCCCAGGTGAATGCTAGTGTGGTACCTAGCACCTGTTTAAAAGCGTGACCGAAAATCTCGCATCAGACCAGAGCCCACTCCGTACGACAGAGGTTAAGGTTAATTGTTTAGTAGGGGATCGATGTCGTGATGGTATATATTTTGTTAAAGTAGAGAGAAAGAAAAAAAAAAAAACGGATTTTCTCGGTGCTAGGTCTGTTAATGTTGTCTTTAATTTATATCCCCCGATTTTTGTTAAAATCATGGTAAATGTCTATATTTTTTTCGGTGTTGAGTCTGATTGTGTTTGATGTAATTTATATCCCCTAATCTTTATTGGTATTTGTAATTTATTTTTGGTGTAGCCGATTTATGGCTTTAGTGATTGACTAGACCGAAAGTCCCATGGGAGTTGGGGTTCTCCATCCCCGGGGGGCCTGGATTGGCTCGCCTTTGCGGCGGACCTGGAACCCCTAGTGGGCCCGGCAGACCAATCCCTTCCTCCCTGGGTAGGGCTCCTCCTCTCCCGCCTTAGACTTGTGGTTTCATCATTAAGTATTATTAGGTGTTTTTGGTTTGTTCCTTGAATACTTTCCCTATTCGATCCTTTTATTATGTATTGTGCGTTTCTTTTGTTTGTTTGTTTTTTGTATAATTATATTTTGCCCCTTTTTCCTATTTCTGAGATGTACCCCACTATGTTGGTGTATACGGATTTCATGTTTTTATTACCTTCTTTGAGGAAATCCGGATATGTAGTTTGGGATTTTAGCTTGGTTTGATTTTCTTGGAATATTTTCCTTTCGTTGTTGTATTTATAGCAGATGTTAAAAACATGTTCCAAGGTTTCAGGTGTGGGGCAGTGTGGGCAGTTAATTCCTGCTGTGTTTAGTCCCGACACGTATTTTCCAAAGCTATTTGCAAGGAGTGTATTATCCGCTTTTATCCTATTTATAATTTTGTAATCGTGCGGATTTGCCAGGGTTGGGTGTTCAATGTTTCTATTAATTAGCTTTTGCAGATCGTAAAGTCTGCGCCCTTTGTTAGATTTGTCCCATTCTGACTGCCATTTTAGATAAAAAAAATTTCTAATGATGCTATAAATTTCCTGGACGCTATATTTCAGATTTTGATTTACAGGCTCGTTTAGTTTGTTTTTGGCCTCTCTATCAGCCCTCTCGTTTCCAGGAATGCTTATATGAGAGGGCACCCACATAAATTCCACAGTTTGGTGGTTTTGATCTAGTATTTTAAGTTTAAGCTTAACCTCTCGAAGTAGGTTTTCTCTGCTGGTGGAATTTCCTGGTTCCAGGGAGCGCAGCACACTAAGGGAGTCGCTAATGATAACTGTTTTTTGGTTTTTTGTTTCTAGGGTCCATTCAAAAGCTTGTTTTATGGCCCAGAATTCAGTTGTATAGATTGAGCAGAGATCAGGTAGTCTCGCCCCCAGTGTAATGCCCTCCCCAGGGATAACCACCGCCGCAGCAGTGCGATCTGGGTCGGGTGATTTTGAGCCATCTGTATATATGGCGGTATATCCTTCGTATTTAATCTCTATTTCTTCGCGAATTTTTGCCCTCATTTCATTTGGTTGTTCGTTTTTATTCCCATATTTTAGTGCGTTTAAATTTACTATGGGGGGCATATTTGTCCAGGGGGCGCTGTCTGGGTATTTTATAATTTCCGCCTGGAGATTTTGTATATTTAGTTCTTTCTTTAGTTCTTGAATTCTTTTCCCTCCTGGTAGGTTTTTTAGTAATTTGTGTCGGAATGGTTTATCGCATTTGTTTAGGGCTTTTTGGGTGAGATGAGCTTCGGTGTGAACAGATATTCTGGCATTATATCTCAAGAGAAGTTCCTCCCGCCTTAGGTTGAGGGGGGGGGGGGTACACCTGTTAAGATATTTAACTCATCCCCGGAAATGTTCCAGAGAGTTCCAGTGCATATAATTAGGGCTTTGCGCCGAATTATATCTAGTTTTTTTAGACTGTTGGGGCGAGCCGAGTTGTACGCTTGACACCCATAGTCTAATTTTGATCTAATTAGGGATTTGTAGAGGGTGAGGAGAGTTGCGGGGTCCGCCCCCCAATCGGAGCCTTTGAGGTTCCGGAGGAGGTTTAGGTCCTTTCCGCATCGTCTCACTAGTTCTTTTATGTGTGTGTCCCAGGTCAAATGCTCGTCGAAGAGCATGCCTAGGAATTTAGCATCTTTTTCAAATTTTATTAAAACTCCATTTAAATATAATTTTGGTGGTTTCTGTCGAAATTTTATTTTTGGGGAGAACATAACGCCTACCGTTTTACCGGGGGAGATTTTAAAACCCCACCTGTCAGCCCATCGACCGATCCTGTCCAGTCCCACTTGCAATTTTCCGACCACAGCTTCGCTGTCAGGGTTTCCCCCTTTCCAGATCCCGCTGTAGTCGGCGAACTGAGACAGGTCCAGACAGGACTGGTCGACCGATTTCTCCAGGTCATTTATCATTATATTGAACAAGGTCGGACTCAGAACGCTTCCCTATGGGGGGGGGGGCATTTTCGACATTGTGGCATTCCGAGTATTTGTTGTCGACCCCTGATTTGAATGCTTCGACCTGTAAGAAATTCCGCTATCCACTTGTGTAATCGGCCAGATATTCCGTAATGGTTCAGTTTAATTATTAACCCTTTGGTCCACATTAGGTCATAAGCCTTCTCGAGATCTAAAAAGATCGCGATTAGGTTACGGTCCCTTTTTCTTCTGGCATTGAATGCGAGTCTTACGCTTGACTCCAGTCGCATTATCTGGTCCATTGTGGATCGATTGTTACGGAAGCCGCTTTGATTGTGGGATAGAAGACCTTTGCTTTCCAGGTGGTATTTAACCATATTGTTTATCATGGTCTCCATGATTTTACAGAGACTATTTGTTAGGCCTGTATGAGTTTATGTCTGCCGGGTTCTTTCCGGGTTTCGGGATTGCGACCACTATTGAGTGTTTCCATTTTTTTGGAATTTTTCCCGACTTCCATGAAGCGTTCAGCATGCACAAAACCATCAAGACTGTTTTTTCCGGGATTTTTTTGTATGTATCATACCCTAGCGTGTCCTCTCCGGGTGCTGTAGATTTGATTTTCCTATTTACGGCTTTTCTCCATTCATTTAGGTTAAATTCATTGTTTAGAGGATTTGATTGGTCGCCCTTATCTGTGAACATATGGGGGTATTTTTCCTCAACCATTTTTCGGTGTTTCTTAAAGTTTTCTGAATGGTTTGAGTTGCTGCTCATGCTGGCAAAATGTTGGGCTAGTTTTTCAGCTTTTTCCATGTCAGTGGTAAGCCCTGCAAGTTTTGGGGATGTTCGTACTCCTTTTCCCCTAATTTGTTTGATTTTGTTCCATAGTTGTTTGGAGTTTGCTTTATAGTTTAAAGTTGAACAAAATGACTTCCATGATGTAAGTTTTGATTGTTTAATTATGTTTTTAGTAAGTTGTTCTTTTTCTTTGTAAGCAAGAAAGCCTATGGAGTTTTTAGTATGTCTAAACCTATTTAGAGCTTTCTTTTTCTCCTTTATAGCTTGCTTACATTCGTTATTCCACCATGGCACGGACTGTTTGCCGGCCCCTTCTCCCGTTTTCGGTATACAACGCTCAGCCGCTGATGACAGTGCATCTATTATATTTTGATTAAAAGTATCGATGTTCTCACTGAACAGCTGAGCATATGTAATCTCATCACAGAGAGAACGGAACGACCCCCAGTCCGCCTTGTCATATCTCCATTTGGGAGTACTAGTCTTGTTATTTTTGTGTATTTTTGTGTGGATGGTGGTCCATATTGGGAAGTGGTCACTCCCTAGGGTCCCTGATTGATCTACCTCCCAGTCGGTAATTTCCGCGATCTTGGGTGAGCATATGGTAAGATCAATGGCTGATATCTTCCCGTTTGTAGGGTTGATTCTTGTGCCGTTTCCATCATTTAGTATGACCAAATTGGAGGTGGAGATCCACTTTTCAATAGTTGCGCCCTCCGATCCAATTGGTCTCCTCCCCATTGTTCGCTGTGGGCGTTGAAGTCCCCACATATTATAATGTTGTCCCCTAGATTTTTGATAATTGATTTTAGGGTTTTAATTTCAGTCAATTGACCCCCACCTGGGTCATACATGTTAACTATAATTAGTGGAGTGTTGTCTGTATTTATTTTAATTATTTGATGTTCTAGGTCAGTATTCTCGTTTGTGGTTGGTGGAGCGCTCTCAACGCACTCACTAGAGATGGCGTCGCTAACATAGATTGTTAGGCCCCCGCCTTTTTTCGCCCCTGGTCTATGCTTGCAATAGTTTGTTGAGTAGCCAGGGATTTTTGGTAAGTTTGTTGATTTATCGTTCAAGAGCGTCTCCTGCAGGCACACCACATCCGGTTTATTGTTTACTTTTAGGATTTTAATGGCAAGTTCTCCGGCATTTGGTCTAATGCCTCTGCAATTCCATTGCCATATATTTACTGATGTTTTTGTATTCATGTTTGTTGTTGAGTATTTACGTTTATAATTTTTGTAACGGAAAAGGCCGTCAAAGCTGGCCGGTTTCTTTGAAAAGCCTGGTTCTAAACACGTTCTGATTCAAAGAGAAGGATAAATTCATCCCCAAATAAAAGTTACAGAATCCAGGAATTGGTGTATCCGCCACCGAAAAGGTCTGTCGGACGTAGGCTTTCAAGTTTAGTCTTGACCTTTATTAATTTACATCATCGAATAATGTGTCATACGTAGCTCAGTCTTGAATAGAGTTTAGATAAGCGAGCTCTCATGCATAAACAAGTTGATTCGATAAGGTTGGAAGTTAAATGAACGGATAAGCAACATAATAAAGTGTAAATTGCATTTTGGACGATTCTAAAGACAACGATCACCATTCTCAACTTAGCCAATAAAATCCACAACCACGCAAATAGTAAATAAAAAGGACACTGTTAACAGAGCACGTGAAAAGTGTGTACTCCCAATACGTTATTAAAATGGGAGCGTATTTTCAGTATTACTATTGTCTATGCTGATGTGCATTAAGTTTCTTTAATTCAACTCGATTATACATGTATTTGAGATATACTGATGAATGACTTTGTATATTTTAGTGCGAGCTCTTCAGGTTGTCTAATACCTTTAATATGGGTATACGACTTTCCAAGATAGCACAACAATAATTTGATAGGAAATCCTATTTTCTGCAGGAATTGCAGGAGAAAGCTTTGGGAGATTTCCTATGAAAAGTGCAAGAAAAAGCTTCGCAAGGTCCATAAGATTCTTGTGTGCAACTATTTATCTTACGAAAACTTTCATTGTTGCTATGCAGATGAAAATCGCCGAAAATCATGTATATCAACGACATATAACGTTCTTGAAAGCTTGCACAATACATTTAACTTGTTTGCTGAGGATGCGGAACTTTCAATACTGTGCGTACATGTAATACTCTGAAATCGGGTCATTTACTAGAATATTGATGTCCTTGTCTTAGTTCCAGAATTATATATTTCTTTTATTACATATATTGGCATGTTAGTAGTTGAGGATGGGTATTGATTCTAGGATGGAACTTGGGGTACAACGGGAATTGAACATGGCGGTGGCACTTGGGGTACAAACGGAAATTTAACATTGGGGCCTCTCTGGCTACAAACGGGAATTGAACATGGCAGGGGCACTTGGGGTACCAACGGAAATTTAACACTGGGGCCTCTCTGGGTACCAACGGGGATGGAACAAGGCGGGGGCACTTGGGGTACCAACGGAAATGGAACATGGCTATAATGAAAATTAATCTTTTCTTGAAAAGTGGTTGGCCCTGAAAAGGACCGTTGGAGTTTTTGTGAACTAAGTTAACAGAGAATACATCTCCTGGAGGGTCTTCTTCTCTTGAGACTTCGTCGGACTTCAGGTCCGTAGATGAACACCCGCAGATGGGTCTACGAGAACTTAACGTGGGAATAGTTATCTACTATCCAATACTTAGTTATCTACTATCCAATACTTAGTTATCTACTATCCAATTATTTAGTTATCTACTATCCAATACTTAGTTATCTACTATCCAGTACCCCATACACACTATCCCAAACGCCCTGTGTGCTGTCTAAAAAACCCAAACCTATTGTCAGACGAAAAGGGTATGACGAAGGGATGAAATCACACCAACATACTAACCAACACTCACTTTTTGATTACTATCCAACACACACTTTTTTGATTACTATCCAACACCCATTTTTGATTACTATCCAACACACACTTTTTGATTACTGTCCAACACCCATTTTTTGATTACTATCCAATACCCACTTTTTGATTACTATCCAATACCCACTTTTTGATTACTATCCAAAATCCACTTTTTGTTTACTATCCAACACTTACTTTTTGATTACTATCCAACACGAGGTGGGAGTTATCAGACGGGTCAACGGTGGTAGCTTAACTGGGGAATGCGTCGCTTTATATGCTTTAAACACGGACGTGAAGGAAAACATCCCTCACACCTAAAAACCATCACTACTAATTTTTTTTTATCAAAAGTATTTTCTTTTAGGTCCGCGTACTGAGTGTGTTTTGGGGGTAAGGTGCAATTGAGTGCAGAATCCGCGAAGCATAGAATGACGTCATCAGGATGACGTCAGACGCGGGTAGAGTTCTATGCTTCGCGGATTCTGCACTCAATTGCACCTTACCCCCAAAACACACTCAGTACGCGGACCTAAAAGAAAATACTTTTGATAAAATAAAATTATCAAAACACAAACACACACCACACCACACTTTTTAAATTTTTTTTTTATCAAACACACACCACACAATCCATTTTTTTTATTTTTTATTTTTTTTATCTAACACAAACACACCACACAACCCTTTTTTAAATTTTTTATTTTTTATTTTTTTATCAAACACAAACACACTCTACAAACACATATCAGCGAATGGGATTTTGTTTTTGGAGTGGGGAAGACAAAGACAAACACACAAACACAAAAAATATTTAGGCAATCTGAGAGTGGTTATCTTTTCTAGAGATCTGAGTTTCTCTGAAAAGGGCCGTTGGGGTTAAGAAGTTATGTTGTTTAACTTCTAGTAGCAGCAGCAGTAGCGGCAGCCGCAGCAGGGCGGCCACGTTTTGCCACGGGTCTCGTGGCTGTAGGACAAGCTCTCTTTCGGGTAAAAGAGAAGGCAAACTCATCACAGTCCATCTTACAGATGACTTCTCCGTCTGGTAGTTTCATCGACTGCAAGAGTTGGAGCTGTTGTTGTTGTTGTCTTTGCTGCTGCTACTGCTGCTGCAGTCTTTGTCTCTCCTCCCATTCTGTTCTGCCCCTGATGATTTCTTCTCTCAGGACTTCTTCCATCAGATCTTGAGCCATTTGCAGGAAGATCATCGTCTTTCTCTCAGGGTTGTTCTGAAGCTTATCTTGGCTGCCATCTTCTTGAAGTGTGGTTGTTGAGATCTTGACGAGTCAACGAGAGTGACTGCACTGTCCAACGCACCGCTTTATATGCTGGAAGCGCGGACGCGATGAAAAACATGGTTCAGATCGATAGTGAGAAATGGAAAGAGTTGGTGACCTCAGATCGATAAAAAGAGAGATAGAGCCTATCCATTTTTCATTTTTTTCGAATTCAATAAACCACACAACACCATTTGTTTTCAAAAAATCAACATTTTTAATGAACAAGAAGCTTCTTTCACATAAAAAGGAAAACAACGAACAAGATTAAACATGAACGTATTTACAGGGTTGACAACGTTGGGAAGGCAAACTGAACTTCCACTGTTCTACATTATTCTGATGCACACTACGTTTCTGACCTAAAGACAAGAGATAACCATAATGTTCACAAAACCATCGTTCTACTTTAGCATCGTTTCCAGCATACTCTCTATCAAAACAAGTCACTAAATGTTCTAAGGAATATCCCAGACTGCGTTGATGAAGAAAATGTACACAATATTGTCCACACACCATATAATCCTATCCTTGTAATCGGAGATTATTGAATCGAGTGGAGACTGCATTTCTTCTCATAAAGTCGATGATGTCGTCTTCCAAAGGAGGTAATATTCCACACAGTGATCATTGGAAAAGTACACGGCTACCCAATGGGTTCCTGGTCGATGACTGTCGTCGGTATTGATGACATAGGCATGAACGTCTTTAGGTTTGCGATGGGGTAGTTCATCTTTAGCACACACCACAGGATTCCAAGAAGAAGTGTACGAACTGCGAGTCAACCGTTAATGAAGTTCCCAGGTATCCATTTTTTTCTTCACAGGAAATAATAAGTCATCAATTCACACTTGACTGTATGCTTGAATTGATCTGTCAAGTAATTCCACGAATAATCACGGCGGATAGTCTCTGTACTCTGTTGCAAGAGAGCTTCGATGCGTTTGATCTCCAGAGAAGTGAGTGGAGGTGAAGACGAATCCTGCAAGTCTTTATACCATTTTCTCAACACCTTTTCTTCCGAGATCTGAGACCAGGCGTCCTCCAAATATTCGTCCAATTTTTCTTCTGTCGTCATCATCAAACATTTGTCGTGTTGTTTCTGACTCGGATGATCTATTTGACATCCATGACAATGTTCTCGGGTCAGGGTGTTAATTCTTTCAAACAATTCCTTCACATAACAGGAGACTAAATGTTTTTCTTATTCAGGCCATCGACAAGCCATAAATCCAGCAAACTTGGGAACACTATTTTTCTCTCCTTCTTTTTTGGGTTCTGAATGAATCACCTCGCATCACTGGTGGTTTGTGACTGCTGTGCTTCACAACATCCCTCATCTTCTTCTATCTCCATAGGTTCTTCGTGTTGCATCTTTTTTCTTTTTTCTTCTAATAGTCTAGAATCACTTCGCTCAAACTGTTGATCTCTAGAGTATTATCAAATTATGCATACAAGACGACGTTCACCGTGTGAGGTAGAGGTTCTGCAAACTGAAGTTCCACACGAAGTTGGCCTGATTTTATAGGGTGGAAATGTCCTTTCTCGCTGCCTTGGTCAGGAGTGAAATCAAATCCCCACAACGCATATCCTCCTGCATAGTCCTCGTACGAAAGGCCGTAGCTGTTGTTGGTGCCTAACTGTCCCGTAGCTTCAAACAGGGCCAAGTAAGATCGTAAGTAATTTTTAGCGTTGCCAAAGTTAGGTTCGAAAGGTCTGGTACACAATGTCTTGCCATCTCGACTGACTTCAATCTTGGAGACGTTGTAGTGATGAAAGTTGAACGGATTTTCGTTGTGGACTCCGTTGAAGGCTGCATTACTGACGATGCCAATCAGCAAACGTTTGGTGAGCAGTCCTTGGCAGACGTGATCTTCGACTTTGGATCGGAGTCCAGTGGCAATGGTAAACGTTTTCACTTCCACTCGTCGCACAGGATACTTGGCGGTGGTTCTGCTCAAAGTTTGACTGATGTCGTTGGCTACTTTAGGTAAGACTTCCACACGGCGCACGTAAAGTCTGGCTTCTTCGATGATGGTTTAGTACTCGTTGTTATTAGCCATCAAATGGAAGACGGCACTACTGCGATTCAGTCTCAGGCGTACATCCACTCCGTTCAACAAATACTTGTCTTGCAACCACATGTCCAAATGCAAACGAGCCATCAGTTCTAAACTGCGCCATTGTAAGATTTTCTTTCGACGCTTGTTAAATACCTCATTGTGCGGGGTCTGCTGGATTATCACCAACCGCCTCTACAGCCAACGCTGTAGTGGGGCAACTTGCAAACTATTGTATACAATTGTATTCTTTTTAAAATATGTTACACAATTTGCTGGTGCCATATACAATGAGCACACCCTCAAAAAACTTAAAGGGACCAATGAAATTGTTCTGTCTTGAATTGGTACCTTGCCATGTTCAAGAGATTTGCTAAGTCCAAGTTTTGCGGGTTCCAATTCAATCTCTCTTCCAGTACCTATCTATCTCTCTATCCATTGGCTGCTGATCACAAATCTCATGATGCAATACCTTACGTATGCTGATATTACCTTTGAACTGAGGCCAAAATATTATTTTACAATATATAAAGTGTTCATAATGCATATCTTGCTCTTTAGATGTGGGTACCCTGACCCAACATACCTGGACAGAGTCTTGGAGGACCTTGCTGTAAAAGGTGTGACAGAGGAATTAGAATATCAGGGCCAAGGGGCAGTCAGTGCTTATGAGAGAGTTGTAAAGGAATCTACAGTTTAAACTTGATTTCCATTTATAGATAGATTGCAATTCTTTTTTTTTCTTCATACATGTAACAACAGTTCTCACCAACTCGTATATGTATGTACAACAGATTCAAAGCATAAGGAGATAAAGAAAGTCCATCAAGTTAGAATTTGTAGTGCTGGGTGTTTATTGTAATTAAATGATATTTACACAAAGAATGGACTCAAGCTATAGGGTATTATGCAGTGTCATTTCTGCAGACATGCCTACAATGTTGGTATCAACTAACAGTCAATCAGAGATGGGGGCTGTGTCACCGCCCAGTTAGTTATTCAATTACAAGTGATCAGATTTGAAAGTGGAAGTGCTTTGTTTGCTTGTTATTAGTGTTTCATTTTTTATTCAACAGTGCAGTTCTTGGAGCTTGACCGACTTTTCAGGACTTTTTCATAAGCTATACTAGTAGCATGTGGATATGGTTCTGAATTCTCAGGCCAATGCTGAGAGAACTTTGATTCATCTGGATATAACAACACTCAAAAAGGATGAATTTGCCTGATTTTATCAAGTGGATTTCATGTTATGTAACTATATCTACTTCATGAACTATAATGTTCTGCTGGTGAATCACTGGCTCTAAGGCTAACTGTTTTGTTTGTTTCTTTTTACATCATGGATAAACCACAGCAGCTTTCCCCTTCTTGTGGGAAATGTGGTCATAGATCAGCCAGTACCAGACAACAATGGGATGCTCAGTCACAAAAAATATTGGCCAGTGGGGAAACTGCTTGAAAAAATATGAGATTAATTTTAGTGTACCTGCTTCTCGAAAAAAGGCTCAGCCTATTCAAATTTTGGAAGACAATTGGAGGTGAATTCAAGATAGCAGCCAGACACAAGCTTTTAGGCCACAGTAGAATTTTCTCTTTCATATGTCAAAATAGATGATGCTATTGGCATTCTGTTACAGTTAGGACCAGGTGCTAATATGTGCAAGACTAACATTACTGATGCATCAAAGTTAATTCCCATACACCCAACATTGTGGCTTTTGTATGGTGTTAAGTGGAGGAATAAAAATATTATTTCTACACTAGATTAGGGTTTGGTAGTCGAAGTAGTCCCAGATCTTTTATATACACTGTCCAGAGCAATTTTGTGGATAGCACAACATAATTATGGTATTTCACATTTTTTACATTTACTGGGTGACTTTTTATCCATTGATAAGCCTGACTTTCAATTACTTCTCACATTAGACTCTGGGACCATCACGAGATATGGTATACTTGGATATAAATATAAAACTCTAAAAAAATGGAAGCTAGATCACCACAGAACAAGCTTAACAGATTTGAACAAAGAAAATCTTGCACAACGAAAGAAATGCAAAGTCTTTGGGACCACTTACATTGCATATGTTGAGTGGTAGCCCCTTGTTCTTCTTTCATGCTGTATGTGATATATTTGTCAACAACTGTCATCGAATTGCATCTTCATGTGAAATTGAATAATGAATATAGACTGGATCTAAAGATGTCTAAAGATATGAAGTGACGTTCCAGCTTAATGTAATAGTATTTCCTTTTTCCTGAATTTGAATGTTATTTTAGCTATAGATTTTGAGCTCTTTACTGATGCAGCATCAACTCTTGGATTCTGTGCTTTTTTTCAAGAATCTTTGCCTGACAATTTTCGCATAATGGCACTGACAAGTTTTATAGCTCTGATGGAAATCAACCCCATGGGGCCATATGTGGCAGTGGAAATGGATTTTGTTCCATTGTGACAATATCAGTAAAGTTGAGATAATTATGAAATGCCTATTCAAGTCTCTAGTGAAAAGCTTTCAAGCATTTCCTGGTCATGTTGCGCCATTGGGATCACAAGTATGGTCAGTCTGTAGTCCACATTGATGAAATGCCCTTGTTGATTTTGTGGCCTATTGCTTCAAGATTATTCATGTTTGATACTCATCTATCAAGCTGTAGTTGTGTGGTGTTATACACTTCTGCATGCATCAGACTGGGCATATATGATCTTCTTGATGGTACCTCATATTCATCCTGTCCAAGACTGCAAATAGTGTTGAGAGTTGTAAAGAAATCTCAGACCAACAGTCCTAACACAAAGCTACTTACTACATTCTATATATTGTTGTACTTTGTTTCAGAATGGTTTCTTGGGTCTCCTGGAAGATGTTATGATGCTTATGGCATCTGCATACTAGGTTTTCTTTGCTTTCTTGTATATAAGTTTAACACAGTGGTGTACTGATGTGGAGTACTTGCATATCCATGCCTACAGCATTGCTGGATAAAATTCTGGCCGGACGTTACTTCTGAGGGTATCATTGAATAACTGTATTAATTTTGCCCCTCGAGAGATATAAACAATTATCTAGCAGTCCACTGCAGGGTGGGCTGTCTTAAACTTACAGATCTGCTATTTACATCGGATGGTATTGATGAACTTTCAAAATCAGTGTTTCTAATGAGAAGTTACATCTGATGTTACATGTGCTAGGTTATCCAGATCACAAATTCAATTGCCATTCAGTCTGGATAGTGGCTGCCACTTAAGCAGCTAGTGCAGTGATTGAGGACCACCTTATTAAAATGCTGGGACATTGGATCTTCAGATCCACATTTTTTTGTGCTATTTTCAGGACCTTGAATCATGCTATTCAATGTGTGCATCAGGCTATATGTAGACCTATATGTTCTAGATGTATACTGGATTATGGGCTGCTTCATCTACATGCATCACATACATTTTGCATTTTGTGGAAGTGTTTGTGCATTAATTTGGTGTTAGTGTATAGTGTGTGTCAGTGTATTCTGCTCAGATATCATCATTCAGATTCGTTCGATGGTTATATTCCACTGAGATGCATACTGTATTATGGGCATCTTATCCACTTGCATTGTGTACATGTTCTATTATGTGGACTTGTTGTGCATTCATTTGGGATTAGTGTATAGTGCATGTGAAAGTATTCCTAGATCTTAGATGTGATCGTTAAATATTCTTTCTATGGATGTATTCCTCTCAAATTCCTTTCACAGAGGGGTATTTCTTAAGAGCATTTTTATAGTGCTAATTGTTTTTACAAGTTTTAAAGTTCTTCCTATGGAGCAGTGATCATCAGATTCAGTTACACTGTGCAGTGCATTATGCATCATTGGTGGGTCTTCGCTATGTTTACGTCATGTTTTTGTTTAATATTAGGCACTCATTACTCATATCGGACTCGTATAGTTCAATCAGTATACTTATTCTATGTACTATAGGACTTTTCTTGCAGATCTGAATTGTTGAGTTCATTCAGCCAACTTTATTTATGGCTACTTAGTTACACTTTCATATCATCATGGCTTTTTCACTGCTGTATAACTATATAGTGATCAGTCTTGTTTACACCCACAAACATTTTGGGCACATGCCCTAAACAGTGAATACACTGTAGTGAACATCATATAAAGATCTTAACATAGATGTTTTATTATTTATTTTTTTAAATTATTATCATTTTTCTTCGACACATTGTAGTTATAGCATATCTCACCAGTGTTAGTGATTTCTTTTTGATTCACAATTGTATATATATATATGTTAATGTGGTATCTTAGTTTCATATCTTAATGTTTTATTTATTCGGTGCTTCCATGGTGTTTATGTATATGCAGATCTAGTTCCTCTAGCTCATCTACTGTCTGTTGTTCACCATGGTATGTTTCCTAGTTTGCTTATATTGTGTGTAATTTTTATCTTGATATTGACTGAACTGCAGGTACTCTTCGTCCCATGTAAGTCCATTTTTGGGGGCTATAACCACAGCATACTACTCAAGTTGTTCCCTTCCCAGTATGCGGCATCATTTGGGAATTCTGTCCCCAATTCACTCAACAGATTAATTTTCTAGAAATTTTATCATATCATAACAAGCTGTAGCAAGTTGTGCTAATTTACTGTTTTTTATGTACAGTTTACTGGTCTATCAGTCCATCTAATTGTACATAGATATTGTGTGAATTAGTGGATTTTAGTTAAAAGTCCACCTGTCCATCGTTCCATATATTTTATATTGCGTAGACCAGATTTTAAATAGGAATCTGATATTCATGAAGAAAATTTACTGTTAGATAAAATTATTGTGGAACCCATGTTGGTGTGAAGTGAGACAAAGCAGTCACTATTCAATGTGAGCAGCAGCAGCATCAACACGTTGAAAAGGTTTCATTTAAAGTTTTTCATATTCATATATTTCTTAAACATTCTTATCATGCTTGGCATGAATCATTATGAAGCTATGACAATTCATTCGCTGACGTGCATGGCTGCCTCTTATCTTGTGATCAAGGTCAAAGTAATAGAAAATGCGTGTTATAATATGGGTTAACATTTTTTCATTTGCTTATATTTCTTACACCCTTGATAGATTTCTTCATACTTGGGTTGAATTAATATGAACCTAAGACAATTCATTCTGCAACATGCTTCATCAACATTTGATCTTGGGATCAAGGTTACAGTCATATAAAATTTTTGTTATGTTTTGATTCAAATATTTTCATATGCTTATATTTCCTAACCCACTTAATGGATTTTCTTCATACTTTGGATGAATCATTATGAAGCTAGAACAATCCATTGTGCATAATGCTCACTCAACCTTTTGACATTGGGGTCAAGGTTACAAAATTTACAGCAATTCTTTCATTGTGAGTTCAACTTGCAGGCCCTGACCTTTACAAATTGAGATTAAAAAACATGGGCTAGCAAGCCAGATAGACAATGGATACATATACAGACCTATATACCAGTACATAATACATTGAAATATATTTTATAGCTACATGTTAGTATTCAAGAAAGTTGTTACAATGCATACGTTTTTTAATTTTTATAAAGCTTCTATATTGCTGATGTAAGCTTTGCTTTGCACTGATGAGATAGCAGCATTAAAACAAAAGAAGCTGTTCATGTTGGGTCTGTGGCATAAAATCTAAATGATTTATTCTCATCAATTCAGTTTTATGAAAATTACCGAGCCATGGTCAGGAAATTATAGTCTTAATTTTGTTCAGGCATGTGTTGGGTAATTTTCAGTCTAAATCGTCCTCATTCCTTGTTCATGATCAGTATATTTTAAGACATTTTGTGCATACATTGTCTCATAGACCTGATGTCTCTTTATGGATTTGTCTCAGTTGCAAGAGTAATGCCCCCTGGTGCCCATTATCATGGCTTTGGTTTATGCAGAATAACTTTAGCAAAGTTTCCTAAACTTTAGCCATATTAGACACACATCTTTATACTGATGAGAACTTGTAAGTGTATTTTTGTATATTTCATTATAACATGATGAGGGATAAGTAACCTACAAATGTGAATGGTAATCTGACAAATATTCCGGTTTTTTTGGAGCAATGACAGACTTTCCATTACTTTAGCAGACTTTGGCAGAAACATTCATGTTGATGACTTTTTGGGGCAAATGTGGAAATAGGTAAACATAATTGTACTTAACTGCCTCTTAATTTGCAGCAACATATCATATTACATCATCATTGATCTTTTTCTTAAGTAAATTTAGAGAATATTAGTATAAATGTCCTTAAAAATATTTATTCCTGTATGGCTCACTTCTTATAGCAACAGCCCATGTTCATAAACACAGATGTGTTTAAGTTAATGGAAATAGGGGAGGCAGGTTAGTGGATAATGGTCACTTAATGAGAAATAAGGGACCTGTACTTCAATGATGTTCTATGATTTTTTACTATAAACATGATCAATTAGTGTATTTGATGTTTCAGTGGCTCTTGTATGTGAGGTAATAAGTTTAGGTAACTCACAAGGTTCAATCATGTTTAGCCATCTTACATTCTTACAATGTAAGTAGTCCATGTTGAAATTCCTCCATCACAATAACTTTCAGATCATAATATAAAGCATTAAGGATATAAAAAGCACACAAAACTTACTCATTTCATTCATTGATTTATAATTTCGAACTCGATTGTCACCAAGTGGTCCCTAGCATTGTCCTCTTCTTCGCATTTAACAAGGAGCCTGCTCACTGTAATTTTCATTTGCTGGAAGAGTCCATTTTCAGTGAAGGGGTGGATGCAAGGCCTACGCATACACAGAAGGTAAACACTGTCATCTGCATCCTATGTATGCAATGTCTAATCCTAATATTTCCCAAAAAATTGAAAAAAGGGGGAAAAATATGTCCATACATCTCAACGTTACAGAAATTTACCTAGTTGTCCGGTGCGTACAGAACACTATGAACTACATCACTCCTGTTGTGTGAAAAACGCAGACTCACCCATGCAAATATAGACGTTGTGTTGTGTTAGTGTTGAAGTTCTGTAGGTTTGAAACGCGAAGAAGGTGACAATGTTAGGGACCACTTGGTGGCAGTCAAATTAGAAATTAGAAATCAATGAATGAAAAGAATAAGTTTTGTGCATTTTTTATATCCTTGATGCTTTTTGTTTTTAAAACCAGTAGAGGGGTACAAGCTGCCATTAGGTTGTAGGCAGTAAGTTATAGAATTATCTCAAGTTCAGTTTCAAACTTCGCTATTCAAGAGATAGGTCACTTAGGTGGCCTGAAGGCATAATATACCAGTATTGTCTTTGATGAGACAAGATTGATTTGTATCAATATTGTCTCAAACTGACTGATCTAATTGTCTTTTCTTCATTCATAGGAAACCTGAGAGTTTATACATATACAGTTACCCCCCACCCCCACCCCCCCCCCACCCCCGTTTATAAATAGTTTCTTTTCTGTCTTGTCTTTCAAGTGAACTTATAACATGAGGAAAATTACGTGCGGCACAGCATGCATGTTTTCAAGAAAATTTCCCATGTAGGTGCCAACTATCAAATTCCAACCAGTTGAAATCTAGTTATTATAATTAGTTGTCTGTGATAATAGCGCTATTATTCTTTAACTTTCAGTATTTTACTATTTTATTAACTATAGTTGGTTGGCCACATTAATGAATGAGACTGTAACTTAAAATTATTATTATGTTTGAAATGAGTGGGCTCCCGTTTGAACAGAAATGTTGATCCCTACCAGTTGTAGAGTATGTAATTGGTGTATCCAATAAAGTTCTCTATCTTTTTGATTAATGTTGCTACTAGATAGCTCTGGATCAGATTGGATAATTTCTATTATCTGATACTGAGCACAATTAATGTTGTGGTCGGGGTGGTTAAAGTGTTTAGACATTGGGCTCTCCTTATTACAGATGTCCCTTAAGTGTTCTTTTATTCTCACATGGAATTCCCTTTTTGGTCTCACCTTTATATTGTTTGCCACAGAAATGGCAGGTGAGTAAATAAATAACATTATGTGTAGTACAATGACCTCTTAACTTTGAAGTATATTTGAGGTTTGTAAATGTGCTTCTAAATATTTTAGATTTATCCATTTTCATGCAAAAGGTGCAGTTAACAGTCTCGCAATTAATACTTTTTTTTGCGAACGTTATACCCATAAAACCTGGGTGTTTACTAGAAAACTTAGCTCTTATTAATCGATTGCATTATTTAGAACCAATTCCCTGTGTAAAGATAAGTTCTGTTTGGAACATCTCTGGCTGAGTCAGGTTGACAATAGGCCAAACGGATCTTATTGCACATTGGAGAAAATAATTATCTTTATCATATGGAGAGATAGCTGGTATCACACTACTAGGTTTATTAACCTTCTGAGTAGGATTAAGTAGATCTGAACGGTTTTTATATCTTGCTTTAGTTAAAGCATCTATTAAAAGTTTGAAATGGGTAGCCTCATCTTTTATTGAATTGGATAAGATTCAAAGCGTGTCTCTCAAAGTCCAATTTTTCTAGTACAGATACGTTTAATTCATAAAAGTTGACTGTATGGACCTGATTTTGTGCAAAGGTAAGGGTGGTAGGAATCATAATGTTGATGACAATGTTTATCTGTAGGTTTACAGTATAAATTGAATAAAATGTTATTATTTTCACGAAATACCGTAGTATCAAAGAATGTGATTTTTTCCTTGGAGTATCCCATTGTAAATTTAATGGTTTTGTGATAACTATTACAGTATAAACGGAATTTGTTTGATTCCAACTCGGATCCTGTCCAGATCATAAAAATGGCATCTATAGACCTCAGATAAATAAAAGGTTTATATGGTGCTGAGTTCATCAGTTTCTGTTCAAGATCACCCATAAAGATAGCGGCATATGACGGGGCTACTTTGGTTCTCATAACAGTGCCGCCAGTTTGTAGGTAATGGGAGTCATTGAAGGTTCAATTAATGCAGTGTAGCATATTACACTACTAGGTGTATTAACCTTCTGAGTAGGATTAAGTAGATCTGAACAGTTTTTAAGTCTTGCTTTTAGGATTAAGTAGATCTGAACGGTTTTTATGTCTTGCTTTTAGAATTAAGTAGATCTGAACAGTTTGTATGTCTTGCTTTTAGGATTAAGTAGAGCTGAACTGTTTGTATGTCTTACTTTTAGGATTAAGTAGATCTAAACGGTTTGTATGTCTTGCTTTTAGGATTAAGTAGATCTGAACGGTTTTTATGTCTGCTTTTAGGATTAAGTATATCTGACAATTAAAATTATTATTAGTTTTAGAATTCAGCCATCGTTCTATTGAACTTAAGCCTTTCTGTGAATATTCTATTTCATATCTAAATGACCCACTGCACTCTAGGTAGATATTTTCTAGACTTTACTTCATTTTCATAATTTATGTCAATGTTATAATTAATATCTGCAAGACTGTAATTATTAGACATAATCTCTGTTCTGTCCACTTGGGAGATCTTTATTGAAAACTTGTAAGATAGTGTTGCAGATAAGAAAGAAAAAACAGACAGATAATGACATGATATACATTTTGAATTCCTACCAAACAACATTAAAAAAAATATAGCTTTGTTCACATTAAAATGATGTGTTATTTAACCTATTTCCATACAGCGTGACCTTTAGGTACTAGAAACCGATTTGAAATAAGCTTAAAAGATTTTTGGTGTATTTATTGCAATTATAAAGTTTCCTCAAGGTCACTATAACAAAATAAAAACTTCTACCCATCATGCCTGCCAGTTTAAGTGTAATTAAAACTGTACCCAACAAGTACAGAATTTCTTTTGTACCCATCTGTGATAGGAATGTGAACAACACAAGAACCATGGATGTACTGAGTCGGTATGTCTTCATGGCTTTTATTTGTGTGTGTTTTGCAATAATCTTTGGTTTGGTTGGGCTGAGCACTCCTTAAAGTTATTTTGCCTACAAAGCGGTTGATTTCTGTTGACTCGTGGGATGGTCCTTTGAATATAGAGTAAAAGGCGAAAGATTGATTAGTTGTGAAGAGAAACCATGGCTTTGATAAATGATTAAACACTTTATAATTTGAAATGTATTATCTTTTTGATATATATATATATATATATATATATATATATATATATATATATATATATATATATATATATATATATATATATAATTTAATAAGTATGCAGCTGCACCTTTGTTAAGTTACTTAGCACTTTGTGGTTCATATCATTTTAAATACCATGTGTAGATCTGCCTTTTGATATTCACAGTGCTTCGCTTTCAATATTTGTAATGTTGTCATCTGTTCATACATCCATCCACCATTCATGCTATCACATTACTGTATACTTTGTAAATATGAAATCCCTATATATGAAATCTTTGACAAATCCTTTTTGTCTCCTAGAACACATTGTTGTGGGATGGGGGATACAGATGACTCTGTCTTGCTATTTTTGCATTTGCATAATGAAACCTTGGCTGATTTTGATTGCTAGTGATTTATGTCATCCTTTGACTCAGTTATAGCCCCTGATTGTTAGACCCACCCACTTTCATGTCCATGCGGTAACTCCCTAATTTGATCTCCTGCCCAATGTATATTAATGGGTTCCATCTGTCCATACATCCATACCAGTTTCATTTCAAGAACACAACTTCAAAAATATACAAAATATCTGTGTGAAACTTGGTATAGTTGGTCTAAATGTGCCTAATTTTGCTATTCAACTTACATATTACATGTACCTACTATGAACTACTGTTGCACAGTATGAGGCTCACACACACAAACTAATATTAATCGTATAATCAAACTTAAGAAGTGCGCATCTAGAATTATACTACATGCCAATCCATTGACACTATCTGCTGACATGTTTAAGTCTTTAAACTGGCTCCCTTTTGAGAAAAGAATTTCATATCATAGATGTATTTTGGTTTATAAAGCCCTTCATAATTGAACAACTCTTTACCTGAATGATTATACTTGTCCATACCAGCAATATTTCCTCTGTGTGCTCTTTAAGATCAGCATCAAACCTGTGTTTAAAACTACTAATACCAACAACAAATGCATTAAAAAAGACATTTATATATATATACAGGATCTTCTGAATGGATCAGTTACCACTTCAACTAAAGCCGGCTGACAATCTTGCCGTGTTCAAATCAGGATGTTTCAACTACATAAACAATAATGTCTCCAAATATTCTAGCAGTTTCTCCTTTGTTCTTATGCATTTACATAAATCAACTGCAAACATGTTACAATGTTGTTCATGTTTATACAGTTGAAGTTAAATATTTGTGTGACATTAACCGTTCATGAATATCTTCATTCTTTTTTTCTATTATAAATATTGTGTACATGTATAGAATGTTGCATGGCTTTGAAGGCTTCATGTGAGATTAGTTAAAAATTTGGCTAAATGAGTTGTACCCTCTGAAAATAAAATATTATTATTATTATTATTATTATTATTATTATTATTCACAACTCTTAACTGTAACTATTTTTACTGTTTTTGCCCATTGGTGACCATCCATCCATAATTTATCAGATTCTACACTTTTATTTCAGCAGCAAAACTCTTAAATCATGTAAGATATATCTATCAAAGGTACACTTTTTAGACTAGTGCTCCAGATGAGCCTTTTGCTTTCAGTTTCAATATTTTTCAATTATTTCTCCATTTGTCTGTTCATCCATCCATTACACAAAGTTTCATTTCCAGGGCAAAACTCCAGAAAATTTAATATATCTCCATGACCTGTACAAAATTTTTCGCTCCTAATGTAGACGTACCTGAGGCATCATTTTTAAAAAAATTCCAGGCGTGAGAGTTAATAAAGACTAACTGATCTGAGATGTAAACCAAGCGGAATTGAGACGTAAGTCAGGTGGAATTTGAGGCGAAATATGTAAATTAGCGACGCCCGGAAATACACTTTAGCTTGACACCTGGTAAAATGCTTTAGCTTGATGCCTGGGAAAATGCTCTAGCTTAACACCTGGAAAATGTTTTAGCTTGACACCTGGAAAAATACTCTAGCTTGACACCTGGAAAATGTTTTAGCTTGATCTGAGATGTAAACCAAGCGGAATTGAGACGCAAGTCAGGAGGAGTTTAAGGCGAAATATGTAAATTAGCGACGCCCGGAAAAATGCTGTAGCTTGATGCCTGGAAAAATATTTTGGGTTTCTACCTCCTTCTCAAAATACCCCTGGAACAGGGTTATGACATTAGAGAAAGTGACAGGCATCATTTTAAAGGATGTATCGAGAGTATCATTTGAGATTCATATGGTCAGGCCTTCCTGAAATTAAAAAAAGAATGTTTCTGTTTTTATGAACCCCATTAAACAATAAATAAATTTAAAGAAAACAACTAAAATTTTGACTACAAACTGATTTTTAATCAAGAGTTTAGCATTTTATTGGTAAAATGATGCAACAAAACAAACCCTCCCCTGATTATTATTAATTTATTAGTTTATGTTAATCGTTTTTAAGTTTCTTCAGTGCCAGTTTAAGCTGCTTTCTGGCATAGCTGATCCTTTCTGCAATAGCATCATTAAGAGATGGCTCCAGAGGTGTCGGGTGGGCGTTCTTCTTGCACCAAACCACAACATAATCTAAAAAATAAAGAGACCATAAGAAGGAAATCATCTTTAGTAAAACAGAACAACCTAAGTGTAGAAATGAAAATAACTTTTCTTTTCCTAATATATTTCAAAATGAAGCAATCTTGTTGATCTTAGATTGGTTAGTTAGTTATGCTTACTATGTTAATCAAACTTAAAGCCCTTGATAAAAGTATAGATTACAATTCTTCTAAACCAGGTAATAATATATAGGCTTATTAATTTTAGTGCGAATATATATTTTAAGAGATATTTAGAATACTGTAAATCTGGCAAACAAGTTGTCTACTTTTCTGATAAATTATTTGAAATTATAATTTACTTATTGCGTCAACTGCTACTTAAAAGCTCTACCATCTTGATTTGACTCTCCAAGCCAATTTTAGCTCCATAATTTGCACTCTTGCATGCGTTGGGTCATTATTTTAGTTCTCTGGCTTAATGCCAAGCTGCCAAGAGAGCAAGATGTACTTCAATGACAATTATTGTGCTGACATTACAATATTACATGTAGTGTTAATCAAAAAGAGGCATGGAACTTTGAATGAACCTATGTACAGAAAACAAACCACAGGCTGCTATCTTAATTACCTTTAATTGCAGAGTTTTTGTTTTATTAAGGCATGGTCGAAGGTCACCTTCCTTCGCTACTGTCATGCGTGTCCTCTTGAATTAGCCAGAGTCTCAAGACTAAAAACTTCAGGCATCAACTTATAGCAAAGCGTGTACCCAGGATTCAGGGCTTTCTTTGCAGCAGAAATGGCCTTTCTTAGCCCATCTTTGTGTACAGTTACATCATACGCCTCAAGTAACTTAACCTGCTGAACAAATAAATAAATGTGTAAATTAGCTGGCAAGTTCTAGGTCAGATGTTTCAAAAAAGTTGTCGGATGTTTCAAAAAAGTTAAGTAATGCTATTTTCGCGTGTGCAGCTTGCAGTCTTTCTCTCTCACATACACACACAAGATTACATACACATAAATGCACATTTCCATGGATACAGTCAATCAAAGATACATAGGTCTAATTTGTATGTGGCCACTTCATTTGGCATTTGTCGAGAAGATGTGTGCTTAACATTTTTTAAAGATAAATAACAACTGCTTTGTTTTTGTTTGTTTTGTTAGTTTTAGAAAAGAATCTTCATTGATAGTAATCAGACGCGCCCCCCCCCCCCCATCCTCCAGCCAGCTGTCTTTTTATCTCAGTGAGTTGAGCAACTAAAGAATCCAGATATTGTTTTTAAAGCATGAACAAACTAAGATCGGTGTATATTTTAAGTCAATGAGAGCTTAATTTATAGGATGCATTAAAGTGAACTGGATACAGTAATCTTGCGTGGAACATAAATTTGGGAAAGAACAACATATACGCGTAATTTATGATTTTGTAGTATAGTGCACATACAACTCTCTTATTAACGTAATAATAATAATAATAATAATAATAATAATAATTATGATATTAACGATAATGATATTCAGGGGACAGTATTTGTTCAAAAACCAATTTTTAAAGGTTAACCTCTTCAAAAGTCACCTGTGTACAATGCCAGACTTTTGAATTTTTCCTATGGGTGGCCACTAGTGACAGGTTTGACTGTGTGTGTGTATATATATATATATGCAAACAAACACACATACAGGTGACCGCCGAAGGCAGGTTCAGCTCTCAAACTTGGTTCATAACAAATATATTCATAACAAATACATGTACTATGCACTGAATAGCATTAGCAGTGGTAGTAGTAGTAGTATGCTATCAAGATACATGTGTTTAGTTTTTTTATTTAGCAATAAGAAAAATAACAAAATAATAAAATAAAAAGTTCCACACAGGATTACTGTATCCTCACTTTAATCCATCATTTACATTAAATCATCACTGACTCATAAAAGATCACTGATCTTTGTTTTGTGCGTATCTCCATCCCCATTTCAGTTGCAATGTCTGAAACTTCCATCCCTGATTTCAGTTTCTGTATGCATTCCTGTACAACTGTGTGCATGCACTCATTTATACAACGCTCTCTCTCTCTCACACACACACACACACACACACGAACACACACGAACACACACACACAAGCAAACACTTTAATCTCATTATCAGTAGAAACAGTGTCTAAATAAAATTACTAATTGACAGCTTACCTGTGACTGTAAAACACAGGACTGGCTTTTTGATAGGCCAGCTGGTATAATTAGGCATGAAAATAGGTGTTCACACTGCAAACAATTGATGGATTAAGCAGTTCCTCAAACTCTCGGAGATCAAAAGACAGTCGACTTTTGTGAGAGACCTTTGATGATAAGAGAATGAAAAGAAGCTTCCTGCGGCTATTGTTAGTAGCATATAAACCATAAAAATATCACAAGTGCAGTGTACATGAGGGTTGTTACATCCTGGAACGATTCCCAGCATTGTTTATTAATCGCATCATTTGGTGTGATTTTATGTAATCTCTTACATTCTGAATTAATGTTGTTCTCAAAATCGGCCATAATATCTCGCTTACGCTTTAAAATCCATTGAATCTGAGTTCGCCCGAGTCCCATTTCTGCTGTAACTACACCACAACTTTTTCCACTATCCAGCAAACAAATTGCGTTGATTCTGTCGTGTAAGGAAAACAAAAGCCTTCCTATCGAAGCCGACATCTCGACACCTTTGAGTTTGACTGACAGCGTGATTGAAGTATGATAAGTACAATTGAGATATGAAATGCTTAAACATTGATTCACATTATATACCTTTATCTAAACAATGCTTTGCTCATCAAACAAAAGAAGTGTTTAATCTGCATACTTGGAGCGGTCACTGCTGTTACTCTCCAGTTACCACTTAAGGCAGGGTGAAACCATTGTTTGGTTAGGAAACACATGGCTGCTAACTGCTGAAACCAGGTAACCGTTAAATACAGGGCATTCATATAGGACATTTGCTGTGGGAAATTAGAATGACCATTGTGATCAGTTGACCGCTGAACACAGGTGACCTTTAGGACAGGTTTGACTATATATATATGCTAGCACAATATATATCAAGCTGTCAAGGCTGGACATTAATTGTTTAAAATTACATGTCCATTAGACACGTGGAAGGTGAAATGCACTTGCCTGAAAGTAGTTGTCACTTGTCCAAAGAAACGGAGTAACATTTTCCTCAAAATGCAACTTGAAGTGATACTAAAGTGAAACTGCTTAGAAAAGCTTATGTCATTTCTAACAGTAGTTCATAATTGGGCACATACAAATTTTAAAAACTGAAGTTTTCTATGTGGATAGATTAATCCTACAACTAACTTGCTTAATCAGGCAAGTGAGATGCCAAGTTTACTTCCCTGAAAAAAAGTTTTAGTTGTCCCTGGCAATCTGAAAGCCTTTAATGTCTGTCTATGTTAAGGAACCAACTATTACATTTTCGGAGGGGGGGGGGGCATTCTTTTGAACCTGGATAAAATCCCAGCCCCCTCCCCCCATCAAGAAATTAAATGATCAGTCCCTAAGTGGTTCTAGTTCAATATTAGTAACAAGATTGTAATTTGTTTTTTAATTTCAAAAGTTGTTGAAAAAAATACAATATGAAAAAATGTACATAATAGTATGAAATACAAACAGACCATCCACAAATACCAGCAAAATTTAATGGTTCTAAGTTCAATAGTTTTTGTGCTATCTTGTTAAAATGGATTTGGGTTGGACAGAAGATGGACGGCATCAAGGCAATAAGCCCTCTTCTGCTATCACAGTAGAATGCATAAAAAAGCAAGCAAATTTACCATGTGTGACAGTGAACTTTCCTGGCCACTGTTTGTAAAATGTTTTCTAGGAGGCCTCCTTGCAATTGGCTCTTCGAAAGTGGCCTTTACAGGGGTACTAGTCACAATTTCCTCCATGGATGTTGGAATCGCATCCATTTCTTTCTGGAGGGATGAATGTGGGATTATGCCTTCTAGACTTGCACTGGAATCCAAGCTTCCAAAGTCCTGTGAATTTTCTATTAGACTTGGTAGCTGAGTAGTACACATTGGACTTTCAAGCACTGTGTCCAGTTGAGCATAGGTCGGCTGAACATTCTGTGTGAAAATATTGCAGTTAAACAAAGTGTTTAATGTATGTTCTTTATTTTTATAAATATGTAAAACCTACAGCTCGATTAGTTGTATGAATAGACTGCATCATTGCATCCAGCTAGAAGTCACAATGGGCATTATAACTTGATAAACACTAAGGTTATTCTGTTTACACATCTTGAGATGATAAAGTTAACACATTTAAAGTATGGCAAAATTCTATCTGAAATTTTAGTCTAGAGCTTTTGCAGCAAACAGGACAGATGGATGGACATGAGTATTCTAATCCACGAGCTGGAGTGATTCATAAATATATCGATGAACTGTGATACATGTTTTGTCAATATATACTGCTACAAAAACTGCACAACCAATATATTGGTAACATTCAATGTAATATTGACGACTCATTCCTCTAGTAGCAATCAACATGCACTTCGATAATAAAATACACTAATAAATATTTCACATTGTGATATTTGTTGTATCATAAGCCACCTTTATCGTCACAGCAATGATTCTTACACTGATCAAACAAACTTTTAACATGCATAAATAAGCAATAAAACAAATAAACAAGAGTACTTTACTAAAAACAATATATGAAAAAGTACTCTTGGGTTGCAATTTACTAAAATGTTATGTTACGATTATGTCTAATTATGTGTTTACAAAAGATTGATGACAGTCACTAAAATAATAGCAATTGTATTCCCTCCATGAGGCAGGGTATCCATAGTACTATAGGAGTACCATTACACATTTTTTAAAGTTTAAAATAAGCAAGAAATTATTTACGTCAAAACACTCATTCGCCCTATGTGAGCAAGCACCTGATCAGTCAGTTGTTTAAGAAAGTCTTGGACATCAGACCGGCACAACTGCTTAAATATGCCCACAACTTCAGCTGGTGGTACTGGTACTAAATAAAATAAATAATCAAATTAGATTTGTCTTGGTAAAACACATGCTCCCACTGCAGACTTTTGATAAAAAAGTCCAAGTCCAAGAAGTTTTAACGAAATTATAAATATTTGAAACATTGCTATGGCTTAAAATTCTACCGAGGTCATCTATGCAGGTCTACCAATTTTTATTTGCCCATATTCAGTGGTTTTGGGATTAATCCTGTTAACAAAGATTCAATAAAGAAAGTCACAGTCCAACAATTTTAAAAATGAATTTAACAATTTTACAAATTGCTAGAATGGCCTGAAAAATCAAATTAATTGTTCTACATATGCATACAAATATGCTAACCACATTTAATTTGTCTATGGTGAGCCATTTTTGAGCAACCTTGCTAACAAGCTTGTGGGACGGATGGACAAGACCAATTTAAGATGCCACTGCTGTATTAGAAGTAAAGCTTAAAAAAGTAAAATAATATATGCATACAAGTAGAGACAAGATGACAAGTATTACCCTAAGTAAATTATAGCTGTATTGCATCATATAATTCCCTCCCAGAACTTGACATTTTTCAAAAGCAGCTTGGAGTGCCTTTAAAAAAACGTATTTTTTGTGTAAACTGTTTATCCCATCCTCACCCCCTCATGCCCCCTGGGCCAAAGCAAATGTCTCTTTCTTTTTTTAATAATTGTTTTTGCCTTTTTCTCTTTTTTAATACAAAAACAGACTACTGATTAATGCTGCTGAAACTGGAGTTAGTAGATGTAAAAACTCCTCAGTTGCTTGGACAAGCCCCCCTCCCCCCAGCCTAAACATCTATATATATATATATATATATATATATATATATATATATATATATATATATATATATATATATATATATATATATATATATTATATCATATATCATTTGGAAAAACAGAATTACAAAATTACTTTTGCCTATGGAAGCTAAAAAAGAGACAAGTTTTATTATTAATGATGAATGCTTACTCATAATCCTTTCTCTGTTTACCTCAAAGCCTGTTGCAACCTGCGGTATCTCTTGATACGCTTCCTCATCTGCCAAATGATTACAGAGTGCCCATGTTTCTGTCAATGAGGTCAACTGACTTGAAACATCCATCTGCTTTACTGCAGGATCACTAAACTGATCCGCCAGACATGAATTGAATGTTTTTCTTTCCCAATTTCACAAGATGTGGCTTCTTCACATTGTTTTTTTTTTTCTTTTCTCTTCGAGGAAGAAGTGTCAGTTTTCAGTTTTTGCACAGAGGCTGTACCGTTTTCAATTTCACCTGGCTTCTTATTTTTTGGGCTCCTTTGGGTTAGGTGGCCTAGTGTCAGAGCCCTTTCCTGACTGAATGTCTTTTCCTTCTTTTTGGGCTTAACTCCTCATCTTGGCTCACTTTCCTTTGTTCTTGCTGTCAGAACTTGATGACGTTTGGCCGGTGATGATTTTAATTCCTTATAAAGTTTGAAGGAGAAGAGTTCTTTGGGCACACTGTCTGGTTTTGTTTCCAGTCTTTGCAAGACTTTTTTGTTGGCCTCAGTGGCCCATTTGGTGAGAAATTCATCATCTAAAATGAAAATTATTTTAGACTGGGATGCAGTGACACATTACAAATGTACTTAATTTTAGTTTCTATTTCTACTGCGTATAACTTGTTCACATACACACACACACACACCAGTTAGCTAGATTAATATTTTTCACTGCAATGTACAAAATATGAGATAGAACTGTGAATTCATTAATTTGGTTGGGTACCAATTTCCGTGACTGCTAGCATTAGCAAGAATATAAAGCCCCAATGAACTGTAATTTTCTATCAGGAAACAATAGGACTACAGTATCGTCCAACCTCCTGATTTTGTAGTTATCCTTCAATCATGCGCTATGTTTCTCGAAATCAAACGCGCTTGTTTCGAGATAATGACATCGTCATAAAACTATGTACCAAACGAAAATCTAATTTTTGGTATATCCATGAAACCGTATACCCACAAAAATCAATTAATTTATAAATCCTTATCATTACAAAGATATCAGGACTGCAACATCTAAATCTATTAACTGTTTTATAGACATAACTTGAAGTATAGACAAAGGGAAAACAGTTGTGTTAACCTAAGTTTTAATTTGTATCTACATGCTCAAGTGGTGTCCATTTACCCAGTCAGACATTACGTCAAAAAATACATAGCGCTCAATGTAGTATACACAGGTCCGGAAACCTCACCGTATCCCCTTTTTCATAAATAACGAGAAATATACCCAAAAAATGTACTGTAATTACACACCTTTCTGCTGGGCTGCTGTAGACCTGCCCTGATTATTCAATGTCTCATTTCTACGACGTGTCTCACGTTTTATCAATAAAAAAGACGAAAATCTGTGAACACAAAGTGATTTCATCTTTTCAAAAATGTTCGTGTTTTTTTTTATTAATAAAACGTCAGACTCCTGTGCTTTTACATACATTTATCTTGCTGATCGACCGGAAATTAACACTACTTGTCATAAAGGCACCTCCTTACAACGGCGCAGTGGGTGGGTGCGCTCTTTAAATATGCGCATAGACTATTTAACTTAAATAAGCAGAATACGTTTTCTAATGTTGTAAAATCGTTCCAAAAACAGTTCAAATGTAAAGTGAAAAGCAGACTTATTCCCGAATGAAGAAAGCTAGTATAAAAAGTTACCATTAACTCTTATAATGGTTCCGTCGTACAGTTCCTTTCTTCCCTTGCCTGGTTTCCCCCAGATCGTCTCCACCTTTTCCTCCGCTTTAAACTCTCCACTGAACTTAAGATCTGTGTTTGCCTTTCCAACCACACTTAAACTTGCATCTTCTTTAAAGAAAAAGCACGCAAACATGGAAATATGTATACAAAATAAAATGACAAAGCACAGCTGAACCGAAAATGGCGCGAATGCATTCAAATACCCAGGATGCTGAATATCGATTTTGCGCAGCATGGATAGGGGTACATCTTGTGTGATTTAATTACGGAATGTATAATATGTGTTATAATGTGTGAAAACACCTGTCATTGTCTTTCCAGAGTGAAGAAACAAAATATTTGAAAAATTAAATGCATATACAGAGCTGAACGAAACACATCTTTAAAAAAAAAAAAAAAATTCAAAAACGCACATGAAATGTCGGTCTACTAAAAACTATATATGCTTGCCCCTCATGAACCCTCAGTAGCATCAGCAGTGCTTGTCCAAGACAAATGGACGACTCGGGCAGTGGTATGAATCAAAGAGGTCCGTATGGACACAGGGGCTCGTATTGTTGCTTACAACTTATCTATCAGTAATATATGTACTATATAATACTACAATGGAGGACACTTCTCTCCTTTCTGGCACGACCTATTTAAGAGTCGACGCTGATATTTCGAGCTATACTTTGCATAGCATAATAAATTTGGTACCGATGTTTTGCTCTAGCATTCGACTTTGTATGCCTACAAAAAGTTGGACTTACTATCACACCTTTAAGGAATGCCAAACCATTATCCCACGCTACCGGTCGACATGGCCATGATCGCGCCCGCTAAATATGCAAGTGCAACGAGCTGTACGACCCTCTCATTGGTCAACGAAAATGACGTACTACGCCTACTTATTATCTGATTTTCAGTCAACCAATAAGGGGGCAGAATTCCATTCAGTGAGTTGTAGCTGCATATTAAGCGGGCGCGATCATGGCCATGTCGACAGGTAGCGTGGGAAAATGGTCTGGCATTCCTTACAGGTGTGGTAGTAAGTCAAACTTTGTGTAGGCATAAAAAGTCGAATGCCTGAGCTAAATATCGGTACCAAATTTATTACGCCACGAGATGTGTAGTTCGAAATAGCAGCGTCGATTCTTAAATAGGTCGGGCCAGAAAGGAGATAAGTGTCCTCCCTTGTAGTATTATATAATACAGGTATGACTAATAGATAAGTTGTAAGGAACAATACGAGCCCCTGTGCACAGTATGAGTGTACGATTTTTTTGCGTTGAGCTCAAATAGCTGGTTCACAAACCTACAACAAAAGTAGACCCAATTTAAAAGTGAGTTTTCACCTTCTGAGTTCGTTTGTCACCTTGTCATGTTTTTCAGGTTGTCATTATTTATTGCCATCAATTAAAGTGGCACGATTTTTATGATGCGATTAGTAACCAAGTTATTGATAGATCTTATAATAAGCTAGACGTGCATATGAATGTCATCATTGACTTCATTGGCGTGATATCCAGATAAACGGGATTGGAAAAGTTGTCAAAAAAAAAAAAAAAAAAAAAAAAAAAAATAATTAGTGCTCGTCACAATTAATCCATTAATTTTGATTTTTAGCTCAACTGGTCATAGACAAGAAGAACTTATGGGAATGTCCGTTTTCTCGTCCGTCCGTCCGTTAGCACAGGTTTGTTATCGCTACTCGAAGAAACTACTTGGAGGATTGTCTTGAAACTTAACACACACATTCGTTTCATGGTCTAGTTGGGCCTAAATGAAAATGGTGCTCGGACATCCAATATGGCCGCCACAGCGGCCATCTTGAAAATCTTGTTATCGCTATTCCATCTGATTGGATGGTCATATCAACATTGGGTTTTCACTAAAAGATTTCTTATGATGTCTAGTTGGTGTAAAACGAAAATGGTGCCGATCTGAGGTCAGCCATGGCAGCCATCTTGAAAAATTTTGTTATCGGTACTCCTCATGAATGGATGGTTCTATCTACATGGGGTTTTCATTAGAAGACTTCGTATGATGTCTAGTTGGTCCAAGATGAAAATGTTGCCAATTTGACATCCAATATGGCCACCACAATGGCCATTTTGGATATCTTGTTATCACTATTCCTGAATGGATGGTCATATTAACATGAGGTTTTCACTCAAAGACTTCTTATGATGTCTAGTCTGGCTGGTGCTGTTCTGACGTCCATAATGGCCGCCATAGCAGTCATCTTGAAAATCTTGTTATTGATACTCCTGTATGGAAAGTCATATCTTGAAAATATTGTTATCTCTACTCCCCTCCAAATTGATGGCTATACCAGCATGGGATTTTCACCGATAGACTTCTCTATAATACTAGTACCTAATTGGTTCTAAATGAAAATGGTGCCAATCATACATCCAATATGGCTGCCATGACGATTGTCTTAAAAAAATCTTGCTGTCACTACTCACGCGGAATGGATGATCATTATGACTTGGGGTTTTCACCAAAAGACTTCTAATGATGTCCACTTTGTCCTAAATGAAAACGGTTCCAAGCTAACATCCAGTATGTGTACTAGAGCAGCTAATTTGAATATATTGTTATTGCCGAAAAATATCAGAGAAGGTTTCAACACTCGACAGTTAAAAGGAAGAAATGGTCTTATCTTGAATTCCTGGAAATTCTTTTCGCCCAGTAGAACATCAGTCCCTTTGAGGGACTCTTATTTAAAATGTATAAGGTAACTGTTACAAATTAAAATTGAAATGTAAGAAATATTATACGTAACTAATGCATCAATGGGTCAACTGCTACACTCCTAAGTTAAGTGATGGATAATTATATTTATCAGTGTATACACCTGTTTGATGATGATAATGATGATCATGATCATGATCATGATTCTTCTTCTTCTTCTTCTTCTTATTATTATTATTATTATTATTATTATTATTATTATTATTATCAAGGGAGAAAGAAGAGAGCAGATAGATTTCATCAATATGTCAAATTTCCAGTTTAACAAAAATTATTTTAGAAGACTGTTTCAGTACAAAATTAGTCAACTTTTTCTTGTATTGTATGCCCATCTAAATAAGTCAGGCATATCATATGTTATTGCATCGTCCAACTGTCTGTCCTGTAACATTTGCTTGTAAGGCCCATAATTATGCAATGCTTTGATAGATTTGTAGGAAACTAGGTCTGTAGCTCAAAGATCAAAGTCAAGGCAATGGAAAATGTAAATCGGTGTATCCTTGTCCAGAGTATCAGCGTTTTTATAACAACTAAAACTATTTTGATGTGTATTAGTCAGTTATATAAATAATGACTAGATGGTGTGTTGCATATCACAGGGATGCCCAAGTTCTTTGAGGTCATGGTCATGGCATTTGAAGCTAGTAATCAGTAATATAATCCTTGTTCCGGGGTTTTAAATTTTGAACCACTGCAGATTTTTAATAATGAATTGTATTTGCAGCTTCCATATTCTATAGCTGAAAGTAACCACTGCCAGGTACAGAGTGTATTCGACGTGGACAAGATGAATGAGATTCGTAGCAAAGAGGAAAGAAGTGATCCTGACCTGGATGAAATTTTCAATCAGATGCTTGTAGGTAGTTTTCAGGAGGGATTATATGACGATGATATATATGATGACTCAGATGTTGAATTCGAGAATCTCACTGAAGATGATAACTGTACAAGAAACAATACCACAGACTGCCTTGATCCTGATGAGCATCCACTCTACCCTGGTGCCACCATTACTATTGGAGCTTTTATGTTGTTGGTAGCATTATTCTGCACAAAGCATAATTTGATTGGAGATTCTGTGCTGCAGTTATTAAACATCACAGCAGTTCCCCTTCAAAATAGGCACAATCTGTGTACCTGTCTTAATGCATTTAAGATATTTTTCCGAAACCTACAAAACCCGTTGATTTAGCATCATTATTGTTGTCACGGTTTGGGATATATTAAGGACCATACTTTAACTAGATGTCCATATTCTTTCTGTGATAAACCTCTTAATCAAAGAGACAAACCATACTTCCCGGAAATGCCAGTTGATGTTCAAGTAAAGAACTTCTTTGCCAAAACTGGATTTTTTAATAAGCTTCAAGAAAGATTCAAACGCACAAGTAGGAAAGGTTTCTCTCAAGATATGTATAATGGTACACTGTCTAGGTCATATTCTGACAAATGGAGGACCCCTATGTTTTCCAGAAAACATATCATTTACCTTCAACGCAGATGGAGCCCTTGTCTTCAAGAGTAGCAAAGTTTCAATCTGGCCACCTTTTCTTGTTATTAATGAACTTCCTTATCAAATACGTATGCAAAAGGAAAATATGATCCTAGCAGGACTATGGTTTGGAAGTCAAAAACCATTGGTGGGAACTTTTCTTTGGCCTTTTCTTGATAAGTTCAGAAAAAGGATCAAGGAATATAATGTTTATCACCAGAACGGGGACCTTTTGTTTGCAGAGCCTTTTTGTTGTGTGGTACTGCTGACTTGCCAGCAAGATATCTCCTCTGCAATAGCATTCAATTTAACGGGGCTTATTCCTGTTGGAAATGCAAACAGAGGGGTGAAACGGCAAATGTTGGAAAAGGACATGCCCATATATTTCCTTTTATATCAGATGAACCAAAGGGTCTAGAAAGAACTAGAAGCAGTGTTATTGAGGACGCACGCAAAGCTTTGGATTATCAGGATTGAAAACTCACTGTTTTTGTTGGAATTAAAGGACCCTCTTGGCTTACATTTTCCCCGAAGTTTCACATTCTGCATGGAATTGGTATAGATTATATGCACGGTGTTTTACTAGGTGTTCAGAAACTGCTGTTGAGATTGTGGTTTGCACCAGAATTGAAGGGAAAACCATTCAGCTTTCATAACAAAGTATGTTAAGTCGATAAGAGACTTCAAAGCATTCACCCCACCCTTGACATTACAAGATTACCTCGTGCAAATGAAAGTGACCTTAAATACTGGAAGTCATCTGAATTCCGCTCTTTTCTCGTATATTTTGGTGCAATAGTACTCCATGAAATATTTGACAATAACAGATTTTTTCATTTTTGTTCCTGGTAAATGGTATGCATATTCTTCTTAAGTGTGAGTTCCATGATAGTGATATCGGCAGAGCTGAAAATATGCTGTTTAAATTTTGCCAGAAAGTTGCACAATTATATGATAAATGTTACATGACTTTACATATTCATCAGCTGGTACATCTGGCAGATAGTGCTCGATGTTTGGGACCACTTTACACCCACAGCTGTGTTTCTTTCGAAGATAAAAATGGCTTTATTCTGAATATGATTCGAGGTACACAAACTATTGATAATCAGGTTATAACTGGAATTTCTTTTATTCAGAAGTTGCCAGAACTCAAGAAAAAATGAATTTCAAAAGGGACAAATCTTGAAAAATTGTACAATTCTATTGAGTCTCCAAATGTTTTAAAAAGGGGGGCGGGATGATTGATAATGACATAGATGTGTTAGGAGCTGTTAAGATCAGAACTCTGCCCAATGCTGAATATGCAGAATTGTGCAAAATATCTAGGTCATGCTCCAATAAGTGACACCTTTAAAAGTTTTAACGGACTTGAATTAAATGGAAACCTGATTTATGGCCACGAATATGCAAGGATGACAAAGCATGACAACTCTTCTGTTTTGTATCAAAATAAGGGTCTTGTATGTTTTGGACGTGTTAGGTTCTTTGTGATAGTTGATACAAATGATGATAATTATGGTGTTGTTGCAATTGTAGACGTTCTGAAATGTCCAAATTATGACCATAACTGTAATATTATTGGTGTAAAGCAGACAGAGAAGCTGCAAATAATCTCTGAATAGAGTATTAAGGAAGGATGTATGTATGTATCATTTGAGAGTGCACAGAGATCATATGTCTGAAGATTTCCAAACAGACTTGAATCTGAATAAGTACTGAGTGAGTGTCCAGTATATCAATCTGTCTGAAGAATATTTTAATTGACCCCATAATGATTTTGCTATGATCTAGGACTTTACAAAATGTATGCCACAAGCAACTCTTGGCAGGTAGTTAGTGCTCACTTTCAGCAAAACACTGCATGGTATCAATAAAGGCAGCATTGCAAACAATCTCAACATTATATTCCTATGATATCTGCTTCAGATGATGTATTCAACTGAAACTTGGGTGTAGTACCTGAGATATCAAGTGATGCAGGGTTGGGTAGGGATTTATGTTGCTTAACTATTGTCTAACGAATTCTTCTATTTATTGTAAACAAAGTTTTAAACCATTTCTAATTTTATACTGACCCAAAATTATTTTGTATTACTAATGTTACTATTTTACAATGACCTGAAACTAAGATCCACTTCACCTAATGCATCTAAAATATGATTTTCTTACACAGTTGCATACCAACTCCTGGAACTTAAGATTTACAGTAAACTTTGTTTATAATTAACCTCTGGGAACCTTAAAAATTACTTTGCTGTAACCACAATTTGTTGTACCCATGTTACATTGTATATAAATTACAGCTATATAAAAATTACATATATATATGTTACACTTTGTTCTTGACAGTTACCACTGATTCATTGTATCCATGTCTGTACTAATGTTTTAAAAAAACTGTGCATGCATTCCTCTTCAAGTATGTTTCTCCAGAAGTTAGGATTTCAGAAGTAAAAAATTGTCTTATTGCTATGATTGATCACAGGTGAAACACAAATCCAACACAGTATATCACACCAATCACCATATTACTTGATAAAAAGTATAATCATAACTGCCAATTAAAATTATTACATGAAAGCTCACTACTTCTGGAAAAACATACCATTGTTCTGTGGCACTGTATGATAATAATGAATTAAAATAGGAACAAGTTATGTGCAAGACTCCTATATTATTGCTTGAAACTTGTTTCTCTTTATGTTTTTAATTGTTGACATTAAAATTGACTTGGCATCATGGAATATGTTAGAATTTTGTAAAAAAAACATTCAAGGGAATATATAATACTCAAATGTTTTGTAAGTTACATCAGGCTGCATCAATGTTTGATTGTATTCAATAAAATCAATGAATGGAAAAAACCTAAAGGGATTAGTATTTAGTATTCTATAAATGTAACCTCTTAATTTTCAAAATTAGTTCGTATTTTTACGGACAGTGCATTTAGCTTACAGATAATCACAATTGTAATTTAATAATTGCTGCAGATATTTCATTTTGCTTAGCAAATTCAAATAAAATATTCAAAGTTAGGTCTGTAGTAAAGGAAAGCCACATATTAAAGCCCTTTCTTTTTAGTTATCTCTGGTAAAAGTTTTTTGATATTAACTCATCCAGAAATCCTTCTCCTGTGAATTCTAAGTCCAAATGTCCGCCTTGTGCAAATTTCAAAGTCCAGTTTAATCTCAATCTTAATCCCAAATTTCAGCCTGGTACAAATTTCAAAGTCCGATTCACTCTCATTCTAAACCCAAATTTCAGCCTGGTACAAATTTCAGAGTCCGATTCATTCTCATTCTAATCACAAATTTCTGCCTGGTACAAATTTCAAAGTCCGATTCACTCTCATTCTAAACCCAAATTTCAGCCTGGTACAAATTTCAAAGGAAAAAATGACGTATCAAAACATGACTTGCCGTGTTTTCTGCCATAGCCAGCCGGAAAAATGCAGAATTACGCCCCAACTGAGCGGCGTGAGTCATACTGAAATCTTACTGAAATCAATTCTCCTGCTCTATTCCGCCTGGAATTATTCCATTCCAGGCGGAAATCGGAAACCAGGTGGTTTCCGTCTCAATGACGGGTGTTTTCCGCCTCTCAGTTTTATACGAGGAAATCTGGCTCGTATATTATACTGGTGCTGTAGATATTCCTTTCGGTATTCACAATTCTTCATTTTCAATATTTTCGAAAATATTTTTGTCCATCCATTCAATATCACACTCTCGTTTCCATGACAAAACTACAAAGCTATGTAATGTATCTCCTTGACATTTGGTACACATAGGTATAAATGTGCCATTTGCTATCCACAATTCTTCATCTTTGGTATTATTTTTTCAGCCACACTTCCATTTCTGGTGCAAAACTCCTAAATCGTTATATATATTTTTATGAAACTTTAAACACATATTAGACTATTGGTCTCGATTTGCCTTTTGCTATTAGGAATTCTTTAGTTTCAGTATGTTTTGCATGTGTTCCTGTTGGTCTCTCCATTCATTATTCCCACTTTTATTTCTGAAGCAAAACTGTTAAAATGTTCAATATAACCCTATGCCATTTGGTATCTGTATTAGGCTAGTAATCTGTACATGCGCCTTTTGCTATTGAGAAAATGTCAGCTTCAATATCTTTAAGTTTTTTTTTATCTGATTGTCTATCCATGAGTTCATCATAAGACACTTTTCTTTCTGGAACAATATGTAACCAAAAACTAATATACCATGAATGCATTGACCCAAATAAATAAATACACATGTGATGTGTATCATTTCTCTGTATACTTTGTAAATACAAGCTTCCTATGTATTAACTCTCTGAGAAATCTTTCTTACTCCTAACAGATATTTTAGTTGAACTGCTTTCAACCAAATTTGACATGCAGCTTGAAACTGATGAGACCTTTGTGGAGTTCAGTAGTTTTTATGTGTCTTGAGCGGAGTTAAGGCCCCTGATTCTGAGACCCACCCACTTTTGTTTCTGTGCAATAACTGTCTTAATTATTATTTGATTTCAAAGAAAATTTTACACACAGCTTGATATTAATGAAACTTCAGCCGAGTTTGATTCCAGTGTTCTGCACTTTCATTTAATGGAGTTACAGTCCATAATTGTCAGACACACCCACACTTATTTCGACAGAACATCTTTATTTATAATTTGATTTCAACCAATTTTGGCAAACCACTTAATACTTACAGGGCCTTGGCAGACTTAAATTATTACTATGCTACATCATAATTTAGTGTAGTTGTAGCCCTTGATTGTTGGACTCACTCACTTTCATTTCTACAAAATGACTTCATTAATTATTACTGGATTTCAACCAAGTTTGGTATGTAAGCAGCTTGATACCGAAAAGATCTCTGCTGAGTGAATTGTCAATATCCTAAATCATTTAGCTAAGTTATGATCCCTAATCATCAGAACTACTTACTGGTTATTTTTCTGCCCAATAACGTCTTCATTGGATTTCAAATAAATTTAGTAAGCACCTTGATATTAATGAGACCTTGGCTGAGTTTGACTGTCCATGTTGCTGAGCTACATGTTAAGTATACAAGCATACAACATCGTCATCTAGCAGAGTTATGGTACTTGATTATTGGACTCCCATTTTCTTTGTAACTTCAATATTTCAAAGTTACATACTCTTGCAAATATATTTGTACTATCATGTTGGCATTTAACAGGATATTAATAAAGTTCATTTTTGTGGAATTAAATGTTTAAAAGTAAAAACAAATTAACTTAGTCTAAAACTCTAAAAGATATTTTATAATTGCACAAATGATCATGAATAAAATTAAATTTAAATCAACAGCCTGAATATTAGATTGCACAGTGCATTGGAAAATAGAGTCAAGTAATATAAAAATAAATACATTATTTCTCTGGCTGTAAAACAATGAGGGTGTATGTGTGGTATCATCAGAACATCAACAATTTCTGACACTCACCTATGGTATGCCCAAAGATGTGTGAGAAAAGTTAAAAATGTTGTGCAAGGTTAGATAGAACAAGTTGAATAGAAATAACAAAATTACAGTTACCATTATCAGGTTTCAAAATAGCAACAAGTAAGGAGGAGACATTTGTAAAACATATAAACATCAGGAACGGTGTAAAAGATAAGGTTGTGATAATCAAGAAATCAATGACAAATCGGGGAAACTGGCTCATATTCTTCTAAAATGCTGAGTCAGCATCATTTCGTTCGTAGGTGGTCTGTAAGGCCCATTCTTCGTTTAGCAAGGGTTAGCCAATCATATTCTGTACGAAAGGGAAGTGGGTGTTGGTATGTGATATAGTAAGTATAGATAGATTGGGAGAGATTAAAAAGAGGATGGAAAGTAATTACAAAAATGACTTGGTGATTTATTATATACTATGGAAGTCATCTCACCCCAAACACATTGAATTATATGGGCAAGCAGAAATCTCAGGTCAGACGTGGTGGAGAATCCGGGTAGCTGATTTAACAGTTCAACTGGAACTGGAAACAAAATGGCTTTCAGAAAGGTTTCATAACTTTACCATTATTCTCAGGGGACCAAGAAAGTGCAGAAATCTCGGGTCAGATGGGTAACGTGCACCAATATTTGGTGAAATGGTTGCAGTGATATCCTGTTGCCGAGCAAGTATGATGCTAATGTTAATATGAGCTGTCAGGCTCAGCAAGGCATAAATCATATGCAACTTGTGTTTTCAAGGAAATGCAGATTTAATAAATTGGGAAGTTTGTTACCTTAAATGATTGTCATCAGGAAGATTATAAGCCTTATGTGCTCTCATATTATGTTGTGTGCTAAATAACTAATTGATCATTCCTTTGACTTGCTAAATGGTTAAATAATCATTCATTTGACTTGCTAAATGGTTAAATAATCATTCATTTGATTTGCTAAATAGCTAAATAATCACTGGCTTTTCTTCTTGAATGGGTAGAGTAAATGCCAAACAGTTATCATACAAAACATTCCAATCGACTGATACAAAATCAGGTTTACTGGTATAGATTGGTGCATGAAGTCTGACAAACTTTTGTTCAACCAAGGATGTCGTCTAGATAGATTCTGCTATGTAACTTGGACAATTTCAAATCTTATAAAGTCAAAACTTTTTCTGTCCAATTTTCATAACTTGCTTAAATCTATTCTGTCAATCACCATGCCTTTATTTTCAGAGAATAAAATACCAATATTAAATAAGCAGCTATGCTACATTAGTGGGCAGATCATTCTCTTAAAATTTTAGAGGTAAATTAAACAAAGATTACTAAGATCTATAACGGTTGGTTCTGAGCTTACCAACTCTAAACATTCAGTGCAAAAATCCAGTTGACATTAATCTCTCTCCTTTAAATCACAGTTGAAGAAATCTGGAAATATCCTTCCTATATCAAAGTCCATTTTATATTGCTAGATTCATCATTATTACAAGTTTACTGTGCAAAAATGTATGTGACCAAAGAAAACTAAATAAAATAAAAACACATGCGGAGTCATTTAAAATGATTAAATGTAAAATTATCTTTTTTAGGGATAAAATTAGATTTTGTGGTAAATTGTCATAAAACACCATGGTTTTAATTTTTTTTCATCTTAACTAACTGAACAACACAATCATCATGAACACCTCAACCGGGTTGTTGCTGCGGTACAATATTGACGGTTTAGTTGCACTGTCACATCTGACAACAATGCAACAAAACCCACATTGGACTTGTTCAGCAACTTGTGTTGTTTTTGATGAAACTGTGGGTTTTCCTTGATCGTTGAAACTCACGTGAACGTTTAAGGATTCAAATTCAGCGTATATAACTTACGGGACCGTCATCTTCCGTTGGACCACGGTGACTTTCAGAATGTTGTTTCCGGGTTCCGTCATGCCGCCTCAGTAAACGTTATGGTTGTTAAGCAACTTTTCTGTACTGAATACATGCAAACGGTGTCGACACGGACACTTACTTGCCGTGCATGTACACCATCCGGGAAAGATTTTTTTATCCACACGTAATTTTACTATGTTGCTCAACAATTACAAATCAACCTCGGTCCCCTGCATGCATGTTGGGATCGTTGTTTTGGATCAAGGCTGTTCTTCCAAGGGAATCACATTAATAGCGATGCCAGGGTTTAGTTCTTCAAACTTTTGAGTATTGTCCCAGAAGCCTGAACAGGAAATTCTATGTTACCAAACTTGAGTTCACCTAGGTACTACCGGTATTTTCGAGGCTGATCTCTATTATCATGCACAGGATGCAACGCGGATAACATCGCCCATTCAAAACACCGGTTAAACACCGGTATGACTAAAGAGCGAAAAGTTACGAAAATTTACACAAATATTGCGAACAGTTACCTTCGATGGCGAGAAGTTCATTTAAAATTATATATATTGACCGACTATATTTTGATTTTCAGTTTTAATTAATACTTCTATTTCACAGTGGAAATTATATTTCAGATAGCATTTAACATATTGTTCTGACGCGGCTCATCCGGATGAAGTCGTAATAACACAAGTATGTCGGCTTTTCTTGCGCCTCTCGATATCCTTATCCCATGTGTTTGAGCTGAATCACAGTTTGCCTCACAACGAGCTGCGGTTCATCCACAGGGGCTCGTATTGTTGCTTCCTATTTAACTATCAGTCATACATGCAGTGCATACATGTACTATATAAAACTACCAGGGAGAACACTTCTCTCCTTTCTCGCCCGACCTATTTAAGAATCGACGCTGATATTTCAAGCTACACTTCGCATAGCGTAATAAATTTGGTACCGATGTTTGACTCAGGCATTCGACTTTTTATGCCTACACAAAGTTTGACTTATTACCACACCTTTAAGGAATTCCAGACCATTTTCCCACGCTACCGGTCGACATAGCCATGATAGCTCCCGCTTAATATGCAGGTAAAATGCACTACATGGAATTCGGCCCCCTTATTGGTTGACTGAAAATCAGATTATCAGTAGGCGTAGTACGTCATTTTCGGTCGACCAATGAGAAAACCGTATTCTATTCAGGCTTGTTATTTCAAGAATCATTACAAAATTCACTTGCAAACCTGGATAAAATTTCAATCGAGTTGGTCTCGACCCAAATGAGCTCAAATGATCCATCACCAAGTATTGCACCAACTTGAATACGACCAGACTTGACACGTTTTTATCCAACAATATCAAGCATCCATTGGAAAATTGCTTCGAAGAATTTTGCCCATTGTCTGCGCTGTTCGGCTTTTGTGGTATTGTGCATCAATTCGTATACCTCATGAAACTTGTGTGTGGATGCCATTGATATATTATAGGTCAATGGTATTATCTAATTGATTTGCCTTAGGCAATATTTGCTGCCATTGCTGTCTTTATTGTCTTCGTTAAATAGTTCACTGCCTTCGCTGTGTGTTTTGCTGTCTTCAAGATTGTCAGTGGTTACTCGCGGCAACGTTTAGTTAACATCAACGACTTTAAGTTTTCGTGCACAATATCATGCAATGATTATTCGCACTTCTTGTATTCATCGCCAATTTTTCAGAATGCACGTTCTAATGCGATCCCTAACCTGGTTAATTTTTCAATATGTTCCGAGTACATGTGTAAAAAATCATACAGCATTTTTGGACCTCTTCGATGAATCGATATGACGCATTCAGGGTGAAAAAAGATTTATTTTTTTCTGTAACTACACAAACACACCATTTGTCAGGCAATTTAATTCCCGCATTGGCCACGGACGCGAATTCCTTCATGATGCTGTGCGTGTGAAACGGTGATGTCTCGATGACATTATATATTACATACTGTGATTACTTAATATAATATTCTCATACAAAAGGAAACTGGTTGCTATGATTACACCTGTCGATAGTATTTCTTTGAGATTTATAGGCATGCTGCTGTCTAAAGCTGTTGAACATATTTTTCTTACAGTCAGCAGACTTATTACTGATCAGCGTCGATTACGATGGCGTAAATTTACAACTCCGAATGAGCACCTAGGTTGCCAAATGACATCCTAGAAGATGCTGAGATTGTTTCAGACCGGACTACGTCTTAAGGAATTATTTATGCATGGTAGGCAGTGTAAGTGACACAAACAGTACATTGTCAGATTTAACTTTCATTTTCGTGTGCAACTCTACCTGAGCTCGATGTTCCCTTAATAAAAAAAAATATCATTTTTTGCGAGCCTGATCTGAACCTGGAATGTCTCTATCAAAAGTATGATGCGCTAACCGATTAGGCCATGCAGACACTTAACAAGCAGGAGAAGAAAAGAACAAACTTAATAGCATTAGCGGAAAACACATAATGCACACTCCCACCTCGTCCTGATGTGAAAATTAATTGATTTTAGAATTGTGATAGCGCCTGTAATTTTGAGTGCAAGTTATTTTTAGCACAACGCCTCTTTGACTGTAATGGTTGTCTGAATGCAATGACTCAGGAATAATTATATAGATCATATACGTGCGCACATGTGCACTCGTAATAACGGCTCTGTATGACAATTATGTATGTCCAATTATTAAATTGGCACTTTCACCAACAATTATTCGAGTCATTTTTTACACCAGTGGTGGCTACGTTTAGTTGCTAGTGATTTTAATCTAAGAAATCTTTGATTCTTCTTTGAGAATTAAATGCACGCAGAACCAGAGATTTCTTAGATTACTATGCCCTACAAACCCACCAAGCTTATGCCAATGCAGCTGCAGGCAGACGCACGATCAATAACTGCACTAGCCTTCAGCCAGATGCTTCCGTTTTCAGTTTTCCTACACGAGGCGCTCACAGGTGCTCACCCATGGGAATGCACTTACATTGTACATATTTGTGTAAAAAGGGTAAAATCATGGGGTATAGAAGGCATTAAACTGGATCGGTGACAGAATCTCAAACTCCTATTTCCCCACTACCTATATACGTATATATATATATATATATATATATATATATATATATATATATATATATATATATATATATATTGAATAAGAGTATGCCTTGCTTTAATTTAAATTTTGACAGCACTTTTACATAATTTTTTTTTTTTTTTAAAGATCATGTCCAAAATGTGCAACAGTCAATACACTAAGGCGGCCATTAGCGCTGTCAATCTGATTAAAATCAGATTTCCACTGTCATCATGTAGGACAGTGCAGATCTGACGTTAATCAGATTGTTAGCGCTGTCTACTAGTGTCCACAGTGCACAGTTTAAAGTTAGTGACCAATCAAATTTAATAAACAGTTTGCTCTGCTCCAAAAGGTCAACTTTTGTAGCTACAATATAATTTTGCTTGCGTCTGTGTATTTTAGTATTTGTAAGACTTCATCGAATACGTTTGAATTCTTTTTTTTCTTTTTTATGCAGGCAGTATATCAATAAGTACTCTTTAGTGATATAATTTAAGTCTGTTCAGTACGTAATACATTGCATGACGAAGAAATATGGATGCATCCCAGCTCTTATTTCCACAAATCACAAAAAAGTTCCTAACTAATAGCGCTTTGCTTTAGATATAGTCAATAAAAATAATGTACTAAATTAAATTGTCTGGGGGTGATCTAGTACTGCTGATCTAGTGATCTAGCTAGTACTATTTTGGTTAATAAAGCTATATTAAAATAATGAAATGAACCCATAGTTTATTAAATTGTCTGGGGGTGATCTAGTACTGCTGATCAAGTGATCTAGCTAGTACTATGGTACTATTTTGGTTAATAAAGCTATATTAAAGTAATTAAATGAACCCATAGTTTATAAATATGTTCATACTTATTCATATATCATTTTACCATATGTGATTCCGTTCTTTTTATTTTGTTTTGTTTTGTTTTGTTTTTACATACTCCTCTTTCACTAGATAAAATTGGTTGAGTTTTATTACTAACTAAATCGTCACCGCTCTTGATTGCCTAACCACTTGACCTCCACTTTTGTGTCCTTGAGAGGGGTCCTAATGTTTTGTGCAAAATTGTCTACTCATTGTGCATGCACATTATTTGTAACTATTACTGATTGATAGATGAGAGGCTGGGGTCTTTGTCTGCATGGTACAGTTTATAAAAAAAATCGCCACAAAGGACTGCAGCTACCTGTACTCGATAGTTTGTTTCTCATCTTGTCTTTATTGGAGGATGCTACTAGCGTGCCAAAAGTACAACACGGGACCAATCTATATGCATATCTGCATCCAGATAATTTCAGACTGATGTTGAGACGTTGTTTTCAATGCAAATACACAAGGATCGCTACAGGAGGATTAAGAACTACAATAGAGCTGCATTTGTTTGTGTTACCTTATAAGTTTTAGGTAAGCCAAAATTAACTGAATTCACTATATATTATTCTCTTGTAAGTTATAGCAAATTCAAAATAGATACAAATTTGAAAAAAGATTTAATAAATTTCAATTTGCAGTATTTTCCAAGACACATATAATAGCAAGGTGTTACGACTAGGGTAAATGTAACAAAAGAAAAGACTCGAACAAGCTTTCAAGATTTAAAACAAATATTTAATTTCCTAAAATATTAAAATATTTCAACAAACAATCAAAGTGAAAGAATTAAAAATTAACTTACAGTACAGAATATCCTTAAAAGCCCTAAATTGTTCTAATGTTCACTGATCCGGAAGTTAATCCAAATTATTCCGAATGAAACCACCAAAGTGTTGCCGTGCCAACAAGAATCAGTTATATCCAAGTGTTATTAATTCCAAGTAATCCTTGTGAATATGGAATATCACACAAGTTCTAGACATGTTTTTGATAATTCCAACCGAGCTGAATAATTCTGAAAGTTTAAGTAGCAGTACTAAATACAATATGTACTGTATAATAATATCTCTGAAGCAGAATATCACATACAAAATGAACCAATCTCGTTTATGACCTCTCAGGCTGAACGTACTATGAAGAATGACGAACTCTGCGATTACATCTTGTTTTATAGTTTTCTTTGTACTGCGTCTTTAAAACAAACAAAACCCATTTCTTATTCCGTTTTAAATCAACATCTTACTATTACGATCTTATTCTAACTTCTGGTCAACAAAATGAATCATTCCTGAATTGCGAAATGCAGGTCAGGTCAAGTGCAAAATGCACGCGCTGATCACGTGACATGACTAATGCTTAAAACGATAATATTGATTTTCCTAGGACCAATGTACTGGGTCACATTGAAATTACCGTATATGTGCACTCTGCAAAACGACACCTATTAGACTATTATACAGAGGTCATAAACTAATAAAACTATACCATTATTTAAAAGAAATGATACATAATTCCGTAACAAAGGAGAAAAACACATGTTGTGCAGTACTTTAATGAAATGATAGCTTCTTGAAAGGGTCCACTCTAAAGGCTTCAAGTGAATATGGCATCGGAAGTGGCTATTACTACATCATTTTGAACAAGTAGATCCTGGAGAAATTCGTCAGGTTTTGCTGAAGTCTGCAATGGACGCAATTAATAATAGTTTCTGGTAAATAATCTAATACTGGGGTGGGGTTTTTTTCTTCCGCAATTGAGTATGTATATGTGTGAGCAATAAGCAAAGCATACCTGAACAATATCAGCTATGCAATCGATTCACATATTAATAACTTGGAAAAGCTAGACTTTGTGGGACTACACTGTATTTTGTATGGTACATGGAAAAATTTTTTAAAAAAATGAGAACAGACCGCAGCTTTGTTGGACTGCAAAAGGGTGTTCTGATTGCACTATACGAGCTATGGCGTGTTCTTGGTCTAGCCACTTACTGGAACAATCACGGAAAATCTGTGTACACTCTAATTAATTTTGAAGAATGAATGGATAAGATTTCTCATAGCAGTCATTATATCATAATACTAAAACTAACACATTGAGCAACTTGTTTCCAAACTGAAATTTTGGTTTTCGGTAAATATATAACCAACGCTGGTAAAAGTTCTTCCTGCCCGGACTATATCAGTTAAATATGGAGAAGTAGTAAATGGAGACTGGAATGGATTGTGAGGGGAACAGGGGAGACTTCCACATACAGCCATTTTAGATTGAAACGGATTGGGGGAAAAGATAAATTTAATGTTAGAAACGTTGATATGTTTAACACTGTCCGACGGTGAGATGGGAGTAGATGAATTTAATTTTAAACATCTGTAAGTTTACATTCTGGAACGATACTGGGGTCTATGGGAATTTGATATTAAAACCATCCACAGGTTTAAGATTGTGGGTACTATTCTGATCTAACACACTTAATGACAATCCAACACATATCCTTACTAGCCTGATGATCTAGGACTACTATATATCCGATTGATCTATTAAAGAAAGTGCCACGTGACTTTTAAAATTAAAGATGGCGTCCAATATAACTTGAAATAAAATATTAAAATTCAGAAACTGAAATGGAATTTAGCATAGACTAAACAAATCCTATAATATTTCATTAAAGTGTCATACAAACATTCCGAATCTGACACCGAATTTTGCCGTGACTAAAAATATATGGATATTAATATATGCAAAATATGACTAAGACTAAAAACTTATGAAGCTAAAACAAAATTCAGTATAAGCTGAAAGAGAAGAAAAAAAAATTCAGATTATTGGGGGACAACATCTGCTGCACATATGTTCTCTTTGGGCATTCACTTCATTCCATTCCGTTTATTCACCCAAGAATCTAATGTCAACGCTATATGGCGTATTCAAACTAAACCCATTGAGTGAAGTCCACACAGTTGCCGCTGTCATCCCAACCTTCGTTGGACAGCTGTCTTCGCTGGTCTCCTTCAGTTTCCGCTGAAGAAACTTTACTCAAGAGTTATCCATAACATTCTGTCAGGGAGTTTCACAGCCCAGCTGTGACCTCTGTACAACCACATTGTGCCATTCAGTAACCGCTGAATCATTCACTGACAGAATGAACCAAAACATTTTCATCAGTAGCAGCAGACAGTCCCCCTAGGCAAACATTATAATTATAAATAAAAACTTAACTGAATCTGTGTTTTGTTGTGTATAAATTGTTGCTTATGCGATTGCTTAAGCATAGTTTATACACAGCAATAGGTGACCCATTCACTACCATTCCTGCAAATAGTCTGCATTAATATGCATGAGCTATATTAATACATCACTTGCCAGCCAATCAAAACATTCACCTGTCACGTGCAGTGTCTTTGTTCAATTGTTCTTAGTTTGGAGTGGAGAGCGACAGCACACATATTTCTGTCGATACGCTGCCATCCCCGCCTCAACGCCTACAGTGTTCAATGGACACGGGAATGTCTGTGCTGCTGCATGTTGCTTACCCTATATAAAGGGTTTTCACTTCATTACATGACAAAGCTGGGAATGTTTTGATTGGCTGACAAGTGATGTATTAATATAGCTCATGCATCCTGCTTCGACATCCCACATCGGGCGCCAATGTCACGTGGTTCAATTTATTTCATATTCAGGAAAAAAATATATATAACGACTATAATCGTTATGGGTCCATGGCATTTATTTATAATTGGAATCATAGAGTCAGATGTGCAAGGTGGATTCTAGGAGGTATCTATAAAAGCATCTACAGAAATCTTTTGAAAGAGTCTGGGCTTTACTTATAAAAGCAGGGGCTTTGATATGGGACATACTATTCACTCATAGTTTTGCAATTATGCACAATAAGCACCTGAAGTGGTATGTCCCTTATAAAAGCCCCTTCTTTTTTCTTCCACTAAATATACTGGCTGCCATGCATAGCCTATCATGTGCTGAAAAATGGTATTATTTCCCACAAAACCAAAGCAAACTACAAAAGGTCATTGTGCTTATGTACCGTATCGTGTGAAGAAAATGATGCATACTAAACAAAAGGGGTGGGGGTGCGGTAAGTAATAAAAGTGGGCACAAAACTATGTGCTTCATTAGCAGTCACCATCATAAATCAATTCATATTAAATGATAAATACATATGTAGTAAAAACAGATTGCAAACATGTCACTTTATTCAGAGAACCATGCATTGGTACATATATCTGTGTGTGTGTCTAACGTATAGTATGAATAGTTCAAGTATCAATATGCGTAGTCACCAATCGATCTCATCGCATTCGTAAAAGTGAATCAATAATAACTCCATCGAAAATATACACAAAAAAGTATAAGATTTAGTCATTTGTGATAGATCATTATGTGTCTGAATCGAATGGGGAAAAAAAAAATTGCTAAATTACAAGCAATAATTGACTGACTAGTTCGGCTTACCTGATCGGTATGGCTTATTTGTGCCACTGAAAATAACACAAGGAAAGATTAAACATATTTATGGTTCATTATGTATGCATGTGTACATTTCAAGGTCAATAAACTGTCTGTATAAATTTCAAACCGCGATTATTTTCTCTGCTACAAATCAGAATACTTCATTGTTTTCTGATCTTACTGATTTTACTCCTCTAAATTTAGTCTGGTTCCCTGACCAACTCTACCGAATCTAACATGAAACCAAGATCCTGATTAGAGAAAAGTCAGTATATCGATTTTACAGCAGCAATAATATTTCCATAATTTTTGCTTTTATTCTGTAAATCTGTATTATAAGGTAATTTCCATCAGGCTTATGGTCAAATCGTAAGGGTTGGCAGGTCTGACTTTATCCTATCCAGGATTTCAAGCTTCTCTTGAGCAGTAAACCTTTTTGTTTGTGTACCTTTATCCATTGTAGATATCCACTAATTAACACTTTGACACCTATTTGTTTGAAGAATTACAGTGAAAAATAATTGTTAATGAACAAAGGAGTTATTTTTAAAGGGAATGACTGATATTTTCCCCTGCTCAACTGATTGCGTTACGATTGTCTGACAACACTGCCAAGCCACGTGCATGTGTTGGCGGCTTTCTTTTTTTTCTTCTCCTTCATATTTTTATAAATCATCATCCCATAATTTGAACCCTTAGCTGTGAGATTGACTTCAATGATTAGCAATTACTTAAATAGTTGATTTATGAATTCATGTGAGCTTCTTTTATCAACCACCGCATTGTTTGACGATTGGTTGTGTATGCCAGCTGAAGAGCAAACATCTGTTAGCTATACTTTGAGCAACAATTGTACACAGAATGCATTGAAGACAAACACAAAGAAGTCTTAATGGCTTTATTGTACATCAATCAATAATAATATTAGTACTTACCAGCTTTTTAATGAGCTGACATCTTTCAAAAATAAACTAAAGATCAAAGTGCAATGATTGACTTCTGATGCAACTGAAATGAACATCCACAAAGAAAAGTGTTTAACATCTTTATTCATGCAAAGAAAGATGCAATGGTAAGACACTTTTTTTCTTCAAGAATACAACACATCTTGCCAAAGTATTAAATCAAACTCTCGTTTATTTTGTCAAAGAACTTTGCAGTACTTCAAGAAATGTGAAATTATTGTAAAATTTCAGGAGCCATAGTCTTATTTGTTATATCTTAATTTGTCATAACAAATGTGTTACAGTGGGGTTTCACTGCACACACACACACACACACACACACACACGTGCATGTACACTTACTCAGTAACTGCATATGCAACTATTGCACATAACAATCATTATTATGTATATTTATTCACATGGACCATAACATATCCATCACATTTTAGTGCGTCTACTTTTTCAATGATGCTATTGAAAAACATGCAAACTATGACCTAGAAGTGCAGTTGTGGTATAAATACACAAGAAATGAACCTGATTTCCATTTTGGAGATGACTGAAACGTACTTGCCCCATATATATAAATCGATGGAATCAAGCATAAGCAATATTCAAGCCATCCATATTCATCTAAAATACAACCTGTACATTTTTCCACTATAAATGAATTTTTTCATTAGAAAAGTCAGCTATTTTGAACTTGATTCAAACATGACTTGCAGTTTGGCACTGCCTTAATACAGTGGTTCCTCATGATAAAGACACCCAGTATACCACTGCCCCTCTTAAAATTTGGGTAAAGTCATGAATTCCATTTTATTTGTAAAATTTGGTTTTGTCATTACTACTTAATTTATTTTATTTTAGTTCTTCATTTATGAGAACCAATTTATAATGTGATTTTATATAATTATTTGCTCGTTTTTTTAGGACACAACCTTGTTGGAGCATCCCTCAGGATAAGGTGCCCTCACATGTGATATATTTCACTTTTATGGATCCCATGAACAGCATTATAATGAGGGAGCACTGCACCCTGTAAACAGATATGACATAAAATGATAATGCATGGCAGTGGGTTTGAAAAGGATTCCAGTAATCCACCACTAATCTCCTATACTGACTAAGGGGCCCCAGGTGCCCAAGTGGTCAAAGGTACTTGCCTTTACAGATCACTCGCATCTCACACCTAACTGTGCAGGTTTGAGTCTCAGCTCACCCAACATGGGTATGTGAGAAAGATTGTCAGTACCTTTCAATGGGTCAGTGGTTCTTCCAGTTGTTTTGCTGGGTTTTTCTTTCACCAAATATACTGGCTGCCATGCACAACCCAGGTCTTCCAGCCCAACCCTAAAAATACCTTTTCAGTAAGGCAGTCAAATTTTTCCCATAAGTTAGGCCAGTTTTCAGTAAAGTGTAATAAAATATTATGTGCTACTATTATCAAGTTGGAAAACATGCATTTAGAAAGTTCAGAAGTTTTATTCAAAACTGAAGCAGTGATGGTAAACATTATGTTTAACTAAAAAGTTTGTAAAGTACACTTAGACCTTAATTACCTCCAGCAGTTTCACTAACTGCAGTTGAAAACCTTATGAATTTCAATGGCTTGTTGCTATCTCTCATCTTGACATAATCCTTGGCCTTTTTTTAAATTTTATGTGGCGACGGCAAACCCGCCACGAGACATCCTCAAATCAATAAATGATGTCCAATAAATGTAATTGTTGCCCTTCCTGCTTTTTTCCTCAAGAATCTGAATATTCCTTTCTATTCTGTTCTAACTATTGAAACTTTTAAGATGCTTACTGCCCTTGCATCTTGAACAGGTATCACTTGTTAGACGCCATTTTTGAAAATTCTCCAAACAACAGCTTGATCATGCAGACATTTTGCATGAAAAAATATGTGCAGTTTAAAAGCCCTAAGGTACATCTGTAAAGTTAGTCTGGTTCCCTGACCAACTCCACTGAATCTAATATGGTGGGGTTTATATCTGTATGAACCAGAAAAAAACAAAACAACAATAGTAATTTAGCCCTGCCCACTAGCACATTTTCATACATTCCATAGAAATTGTATAGTGTAAAATATTTCCAAACTACATTGACGTAATGTTGGTATACATCAACAATGAGGGTGATGTGATCATATGTTTACAGTGCATAATAAATAATGCTGTTAAAAAACTTTTTACATTCGACTTCAAAAGACTCTGAAAATATAAACTGAAAGTTGGATTGATCAAAAATACAGATAATCTGTGGAGATAGATTGAGTCAGCTGCATTCCAAATGTTCGTCCAAGTTACATTCTTACATATGCTTCGCAACATTGTTACATAAAGGCCTAGATGAGTTGATTATTTTGGCAGGACTGAATAGTTGATTTCACCTTGCGATTAGACAAACTCTAGACCTAGGTCTATAATCGTACTTTCATGCCTGAAAGAAAACCTCAAAGAAGTTAAAATTCTCGTCAGTTGTAATTTCAATTTAAATAAATAACTTGTTGTAGATTTTAAAAGTCAGAACTTTTGCATATTCACCCATGAAAACAGCGAAGCTGTCAGTGACCATCATAGAAAAGTTTCGGGAAAAAAGTGAACAGAATCTAAAGCTCATGTTGGGATTTATAGAGATCGTCAGCATGTTTCTTGAAGGAATTAAACATGGATAGACCCTGATACAGCAGAGAAGTAAAACATTTAACTAGACCAGATGTTTCAAAAAGTAAGTCATGCTAAATTTTCATGTACAGCCTTGCAAGGTAAGAATCCCTTCCCCCACCACCACCACAGTAGGTCACATACACACAAATGCACATTTCCATACAATTATGATGTTGATCAAAAATACATTGCACTAAATTGTATAAGACATTTATTGAGGACTTTTGTTTTGAAACAATATAAACTACTTCATATTTTGTTCAAGAAACAACTATTCATTGATAGTAATCACAAGCAGCACCCCCTACCCCCCCCCAGCTTTAAAAAAGAGACTTGCTGTCAGCTCTTATCAACCCGAATTGATTTAATTTTTCGTGTTTTGATCAGTTAGTGCATCAATCAGATCCATAAACAACGATGACTCTCTCTCTCTGAAGAAAACATTCTGTTAAATATACATATTTGTCATTTCCACTAAACTACAGACAATATTGCAAAAGCTAAGGAATAAAACGTCTCTTCTTTAATAGTGAATGTTGTACACAAGCAAGGACAAGTCGGCACTACATCCAAATTTCAACATCAGGAAATAAGGGCAAAACTAATTCAACAAATCGAAATTAATGTTGCAGTTTAATCATATGCATATTTCTCCACCATGTATTTCACTTTGGATACTTAACTTTATATTGTTCAATGGAACCTGCTCATATAATGATTTAATGACCAAGGGTCAGTTTGTGCCATGTTGTTAGGGAACTGGTTGCTGTCTTCTGATTGGCTATATGCAAATTACAGATACTGATTGCTATTTTGAATGTAATCATGCATGGCTAGTCAAGGTTAGAATCATCTATTTAACACACTTTGAAAAGAATTTTAATTATTTTGTCTTTATTTGATGTAAAATTTAATTAGAAGGACTGATCAGTTTATTTTCTTTTACTTTCACTGAAGCATGAATCCCCAAAATGCTGTGTGAATATGATCGTCTTCTTGGATCATACCAACTGCACAGCGTGTTTTTTAATTCATTCTTCAGTGAATGTGCAAAAATAAATGGTCAATCTTTAAATAAATATTAAATATAATGAGCTATGGCAGATCAAAAGTGAATTGCAATTCCAACATAGTATTGCTCAAATGATCATAGAGTTGCTTTTTCACATCACTTTGGTAACTGTTATTATACAGAAATATCCCTCCAAGAACTTTTTAATTCCGTTAACATATCCATAGGTTTCCAACATAGAACATAACACATTTTACTCTGTAAAACTAATTGTAGGTGCCAAATTCACATTTGTAAATAAAAACTTTTGAAAAACATAGTCATTACTACACCATACTACAGAGATAAATATTATTCACACTTCGTATTCTTAGCATATTGATCAATACTGATGAATACTTTTGGCCAAAGAGCCCCTAGTTTCTTCAGTTTCCTTTATTACTTTATTGACCAAAGAGCTCCTACTTTCTCCAGTCACCTTTATAGCTGTTGAACTATTCTGTAGAGCAGGGGTGTCAAACATACGCCCCACAGGCCGAACACGGCCCGCCAGGCTCATTATATATTATTATGATATCAAATCTGGCATGCCATAGCAAATGAGTTTGACACCATTGCTGTAGAGGTCAGGAATTTTGAGTCTGGAGTTGAATTATTAGGCCTGTATCCAACACTGTAGTAATGTGTAAATCAACATTATGCTACAAAAAACTGATACCATATGATGGTAATTTGACAACTATATTTTTCAAAGTACATGTACTCCTTAATTTCACAAAATTTCATATAAAACTATACTATATAACTACTTTGTTATTTTGGTTTAAAAAGCCATTACAATACATGCAAAATGTATAACTGCTGGCAATAAGCAAATCAGTGATGATGTTATCATTATGACAGTTGTTAGCTCAGCACAGGAAGCCAGATAAAATAATAAAATTTTTACTAGAATGAAAATACTGATAGATTTGCTTGTAAACCTCAAGACTACTGTCTCCAGTTAACAGCATGCTACCATCATGAAAGTAATACACCACAGTCAGATCATATACCAATAATTTAACCCATCAAGTGATATTATATTTTTATATGTAAAAAAAGTAAATAAAATCTTATAAGAGGATTCATTCCATCTCAAATGTCTGAACTGAATCATTGTTACTGTTCTCTAACTACAAAGCAAGATATAAATAATATGTGCAATAAAACATTTATCAACAGATCAAACAATGTTTGTGACTTTTATTCTTCACAACATTTAAAAAAGTCTTTTCAAAATAAAATTTAGTGATCCATAACTGTAGCATAAAACAGTATAAGGCATCACACAAATAAAAAAATCTAAAAATGTATCACATTTTGATATATCATATATATCATACCATTCATAACATAAAAATGAGACCTGAAAACAACTTCATCCTTTATTTTCTTGGATTCAATATGTATCATGATCATTTTCATGCTACATTGATTTGGTTGTAACTGAAATTATGTTGGGGACAGCAAAATAATTTCTGATTCAGAAATACGCCTCAAGTATTAGACACTTAAAATAAGGGATCCCATCAAAACAAGAAGAATATGAGTCTAAGATTACTAACCATCTACCTAATTGGCAAAATGCAAGAGCAGTTGGCCAAGAAATCTAGGACAGAAGGATGCTTTATGTAGAAACTTCTTCCAATGCTGTTGACTGCATATATCAATAAAACAGCTATTTCAAGTTATCTCTATAGTTTGCATCTTTATCCATATATGATGGCACACTGCATGGTTTTGTAAAGGTATTCATTAACAAAGGCCATATTTGATGGTGGATGTATTTCTATTTTTAGTAATGATCATTATTATTGATAATAGATCACAATAGTTTGTACAAATTTGAAAGCCGTTCATGCAAGGTCTGAAACAGCAGTATCGTTCAATGATATATTGGCATTATTTGTATAAACTTGAAAGCCCTTCTTGCCAGATTACCTTCTCTCAAATTTAGTTAGATCCCATTGACTGCTTTTTGTGAAGTCATTAATAGTTTTTTTATATCTTTCATGTTGTATTGGCATAATTTGTGCAAATTATGTTTAGCAGCTTTACAGATGTTAATTACATGGTTTTCAAGTTTTCAAAAATAGCCCTAGATTTAATTGCAAATCAGCATCATTTGCATAAATGTGAAATCCCTTTCTGTCAATATTGCTCAAATTATTTTCAGCATTTATCAAGAACACATCATTTAAAGTTTTCTTTCTTCTGTTTTTAGTAACAGTGACCATATCTGACTGCAGATAGGCATCATTTGTACAAAGTTGAAAGCAAATTATACCATGATGCTTTGTGTTAGAATAGATTAAAATTTGTCACATGGGTCTGAGAACACATCAAGTTCTTATTATTCCACTTTTAGCTATGTGTGCCATATTTGATGAAGAATAGTCATTATTTGTATAAATTTAAAAGACCCTTGAATCAGAATGTTTTATGTTAAATATAGTTAAATTTTGTTGGGTTGCTTTTGAGTAGAAATTGTTGAAAATGTATCTAGCTTTAGTAATGGTAGGCATATTTAATGGTGGATAGGTATCATTTGTACAGATTTGAAAGCCCTTCATGCCATGCTCCCCGTAAAATTTGGTAAAAACTGATCCTTTGTGTCTTGAGAGGAAGTTTAAAATAGCAACTGTTGATGCTCACATCACAGACAATGCAGATCTATACCATATGCTTACTTTATGTTATGGTCAAGTAATCTATTGAGCCAAAAAATATTCTGTTCACAGATATTTATAATCCTTGCTGAAGAAGCCATAAAATCCCCTATATCTAAGATTTAATAAAGCTTATACATTCTCCCATACAGCATTTAGTTTGAAAATAGTTTTATGGTGATCACCAATAAAAATTGTATTGTGTGTAATTTACAAGTTCTCGTCTTAGTATGAAAAAATCACTTAGATTACAATTTGTTGTTGATGTTATTATTTCAAACTTTACTTTTTTTCCCGATGAAAATGACAAAAAGTAACTCCAACCCTCTTCTTCCCACACCCTTCCCCTAAAATGCTAACTATTCATTTTCTTTAACAGCACACATTGATTTGCTAGAGAAGTGACCCAATGTATTGGCAAGTTTGGTCAATTAACTATCAATATATACAACATGTTCATCAAATCTTATTGCCAATTACATGGTGCTATGTGTAATGCATGCCATTAAAAATCATGCCAATCCTCACATTTAAAGTCATCGACAGTGCATAATTATATTCTGATTACAGTTTGCTATTTTTTAAAATTAGGGTTTCAGTTCTTATAAGTGCAACAAAGCATTTGTAAAAATAACAACCAAGAGGATACATCATCCCAAAGATACAGACACTAATTTGAAAGAAGTTATTTAAAATAAAAAATGCCTTTATAATCGGGTTTAAAACTTCTATTTACACAATTTGGCATCAATTGATTTTCATTTTGCTGACATGTTCATTTACAGAACAACCAACAGCAGTTAATGGTTGAATGTTGGGAAGTGTACATAAAGATGCCATACTTAAATCAGTCTGGTTTCATTCTGTGGAGTACATACAGATGCCATACTTAAATCATAGTCTGGTTTCATCCAGTGAAGTATATAAAGATGTCATACTTAAATCCTAGTCTGGCTTCAATTAGTGGAGTACATCAAGATGCCACTCTTAAATCATAGTCTGGTTTCATTCAGTGGAGTACATCAAGATGCCATACTTAAATCATAGTCTGGTTTCATTTAGCGGAGTACATAGATTCGAAATAAAAGATCTGGATTAGAAAAATATTCATAATAGGCACACAAAAAATACACTATGATTAAAATGAGAAATAATACAATTCCTGCATGCAATCATTTTGTAAATCATTTAATCAACAAGCTGATGATTGTAAGGCACTCACATGAAACTGTCCCCAACAAATACAATTTTGTACAATTTAGGGTTTTTAAATTTACATCTATAAGCAATCTCTTAATTGTGGCTACTCAAACAATATTTATGTAATTTAGTAAAATTTAACGACTCTTCCTGACCAGATTGATCAAAACTTAAGTGAGAAGATTGTTAAGCAAATAAGCAAAATGATATTTACAGACATTTTAATCAATTATGCCTAACATACACTAAAAAAAAAATTACTAAGTAATTTCTTTTTACTTGACTTGCGTAAAAGTTTTACTACCCGATTACTAACTTTCACTAATCACTTTTACTTGGCATTGCTTGCTTCAACAGATATTACTTAATTCAGTAAAATAAATTACTTAAAGCTATTACTAAGTAACCAAATTTTTTACATTTCAAGCATGAATTACTTACATGTTTTGCTTGAAAATGAAGCAGTAAAAGAAATTACTTGGTATTTTTTAAACTTGATTTTAGAAAACGTTTTACAACCTGATCACTAGGTTTTACTTTATAATTACTCATTTTTACATGGCTACTTTAAACAGATATAACTTAAATGAAAGACAGGAGACTATTAATATGTAATCAAATTAATTCATTTTCTGTCATGATTTACAGGATTTACTTGAATGTAAAAAAAAAAAAAGTCAGTGTTTAACTACAAACCAATTACTCAACGATTAAATTGTTACAACAATGCAAATAATAACATGCCTCAAATAGCTTAAACAGTGTTAATGACTTATGACTCTAGCTCTAGAATATAGATAAATAACAAAGGCTTGTATCAGCGGGCTGTCATTTTCAGCATGGTATATCTCTACAGAATTGCAGCATGCATTGAAAGTCTTGAACATTCTGTACTTATGCTGACCAAATACTGCATCTATGATGCAATATTGCAGCACATTTCCAGCATCAACACTCACCTATTCGCATTTCCAACATGGACTGCTATCATGCTGAATTTGCATGCATGCTGCGGTCATGCTAAAGTGATTTAAAAATATCAGACCAATTATGCTTTCCAGAATAAATTGCTGTCCTGCTGAATTTGCAAGATACAGTCATGCTAAACTAAATTTGACAATTTCACAACAATTCAGTGTCCCAGAATGTACTGCCATAATACTGAACGTACATACTGCAACCATGCTAAATTTACATATATATGCATGATATGGCAGAATTAAGCAATACTGCATTTGTGCTGCTAAAATCTGTTAAGCTGTTTTGACTTTGATGTCAAATCTGAAAGATGTTACAAGTGAAAAATATGTTTTAAACAATAGTTCATTTTTATAAAACTGGTTAATATAGTTCAATATAAATTACTAACTTTTATTTTTAAAAAAAATAGAGTTGTGTTAGTAGATCACCCATGTCTGCACTTCAGAATTATCAAATTCTAAGTCTTTCAAGTGCTATACCCCAATAGAAATATATCTTTAGGCAGCTGCATAAACAAAAAGATTAGTCCTGTCTTGTGACTACCTGAGATATCCTGATGAAATATTCTGCAGTTTACTGTCTTTAAAATAATCCTGATATATTCTGAACTCAGGATTAATACATTTCATCTGGTGGTATCAAAATATGAACATTTCCTCAATCAATAGTCGTGAGCTTTCATGATTTCTCAGGACTTTTGTCTCTGCACGTTTCCTGACCTGATGGTTATGTGGGGACTGCAGATTTTTAGCATGCAAGAAACATTACAAGCTGGAATTTCTTGCATTCAGGAATTTATTTCCTGTTCCCTTATAAAGTGTATCAAAATCTGTCATCAACATCTATCAATAATGTATTTAGGTTTGTAAAACAAAAATAAAAATAGAAGTTTATTTAAACAGCATAAGTGTTATAAGAAATAAATGCAACATGAGTAGGCTAACCTGAGCACCAAGATTGGTAATTATATATCACTCAGTTTGTGAAGTACACATTTTTACTCATATTCTGAATGCCTTAAAAGAAATATGTAGATTATCTCTTAATTTCCAGGAATTCTATTTTGTGATACTTCTTATTATTACCAGATTTATACTACATTCTATATGTGGTAAATATCAAAACTTGAAATAATAATAATAATAAACTCCACTATTCATAGATTAAGAAAAGTAAATGCATTATTTTATTTCCTGTATTATAAATTTCCATTTAATTTCAATTCTTAAATAATGAGTCTTTTTTTTAATAAAAATGGGAGACAAAAATCAATCATCATTTATAAAATTCCATTTCTTCTGAATCTTTTCTTTTGCTTTTGATCAAGCATGTTATACCCTGTTGTTGTTACTGCAAGTGTTGTTGTTACTGTTTTTGTGAGGTGTGAAATATTATTATTATTATCATTATCTGCTACCAGATGAAAACAAATAGGCAGTTGTTTTAATACTGAATAAAAACATAAATATGCAAATAACCTGGAATAAATATTGTTTTCATTGCAAAAGAGAGAGACCCATCCAATTCTGCCAGCATTCTATATAGAAAATTATACTAAACAAATTTTGCTTTAAAAAAAAATCAAATAGTAAAATCACACGAGATGAAATATAGTTTTCACGACAGAGACCTAATTTGATGTAGAGATAACAGGAGTTATTTCCCTTGTTTACAGCCTGGAGTCTGGTTTACTGACTGTGAAACACGAACATAATTTATTTCAGATACTAAAGACAGAACTACTATGGCAGGCTCATTTTCAAACAGGCTCTATTTGTGAGGTTGAATGGTCAAAATTTTGCTTGTTAATTTGAGAAATTTCATTGCAAGTAATACCAATACATGTGCAGCAACTTATCATACAACCCTGCAGATAACTGTTGCAAATAAAAATCATGTTGTTACCATGCTGGCAAGTAAAATAATGATTGTACTGCACTTTGCTGGTTTACGGGACTGCAGTTTGGCAGGCACTTTATACTGAGATGACCTTGTAATCTTGCTCCACTTAATCATTGAAACTATCATTTTGCAGTTCATTATTATTTACTGCTGCACCTGCCAAACTGCAGTTCTTGATGCAATGTTGTCAGTTATTGACAATAAGATAACGAGATTTGCAATTTACAGCTCATCAATCAAATTCCTGTTTTTCTTAGGACTTTATTTCTTCTCACCAATCAAATTCTACAATTGCCCTTATGCAGTGAAATTTAGCTGAGGCAAGTTCAGAGACTGTGTACATGTAGATGTTCTAATATTTATATTTGTGTTTTTATTTTTCAAAAAAAATGGCAGATTCTATTTTAGGATCTCTTGAAAGGATGGCCATGAATAATACTTAGATATATTTCTAAAACCTAGAATGTTGAACCAAATTAAATGCTTAGATGGTTTTGCCAAACAGGTAAATTGTCAAATTTGTGTCCATGTTACAAAGTAAATTTTGCTTTAAGGACAAATCGAACAAGTATGTGTGGTTCCGGTTACCCGACCAACCCTATTTTGTTCCTGCCGACCCTACATTTGGGGGGGGGGGGAAGAAAAAAACTTTCAGGCGAAAAAAATTGACAAAGATCCGGATGTAATTATGACTGAAGTTAAATTCAGGATGCAAATGACTTATTTTCTATTTTATGCTTAATTTAAATCCTTCCGGACCAACAACGAAAAAAAATCACAAAAAAGTTTGTACCGACCCTATTTTTTGTATTTTGTCTAATCTATTTCAGTGGATGATACCTGAATCCTATAAGTACCAGGGGTGGATGCAGGATTTTTTTTCTGAGAGGCACATGGCAGTAACTTAAATGCTAATTAAGTTGTAAATGGTCAAATGTAGGACATGATCGATCAATCATGACTATCATCTCAAACACACATGCCCCTTACTTATGATTCTAACACAGACATTACCAGATATGTAAAACAGTACCATCCTGTAAGGGAAAATAGACATAGCAGAAAGTATTGGAAACAGAATTCATAAATATGCCTGGACTGGGGACTCCAATGATATGTTAAAACTGCAAATATGCACAGAGCCTCATGGAAACTTCACAGCTATCTTATACAGTAGTACCACATTTAGGCAATACAGTCTCTTCTGGTTGGAGATCTGCCTCTGTAATTCCTTTGGCAGCCAACTCATCCTTCACCCTTGAGAGATATTCTGGATCTGGGTAACCAAATCTGAAAATACAATTTAATCTTACAGCATTACCAAGCATTTTTGCAATAATATCATAACATTTTTGTGTATTTATATAACAATGAAAGAATATATAAAAAACCTCATAAATATAATATAATCAGGAGAAATTATGGTACTGGACAATGTTTTGGGTAGAAAGTAACTGCAAAGTATCACAAAAGTACTGCAAATGATACATTATATGACTTCCAAATTGCAGGTGAAATATGTGCATACTCTGCACACCAAATGATACTGTCATGGAATAAGGCAAGAAAATAATTTGGTCTTGCATTAAACAATGATAACGTATATTTGACTTTGTCGACGCGTACAGCGTTAACTAGAGTAGCTTGTTTTTCTACCTTGACATATAGTTACTGAATGAGTACATCTCATTGTAGGTCGTTTGCAGCGTGATGCCCATGTTTCTCGACATGCACGGGTACTTTACCTTGGGGCTTGAACGTCTTGTTTTTTGTATATAGTATAAATAGTAGGTTTTTACTATAAGCGGGAGATCATCGCTTGTATCTTGTCACAGAGTGTCGGTCTTGGAACCACAAAACTACAGCCATAGGGATGAAACTGGTGGAAGGTAAACTTGCCAGAGTGAAACTGGGAAGTTGAACCAGAGTGAAACTGGGGAGTCGAACCAGAGTGAACCTGGCATGGGTTGAGGCAGTGCAGCCACAAAGTGTTTTGGAACTGTGATAATTTGTTTTTTTTAGACTGTCATCTTGGTTGTATGAACCATATCATATCGGTTATAGGAACCGTCATCAATATCATTATTATTTTCAGTACTGTGTCGCCATTATCACTATCCTCGTCATTATCATTATATATATATTTTTCTTTTTTTTGTGAATGTGTGTATGACATGTGCAAGAGTCTGATATTGTATAGCTTGTTTCATTTATTTTATTTTTGTGCCATCAACATATTGTGCATTACATAAATATCGTCATTCACATACTTTGTGTTTGTTGTATTCATTTAATCCAAGGTCCACTCGGTTTCGAATCTATTACAATGGTGTCAGAAGTGGGATCTTTGGATTAGGTGAATTACCATCATCTTGTTTGTGAAAGTCTACACATACTGTTTATATATTATAAAGCCTGACAAGATAATCTTCAAGCAGGTGTTTATTTGTTTAGCTTTTCTAGGTCCGTGGGTCCATTATAAATATATTTAAATACATATCCATTTTGTTTTGGTTGCCTTCATCAGGAAGATAAGGTTAACTATAGAATTTGTACCTTCTCCGAGTCTGTTCTGTAAAACTAATCTGTTAGATTAAGGTCACTATCAGTCATGTCATCCCTTAAGGACTTGGTCACTTTAGGCAAAGAACTAGGGTATGAGGGAGAAAGTTTAAGGAAGTTTATTCAGGAAGAACAAGCCCGGGAGAGGGATGAAAGGGTAAAGGCAAGGGAATTAGAAAAGGATGAGCAAGTCCGGGAGAGGGATGAAAGGGCAAAGGTAAGGGAATTAGAAAGGGAAGCAGAGGAAAGAAAGATGGATGAAAGGGCAAAGGTAAGGGAATTTTAAAGGGAAGCAGAGGAAAGAAAGATGGAAATGACAAAACAACTTGAAAGGGAAAAAAGGGAAGCACAAAAGGAAAAGGTGGAATTAGAAAGGGAAGCAGAGGAAAAGAAGTTAGAAAAGCGGGGAAGATTGGAAATCTTAGAGGCAGAAGAAAGAATTAAGCAACGAGATCATGAATGTCAGGTAGAGTTAGCAACAGCTAGAAAAGGATTCAGCCTCTAGCAAATTAAAGGGCCCTAAATTACCCCCCTTTGATGATGAAAAAGATAACATGGATAGTTATCTTCATCGGTTTGAGCGGTATGCCGAGAACCAGAAGTGGAGTCGAAATGACTGGGCACTGCATCTCAGTGCTTTATTAAAAGGTAAAGCGCTGGATGTGTACTCGCGACTTCCTAGAGACGATGTGTTCGATTACGACATTCTGAAGGAGTCACTTCTAAAAAGGTACGAGCCGACTGAACAGGGTTTCCGTAAAAAGTTCAGGTATAGCAAGCCCGAGAAGGGAGAAACCTTTGGTCAGTTCATCGTTAGAATAGCGAACTATTTCCAGCGGTGGATTGAATGCGGCAAAGCGGCGAAAACGTTTGAAGGGTTGACTGATTTCTTGCTCAGAGATCAATTGTTGAACACAGTTGTTGGGAACTAAGTCAGTTTCTGAAAGAGAAAGTCTTCTTAAACGTACAGGATATGGCTAAGCAGGCCGATTACTTTGCCGAGGCTTATGGGGGAACCCAGAACATGGTTTCAAAAGATTTTAAGTCTGGAAACCAGTCTACAACACCGATGCCTAGAGAGCTTATGAAATAAGCTGAGGCAAGTAGGTTAGTTAGGGACACAGGTCGTCAGGGTGTACAATGTTACTTGTGTAAGGAATGGGGTCATATTCAAGTAAAATGTCCTAAAAGGAAGGGACCTACACATAAGGTAGCCGTAGCTATACAGAGTAAAGGTAGGTCTGCTAGTCTTATGCAGGTAGAACCAGGTATTCAATCACTTGGCACGTGTCTTTTCCCCGAAGCGCGAGTACCAACCGCAAGAGGTTTCGTGAACGGTCGAGAAGTCGTGGCATTACGTGACACTGGTTGCACGGGTGTAGTTATCAAACGTAGTCTCGTGCAGGATAACCAAATGCTCAGGTGGGAGTCCCCATGTATGCTACTCGATCAGACGATCAGTCACATCCCCGTAGCATGGATCACGGTAGAAACACCTTTCCTAACTGGAACTGTTGATGCCCTTGGTATGGAAAACCCTATTTACGATCTGATGATCGGTAATGTTGAAGGTTCCCGTCTTCCGACCATGGCAGATTTCAGGACACCTTTAGCCCAGGCAGTCGAAACGCGAGCACAAACCCAGCGAGAGAAAAACGCGTTTCAGAAATTAATGTCCCTGAGTCGATCACTGGAATTTCGCGTGACGAGTTCAGACAAGAGCAAGAACGCGATGAATCCATTAAAACTATTGCAGAGAAAATCGGGTCTGGCGCAATTAAACACTGCAAGGGTGGGGGTAGTTCGAGATTCGTTCGGGGGAACGAGCTAATTCATAGGGAGTTTACCACTCCGGAGGGTAAGAGGTATTGGCAAGAAGTCGTACCCCAGAGATACAGATCTCATGTACTTAGGGTGGCACATGAGTCTAGCATGGCAGGACACCTGGGTAAGGCGAAGACCACCAGCAGAGTAGTCGCTGAATTCTACTGGCCTGGTGTTAATGGTGATGTCACACAGTTCTGTCAGTCTTGTGACGTATGCCAGAAAACTGTATCTAAGGGAAGGGTCACAAGAGTTCCCTTATGACAGATGCCATTAATAGACACGCCGTTTAAAAGAGTGGCGGTGGATACTGTAGGACCAATACAGCCTGTTACCGAAAGGAAGAACATGTATATTCTTACTCTTGTGGATTACGCAACCAGATACCCCAAAGCTGTAGCGTTACCAACTATTGAAACGGAACGGGTGGCTGAAGCATTGGTTGACATCTTTAGTAGGGTAGTGGTGCCAGAAGAAATCCAAATGGATTGTGGTGCCCAATTCACCTCTGACCTCATGGGTGAAATAAGTAGGCTGTTGTCCATCAAACAGCTGAACACTACACCATACCATCTGATGTGCAATGGACTGGTAGATAAGTTTAATGGTACCCTAAAACATATGCTACGAAAAATGTGCGTGGAACGTCCGCAAGACTGGGACCGTTATTTGAATGCAGTTCTGTTCACGTACTGTGAAGTACCACAAGAAAGCTTAGGGTTTTCACCCTCCAAATTGCTGTACGGGAGAACAGTTCGAGGCCCGATGTGGATACTATGCGAACTTTGGGCAGGTGACGTTGCTAGCGAGGAAATAAAAACTACCTACCAGTACGTGTTAGATTTGCACGAGAAACTAGAGAGTACATGCCGGATGGCACGTGATGAACTAATGAAATCGGGGCGCAGATATACCAAGTACTATAACCGCAGAGCGCGAAATAGGAAATTTGGTGTAGGAGATCAGGTGCTAGTGCTTCTTCCTACTAGCACAAACAAGTTACTAGTTCAGTGGAAAGGTCCTTATGAAGTTAAAGAGGTCAAAAGTGACATGGACTATACAATTGACATGAATGGTAATTTAAGAACATACCATGCTAACATGCTTAAACTATACATCAAAAGACAGAGGGACGATGTAGAAAAGGGGTTTTAAATGTCGTTTGTATGGCAGTCATCGATGATGACGTAGTAGACCCAGAAATTGAGGTTTCCCTAGAGTGTCCCTTGGGTGTTGCGAGAGAAGGGGTAGATCAAGTCAATGTGAGTGCGGAGTTGACCAAAGATCAGCATCAACAAATCAACGCGGTCTTGGATAAATACTCAGACGTATTCACCAACAGGCCAGGTTGTACAACTTTGGTAGACCTCACAATTCAACTGAATACATCTGACCCCATTAGAATCAAAGGTTATCCAGTACCAAATAACGCTCGAGAAGCTGTGGACAAAGAGGTGAGTAAAATGTTAGATTTAGGGGTGATTGAACCCTCCAACTCGCCATATTCTTCCCCCGTACTGCTAGTCAGGAAAAAAGACGGGATGACCGATTCTGTATCGACTTCTGGCAGTTAAATAAAATCACGGTGTTCGATGCAGAACCAATGCCAGATATGGAGGGTCTATTTGCGAAGTTGTTGGGTAACTGATATATTTCCAAATAGGATCTGTCCAAGGGATATTGGCAGGTACCCACTGTTCAAGAGTCCCGTGCATTGACAGCATTTGCGACCCAGAAAGGATTATATCAGTTCAAGGTAATGCCATTCGGGTTAGTAGGTGCCAGTGCCACATGTTGTCGCTTGATGCGCAAGTTGCTAAAGTGTTTAGCAAGCATTGATAGCTTTGTTGATGACATATTTGTGTACACAGATACTTGGAATGAGCACGTGTCCGTCATGACGGAACTTTATGATAGACTCCGCAGAGTGAACCTCACAGTGAGACCCACTAAATGTAGTATTGGTTATACAGATTTAGAGTGTTTGGGTCATATGGTCAGTGGTTCGGGACAGTTGAAACCTCACCCCAAGCAAGTAGAAGCGATTAGAAACGCACCAAAGCCAGACAACGAGACGCAAATTCGTTCGTTTTTAGGTCTAGTAGGATTTTATAGAAATTTTATACCAAACTTTGCAGCCATTGCCAGCCCACTGTGTGATCTAACAAAGAAGGAGCAACCAAATAGAGTGGAGTGGGGACCGCCACAAGATAGAGCTTTTTGTGTGCTGAAAGAGAAACTAATCAGTGCACCTATATTAAAATTGCCAGATGTTAGCAAACGCTTTATTTTAAGAACAGATGCCTCTGATACTGGGATGGGAGCAGTTTAACTGCAAGAGCAAGATAACAATAAGTTGCCTGTAGCTTATGTGAGTAGGAAATTGCTACCCAGGGAGAAAAACTATTCCGTTATTGAGAAAGAGTGTTTGGACGTAGTGTGGGGGATTGGGAAATATCATGCATATCTTTTTGGGAGAGATTTCGTTCTTGAGACTGATCACCAACCCCTGTTGTATTTAAACAAGGCCAAGGTTGCTAACGCTCGATTGATGTGTTGGGAGCTGACACTACAACCTTATCGCTTCCGTGTAGAGGCAATAAGAGGGGTTGAAAATATAGGCGCAGACTACTTGAGTAGGGTATGATTGGCAATTTTGATAAATTTTTACCCAGTCTATCAAATCAAGATTAGTAATAATTATTTTCTTTTACTTGTATTCCGTAATTGCGCAAATTGTGTCCATTTTATTTTTAGGGGGGAGGTATTGTCACGGAATAAGGCAAGAAAATAATTTGGTATTGCATTAAACGATGATAACGTATATTTGACTTTGTCAACGCGTACAGCGTTAACTAGAGTAGCTTGTTTTTCTACCCGGATATATAGTTACTGAATGAGTACATCTCGTTGTAGGTTGTTTGCAGCGTGATGCCCATGTTTCTCGACATGCACGGGTACTTTACCTTGGGGCTTGAACGTCTTGTTTTTTTGTATATAGTATAAATAGTAGGTTTTTACTATAAGCGGGAGATCATCGCTTGTATCTTGTCACGGAGTGTCGGTCTTGGAACCACAAAACTACAGCCATAGGGATGAAACTGGTGGAAGGTAAACTTGCCAGAGTGAAACTGGGAAGTTGAACCAGAGTGAAACTGGGGAGTCGAACCAGAGTGAACCTGGCATGGGTTGAGGCAGTGCAGCCACAAAGTGTTTTGGAACTGTGATATTTTGTTTTTTTTAGACTGTCATCTTGGTTGTATGAACCATATCATATCGGTTATAGGAACCGTCATCATTATCATTATTATTTTCAGTACTGTGTCGCCATTATCACTATCCTCGTCATTATCAATATATATATATATATTTCTTTTTTTTTGTGAATGTGTGTATGGCATGTGCAAGAGTCTGATATTGTATAGCTTGTTTCATTTATTTTATTTTGGTGCCATCAACATATCGTGCATTACATAAATATCCTCATTCACATACATTGTGTTTGTTGTATTCATTTAATCCAAGGCCCACTCGGTTTCGATTCTGTTACAGCTACATCTGGTTCAAACCATAATAATTTTTGCAAAAAACCTGTGTTATTGAACTACCTTTATTCAAGAATTCTTCTGATCTATTCACAAAGTGGGTCTGATAACAAATACATTCATACCTGTCTGAATTTTCATGCTCACAAGTCATTACCTGTAAAAGTCTGGGTCATGACCTTTGATCTTGAAATCAATGCCAGGATTCTATGGATCAACTTGTTTATTGAAAAACAGCACAATACAAAGATAAGTCTTAACCACTGTTCAAGTCACTGTGTTGATACGTTCAATGAAGAACAAAAATGCAAGCAATGACTTTCTGAGTTGACTCAAGATAAAGTAAGCCTGGTTTACAAACTTGTTCACAACAGTGCAGGCTTCTTGGTGGTCAGGTCCACACCATTTTTATTCAGAGCCAAACACATATTGCAGAAAGTGTTTTAGTGAAAACCCCAAATCAATGCTATCATTCCTTGAAGAGGAGTAGTGATAAGAAGATTTGTGAGATGACCTTCAAGTTTGTATTTTCCTTTGACTTGACCTCAATGTCAAGTGGATTTGGTTTTCAGACACAATCACACTAGCATGAACATGGTGGTCGGATAAGTATCATTTGGATTCAAGACCAGCTAGATAGTGTTATAGTCTTTCAGTGACAACTGTATGTCAAATATGATAATCCATTTGGGAGAAGAAGCAATAAAAAGATTTTCAATATGGACATCAAGGCAGCCATATTGGAGGTTAGATTCGCAACATTTTAATATAGGACCAACTACATACTGTTTTTGTTGAGGAATAGTCATAACAAAAATATCAGCATCATTTTCATTTGGGATAAACTACTTATTGCAAGAAGTGTTTGAATGAAAACACTATGCTGAGCAGATTCAAAATGAAGATTTTAAAGATGGCTGTTGTGGCTGTTTAAAGATGGCTGTTGTGAAACCATTATGTAAAGTGATATCAGCACTTTTTTTTATTTTAAACCAACTTCTGTACTTTTACATGTAAAAAGAAATGTTTGAATGGAAACCATATGTCGAGACAACAATTCAGTTTTTTTTTGTAGTGATAACAGGATAATCAAGACGGCCTCAAATGCAACCATTATTGAAAATTCAATTGGCACTATTTTCAAATGACCATCTACATATAGCACGAAGTGCTTCAGTGAAATTCTCTTGTATATAGGAACATTTAAAGAGGGTTAGCAATAACAAGGTTTTCAAGATGACTGCAAATGCAATCATTTTGGATGTGAGATCAGCAACATATTCATTTTAGAAATACCAGACATAACAAGAAAACATTTGTTGAAAATCTCAAGTTGATATGACCCATAAGTTCAGGAGGACTATCTGGAATAGGGAGATTTACAATATGACCACCATGGCATGATATATTGTTGATCCTAAATTATAATGGTGCTGATCTGACTTCAAATTTGACTGCCATCTTAAATATCTTGTTATCTCTACTCTTCCTAAATAGAATGTCATACTGACTTGAGGTTTTCACCATAAGACTTCTTATGGTGTATAGTTGTTTCTGAATGAAAAGGATGATCTGACATCCTATATGGGCACAATGGTGGTCATCTTGAAAATCTTATTATTGCTACTCCTCCAGAATTTATGACCATATCAACATAGGGTTTTCACCAAAAGACATATAGTATCTAATTGGTCCTAAACTCAAAATGGTGCCCATCTTGCATCAGATAGCCTGCTGTGATGGCCACCTTAAAAAACCTCCTGAAGCTAAATGGTATAAGGCGCTCGCCTTTACCAATCACTTACAGATCAGTTGTTTTGCCAAGTTCTTCCTCCACCAAATATACTGGCCACCATATATAACCTATCATTAGTGAAGTAAAAATTCGTTTGGAACAGTAGAGCATTAGTTCTTTTGAGGAACTTGTGTAATTTTAAAAGTGACAGCCATACTTGATGGCATATTGGCATCATTTGTACAAACTTTAAAGACCTTCCTGTAAAGGTATTCTCTGCCTAGTTGAGTTAAATTGGTCCTTGGGTTTCTGAGAAGGATTTGAAAATAGTGATTGTAGCTGGATGTCATATGAAACATGCCAGATGCAGCATCATCCCATAAAGATGACTTGGCATCATGGCTAAGAAAGAGACTATTGCACTAAAATTGATAACTGTTGCTTACTGTGTTCCTGGGTTAGGATTGGTTTTATGATGAATGTCATTCCATGTGAGGCCCTCCTGTCCTGTTGTTCGTGATGTGCTGATTGTAAATACTAGTCTCCTTTCAAAGGCCAGCTGGAGCATTCTGCAGACCTTTTTACCCTCTGGCGTATTGGGTAAGTATGCAGTTCTTGTCATATGACTATACCAAACCCCTGGGGATGGATGATTTGGCTGAAATTCATTGTAATTGAAGTATTGTTAAATGTGTGCACAAAAATCTTAAGCTATGTAGCCAATAAAACTTAATAATTGTATTTTAAATTCTATTTATATAACTACAGCATTAGCAGCTAATATTAGCATCTGCAGAGCAATTTAGGACCTACCGGTAGTCATACATGTTCATCATAAACCTTGAAAGCAAGAACTAAAGAAGCAATACACATGCCATCATCTTATTCCATTATTCCAGGTAGCAAAGCAGACAACAGAATTGCACTAAATGTTTGCAATCCTCTGGTCAACAAAGAATACATATTGTGAAGGTCAGATGTGCTTTCTTAAAATATGTGCTTATTGACAGTGAAATACTTCAGATTACAACTCTTGGTAAAGTACCTATAATTTATGCTTATCAATGAGGTTTTGAAGTTTATATACATGAAGACAACTGATTTATGAAAATAAAAATTACTGGAAAGACAGAAACTGATCAAGTTTGTATAAAAGAGATACATAATTGTGCTAATCACCTAATAAGAAGCTGAAGAAATGTTGGTCGAATGAATGTTATGTCTTAAATGTTTCTCTTTTACACACATTTATACAAACTTTTTTTTGCTACAACAACACTGGAATACCTATGTTTATTCTCTTAAAACAATGCAGGGATATTGTGATAGTGTCCATCCATAGTAACAAAGCAGGCAATTGGAATGCACTTGTTCATTCTTATTTTCTCAAAATTACAAATTGTTGCTAGTGTAATTCTCACCGACAGTTTCATTCTTAGTTTATCCCAAAATATGCCTTCTTTTTGATTAAACTAGCATGTTTAGCAAACATTTTACTAATTTCAGTTCTGAGGGTTTTTAGTCTAATGACTGAATGACACAGGTGATGGACGATGAATAACATATGCTGGAACACACCATAAGCTCATGTGACATTATAATGAGATGAATAGAAATCCACCTTTAACATGTTTTGACCATAATGGGATACTAGACACAATGTCTATTGATAAAGAATAGGCAGATACTATTTAAAAGAATATTTCTATTAAAGTATTGATGTGGACATGAAGCTTTATTGAAAAATCGATAGTTTATACCTTCATATAGCATTACTAGAATTATTAGTGGTCAGGATTCACAAGATACCCACACTTTTGTGGCATGAATTGTTACCTTGACAACAATGTTAAATAAATTAAAGAAAGTAGATCACATCAACCTAGGCTTTGAAGCAACATAGCTTAATCCCAAGATGCATCTACAGTGTTTAAATCAGAGCACATGCACCTTCTTTAAGTAATTTATATGGTGGTCTGGTAGCTGTAATTTCCACTGCCTTAAATCGATATGTTGTGACGTAAGTAATGATAAAGAGAAACAGGAAAAAGCATAAGGTATTCAAACACTAGTATTACTGAAAATAAAAGAGAGAATAATAAATGATACTAGTATATGAAAATTAAATTTAGTTCTTATTCAGATTGATTCTTCATTCAAGTGTAGTATCACTAATTTGCATGAAGTACCAATTTCGTGGATTTTGTTATTACCCCGAACCATGAATTTAAAGACCCAATGAAAAATTTGCCACATATGATAAAAAAACTGTTTGATACATCAACATTATTTCTGTAATTTGGTGATAAAATATTAGCTTTTACATCTGTTTGTTTTATTTTAACCTTTTAAAGAAAGATTTACAATGCATTTTATGTTGTTTCAATGCACACATATAAATCCACGAAAATTGGTACTCCATGCAAATTAGTAATACTACAGTATATCCCACATTATTACATAATGGTGGGATAAGAAGGAGAAGTTCTCATAGAAAGATTACTAATTTCATTACAATGCATGTACTTTCTTTAATTTATCCATTTTCAAATGTGAGTATTAAGATTTATGGACGATCCAGATTTGTGACCTCTATATCTGCTTTCAGTCTAAAAAACTGGAAAAAGTCAACAGTTACATTACTAATTTTAGCAAACATTTACATACTTAAATTTATCCTTTTATAATTTTGGGATTGTTTTAGTCTACTTGGATTTTCTACATCATTGTTTTAATCTTGATTGTAAAAAAAAAAGATAAAAGAAAAAAATTATGTATGGAATGTATCAACATCTCCTAACTTTAAAAATTGGAGGTAAAGTATTTAGGTATTAGAGTCTACAATTATATATCCCTAATTTATTTGTTTTAATGTTAGAATATTTTGTTTGTCCACCGGGATTTTATGACATCAGTTTTTCTTAAACATAACAGTTGTTTTCATTTTTTCACCTTGAATGTTAGTCCCATGTTTAGCATAATAAGATCATGTTTACATTCCTTACCCTAATAAAGTTCAGTAATCTCTTTAATTAGTGCATTTTGTTAAGTTGTGATAATTTCAAATGTCTACCTGGACTTCTGACATCAATTCTGAATTTTGATCTATAAAAAGGTATGAAATAAGGTCTAACAAAATATGGCCAATTTGAAAACAGACTTTACTTGAAAACATAGCACTCTGCTCTTTGATATAATGCAATAATCGTGTGATTTTTAAATTTTGCTGATTAAAATTAAAGCTACAAGTTAGAGCAATTTTAATACATTTGGAGTTTAAATTTGCACCACAGTCTTAATGAATTACCTTGTCAAAAGCTGCATATAACAAGGCAGCATAATTCATTGAATGAACACCACAAAGATAATCATCTCACACCTGCCAATAAAACTTCAATTTTGTACCCTTTGATCCGTTTCTAGTTTATTAGTGTTCAGTGAGCCCTGTCTTGGAAAGTTTAATTATCAACTTCAGATAATAATAAACAGATCTTGTAAACAAAAGGTGTATACAAGAATAAAGAAAATAAAGAACCAAAAGTGATTCATCCCACTTTATGTACAGAAGTTTGCTATAATTTCAGTACATATATAGATTATACCTGTTGTCCCCAAATGATATCAACCGGGTCGGGGGGTGGGTGGGTGGGTGGTGGAAACTGAAAACCCCTACTTACTGAAACTGTGCATACTAACCCCCTGTTTGCCAGCAGGAAAATCATAGGTGATCTCAATGCAGCCATGTTTCTCATATCCTGCCAAGTTCATTAAGGAATTCTTCACATATATCCTTCCATCATCAGGCTGGTCCCCAGTCAGTGTCCCCACAATTCTACCACATATTGCACAAACAGGCTTGTGTTTCAACATCGCAGCAATGCATTCAGAGCAGAATGAGTGCCCACAGGAGAGAGATTTTGGGTCAGTTTTTGGACACATACATATCGTGCAACTATCATCTGTACTGCCATCCTCATTCTTTAATTCATGTTCTCGGCCTGACATAGGATCCTACAGGAAATATAAAACAGGAATGATTTGAATGAGAACGTTTGAGCACAAAAATATGTAAATACACCTCTAATAAAATCATTATGTGATATAGATTGTAGTAATACAGTATTACACACTAAGCAACATATAATTTTCTCTTTATTCCTTCAATTCAAACATTATCTTTTCCCAAATAAATGTACACACACAAACGTGAAGTTCGGAAGATAAGACCATGAATCAAGTATGCACCACATGGAATTTAAAATAACTTTCAGGATTCATTCCTTCTTTCCAAATAGCTATATAGTGTTATAAATGAGAAAAGGAGAAATGTATATGTTTGTATGTCTATCACTGGAAAAACAAGAGATGCCTGTTTTGCCTGGCCCACCTTTTACTCAGCTATAAATAACAATCATAAATGGATAGTAAAATATGTAACAATGTGTTTAATTTAAAAACTTTAACTCTGCGGTTAATGTGGGGGATGGACAGATGTATGAATGTACACCCAAACAAGCCAAAGCAATTGCTTTGTCAAGTGTCCACCAAGGTGGGCTGGACAAACACCAAAGGTAATAAATGTGTAATTTCTGCTACCTGTTCTCATCATTCACTCACCTGTGTATGATCACAAGTCCTGTAAACCTTGGGTGATGGCGGTCTTGGTGAAGTACCCTTCTGATGTGAAGGTGCCTTATTTAACTCATCAGCAAAATCAATGAAAACCTTTGTCACAGTAGAATAGGCACTGCTTGAAGAACAATGTGTAATAATATGGACTTCCTCCAGATTGGGATTTTCCACTTCACAGCAAAAAGAAACAAATCTCTCCAGAAATGATTCAGCCCACAACTTTTGAGTCAGTAATTCTCGTTCTAGATAGACAAATAAGAAATAAAATGAAACACATGTATATTTATAGATGTTGGTGATGAAGTGCTTTAAAACGAATATAGCACCAGTTTCTTTTTAATAACCACGAAAAGTATAAATGTCACCATTACAAACTGAAGCTAAAACTTCATACAACAGGATCAAGCATACATATTTCTTGACTACGTCAACAGCTATGACCAGCTAGACTGCATGGCCTACTTTTGTTTCTGAATTAAAATCTTCAAATCTTGTGTGATTTATATATCTCGCTCATGTGATCAAACATGTCATATATCATTTTCGATACAGGGTTGATTTTGGCACCAAATGTACATAGGAGAGAATTAGTACAGCTACTGTAACCTTCACTAGCCAAACCCAGGAAAACATTCAAACAGAAATTTGACAAATATAAACATGTACCTTGATTTAATGATTCTGATCACTTAATCAGGTCAGTGAGTGGCACTGTACACTTCTCCCTTGATACATGTAACTTGCACACAACTGAGCCTAAAAACACAGACCACACTATAAGCGAGAGAGCAAGTTAGTGGGACCTCAAATATATTAGGAAGGGGATGCCATTGCTGCTGGATATCAAGAAAAACCTGGGGTGGGGGGTGGGTGGAGATGGGGCAGTGGTGTTAGTTGTAACGGGGCTGTTTAACGACTGAATACCCGTTTTATAATTGCACTGAAAATAATTGTCAATAAGGAGCTTTTCTAATGAAATTATTCACTTTTTTGTATAAATTACCTTTATTTTCACGATACCCAACCTATGAAATTTTTTAACATTACTCCAAGAAGTTTCAACAACTATCACGTGTATGCGAAAATATTGTGTATTACAACACTGCTTTTTGTTGTTGTTGATTGCCAACAAAACAAGATTCCTTTTTTCCAAAAACTTGGGACATTTATTTCATGACACAACCATCAACATTGAAACTAGATTTTTTTAAAAATAGTTCTATTAATAAAATATTTATGCTGTTATTTCACTGCAAGTAATAATGAAACTTTTTCTCATCCTTAAGGAAATCTCTGAGTACCAATTCAGGAATTTTTAGTTCACTAAAAACTATGGAAATTGCTTCTTCATAATGAACTGTATCTGTGAAACAAAGCTTTTTATTCACGAAGAACTCATTTCCTTTGGTTACCTTATTATCTTTGATCATATTTGTGAAATAGTAGGCTAATTGAAGATAGTTTAATTATATTCCTTAGATAATATTTATAACAGTGTTCAAATGATGAACTGAAATTAGTTGACCTGGCACACGACAGTGATCTCTGGCTCTTAAACAGGCAGGATTTGCATGCCTTTCAATGTTTCTTTTATTCCACTCACTTTATTTGATTTTATTCAAAAGACATAATTAACATGATAATATAAAGCAGGTCTGCCTTAAATTGAGTTTAACTATACAATAAATACTTCCACAAGTCTGAGATCCAAACACTTAATTATGTTCTCATATAAACGTTCACATACATACATGTAGCTGTGATGCTAGATTGACATTTTTCAAATCTGAATACAAGTGGGCATACTGCATTTATGTTAATTACACTGAAACCAAATTAAAAGACAGAACTAAAATGTGAATTTCACTTAACAAAACTTATTTGATTGGTATTTATTTATTAAGGTGTTGCCACCAGTAGGCATTAGTGACATTTTTGGTGATCAAGGTTTTGCTGAATATTGTTATTTATAGTGTACTGAGAATGTTGTTTGGAAAGAAAATTGAACAAAATATATGACTCATTATTAAAAGTTGAGAATTTCATGATGTTGATTCAAATTTCTGGGTACTAACCACGATTTTCGATGATTAAATGATTGATATATTAAGGTTTCATTCGCCAACTTTGCCCACAATTTCTTCTCATTCAACAAACAGGGGCCAATTTTTTGGTTATTTTCTAGTAAAAAAAATGGGAACAACACCTTACCCCGTGTTATAAGCGGGTTTGCGAGTTATCAGTTAACAAGGGTGTGGTGTATATAAATATAAATCAGTTCCTATTAATTATTTCAAAGTAAAATACATTTTGTATTTGTAAAACATATAGGACCCACTGTAGCCAACAAAATCCCACACCAAAATGCTCCCTGCAACAAACCCCATTCGGTAAATTCAAGAAATACATTCTCTGCCTACAGCAATGAGATAGCAAGCTTCATGGTTTTTTTTTGGTTTTTGGTGTGTTGAGGTGGGTGGGTAAGAAATGCACAAATACCAGTAATCAAGAGTCCCTTGAAAGGGCTAATGTTCAAATATCCAAAAAGAATTTCCAGGAGTCCATGACAAGTCCATTTTTTATGTGTTAACTGCTGAGTGCTGAAACCATTGCTGATATTGTTGAAAAACACCAACTTACCAAATTTGGTATCACAAATTTTGTTATGTTTCAAGGTAACATGTTCACAAGATACCTGTAAGTGCAGCATAAAATTCTTTGTCATGGCCTTTGACCTTTAATCTTGTAACATAGATAGAAGATTACTGAACTCGTCACTGACAATGTCAAATTATAACCACATGCTACATTTGGTTAAATCCATAAAAAATACTTTTTAAGAAAAAAAAGTTATTGAAGTGATATCATTCTACTGGTATACACAGAAATCAATGTCAAAGTGCTGACTATCAACTTGTTCATTGGAGACTTCCAGTTTTGCCATGTCGGGAAGTTGTTCTTGGCTCACCTGGTAAGGTATCTCATAAGAGAAGTTATTGTACCAAAATGAAGTTCATTTATATCTTGGAAAGCAAGCTGGTGACAGAGACTGGGAACTAAAATGGTATAGGCAATTGTCCGCAATGAAGTGTATGAAAATGTCTATGGAATGAGAAACTGCTGTATTCTATCCCTTTAACACCCCACCCCTTCATTTATGAAGAGACTTCTTAACCTTCAAGAGGAAATGGCATCCAAACCTAATTTGAGGAGTACTCCCATATCTGCTTCTGTGAATGTTAGCCCTGTTGTAAATAAATCACAGAAAACTATGGTTAAAGATAAATTGGGCAAAATTCTGGGGAGGACGTGTCACCAGTAAATGTGAGGGGTGTGTCTAATGATGGGGCTGAATGTGCACCTGAAACTGACATGGAAATGTCTGTTGATAAGTTGTTACTACAGAAAATGTTTGATGAACTTGGTAAGAAAGCTGAGGAAAGATATCAGACTATACACAGGAACATAAGACTACAATGATATTAAAAGTAGTGTAGCCATTTTGAGGCCAGAACTTCAGGTTGCTAAGGAAGAGACTAAAGACATGAAAATTAGAATTACTGATATTGAAGAGAACATGAACTTCAGTGATGAGAAGGTGACATAAGAGATAGTAAGCAAAAACTCCAGACTCTAGATGAGGAGATAAAAGAATCTGTTAAAAACCTTGAGGGAAAAATTCTTCTCATGGAAAAGCATGAAAGAAAATACAACCTTCTTTTCTATGTTGCGAGAAAGGACAATCCTAATGAAAAACATCTACCAAGTGGTCAAGGAAGTATTAGAGAAGGATTTGGGTATAAATAAGCAACGAGTACAAGACATATGGTTTGTAAACACACATAGAACTCCTACTAAAGCTCCTGGTCTAGCTCCCATTATAATTAGATTCAGTTGATTCAGTTATAGTTGGATGCCAATACTCCAAACCTATTGTCTGTAACTTCGAAAGGCCAGAGAAAGTGGCTGATCACATGATACTACATGCTCATATGATACTACATACATATCATTTTTCTTTGGTTGGATCTTTGAATACTGATGCCAATGATGGCCAATAGGAAGGGTTCTGATCATGCACACTGAACATGATCTTACAACTAGCCCCATGTAGGAAGCGAGCTAAGGAGCTAATAATAGCTAATACTGCACGAGTCACTGTCTGCATCCCAATTTCAAGGTACATGTGCAACACCCCTATACAAGTGTTTGCTTATGACTAGACAATTTTAACTTTATATCATCATATCAGCCTTCAATACTATTAACACTTGTGTATAAACTAAAATTAAGTAATTATCATTTTGTTTCAAATAAATTATTGGTTGTGTTTCTGTTCTTTTTATGTTTCAATTTATTTAATTTTTTTTATAAAATTTATTATCTGGTCTCAAATTCTTTTACCAGTTAAAATATATTATATTGGTGAAAGAATATTAAAAATCTTAAACAGATTATGAAATATTTTAAAATCTGAACCGATTGTGAAAATCTATTTAACAGTAAATTGGCGCCCTGGTCTTTGTCTTACTACTATACATCTGCTATTGTTCCATAGACATGTATTTTTTTATATATTTTCTTTATTGCATGGTCATACTTGTGCCAGGCAACATGTAGGACCTTTTGCTTGCTCTCTTTTGTGAACGTCTCTGTTTATTTATTTTTGTTTATTTTATTCTTTTGCAATTTTTAGTTTTTAAGGCCAAGTTAACTTATGTTCAAAATAAATATTTTATATGGTTCTGTTCATTTACATCTTCTTTAGAAAGAACAACAACAATCAAATGTATATGACCTCCCTGTTTTATAGAAATAGTTAAGTGTAAAACTGGTGGTGGTGGAATCTTAAATTGAATATAAAATTTTATAGCATACAAAAAACATTTATTTATACACCAAATTTATACTAAATATGGAAACCTATTTAATATCAAAATGGGGTCTAGTCTTTACTCTTTTTTGATCACAACATATTCCTGTATACTGTAGTATCATTTATTTTCGTGGGTCTCAATTTTATTGGTCTTGTGAAGAAAAAAAAAACATTTTTATGAGAACTTAAATTTGTGGTTTTGCCTGTCAAAGTTTGCATATTTGTAGGTATTGGATTGGAAGCCTGATAAAAAGCAACAGCTGTTTGTGTCATATAGAGTATAATTTATGCTGGATAAATGATAGTTTCACAATATAAGACATTACCTTTTGTACAGATTTAAGTCACATGATAAATTTTAATTACAATAGTAAATCAAATGAAATTAAAATACTACCGACTCAGTGATCAAAGAAAATTCTTACCCATTATGGGAAAATTATTGTGATAAAATCAACTGCATTATCAAAATTAAATTACATATTAATAAGTTTACCAAATCCTCCAGAATGGTTCATTAAAAAAATCAATAGTTTAATTTACAAGTACTTTTGGAAAGGGTCAGTTGACAAAATCAAAAGAAAAGTAATAAATAAAAGTTATGAAGAAGGAAGGCTCGCAATGATTGAGTTAAAAAATTCCATACTTTCTCTTTAAATATCCTGGGTCAGAAAACTACTTACCAAAAATACAAAATAGAGTAAAATTTTTCACAGTTTTAATTTGTTGAAGGAATTTAACAAGTTTAGTATCATTTATATAGAAAAGAACATTGTAGATGTTGATAATATATATTGGAAGAATATTTTTATTTCTAATAACATATACTTTAACAAGTTTATTCCAAAGACTGTTCAGATTTTCTTGCTAAAGCCCTATTGTATAATGAAAATATTAACGTCAGATGGTCTAGATTTTCTTTTTAAAACAAAAGATAGTTGATAGTTTGAGAAAGGTATACTATTTATAAATTATATTTTTCCGAGTAATTGAGAATTCCTTTCATGGCCAATTGTAAATGAAATATATAATGTTGGGACCAGCTTCTTATAATATGCAGGGGTCCTTAACTTTGTAAAATTATATATGAATATCTACTGAAGCCCAACCAGAAATTTTTAGAAAAACCTTGGATTGCATAAACAACATTACTTATTCTTGAAACCTGGAAAGGTTGCAGAAATATTTATAGTATCTTGGTGAAAGACACAGAAATATTAGAAACTAAAGCACTAACTATATGCAAAATACAAATCAATTGGACTTGCACTTTACCGTAACATAAAAAATTACAAAAGATTCTAATCTAATTTGGTTCCAGTATAAATTACTGCATCGAATTCTCGCAACACACACGTTTATTTATTCACCTGAAACATTAAACTATCTTTTTTGGGACTGTGCTATCGTGAAACAGTTTTGGAATAATTTAAACCAGTGGATCAGAAATAACTAATTTCTTGTTTGCCTTTTCATTTATAGGAATAATTGTAGGTCTTTTAGAAGCAGGCATTTCTTAATCTCTCTGGTCTACAGCTCTTTCTCTTTTCTTTGTACATAACAAGTTTTTTTTTACTATAGCCGTATAGACAGCAATAGCAACATATATAATTGCATCTTCTCTACGTATATTCCCTTTCTCCTTGCTACCCATTTTTCCTCTTCGCCTATTAACATAATTATTTGTGTTATTTTCTGTGTATTTTTCTTCTTTTTTTCCCCTCATTTTATAGTACAAAGTTTAACTGCTTCAAATCTTGATAGAGACAACAAGACATGTGGGGAAAATAATTTGTAATCTAGTCTGTGGGATGGCTTTCCAACAAATGGCTACCTATGTATGGGAAGAAAAAAAAACTTGTTCATTGGAATGCAACTAAATGAAAAGCCTGGTCAAAATTAACTTGTATATGTACAAGTCATTCTGTTCATAAGTTCATCAAATACAAAAATGCAAACAATGACCTATGACATAATGCCAAGTTCACTTAAACCTAGTCTTTAAAACTACTTCACAAAAGTGTGGATATGTTGGAGGTCAGATCTGAACCAACTGCATTCAGAAGAAATTCAATATTGTGAGAAGTTTTTAGTGAAAATCCGTTGTCAATACCACTATTCATGCAAAAGTAGTAGCTCTATCAATAGGAATTTTTACTCGAACACTACACCGTATGTAGTTAGTTTTTAATGAAAATGGTACTCATCTAATTTTCAACATGGCACCATAACCATCTTGAAAATCTTGTGGTCACTATCCATTCAAGAGAAATAATTCCATACTGTATTGATATTTTCAGGATGACTGTCAAGGCAACCATTTTGGATGTAACATAAGAAACATTTTAATACATGAACAACTATATATTGCATGAATGTTTGTATGGCTATCTTTCCTGTAGAAGTAGCTGTTACAAAAATTTTACAATTTTGGGATGTCACATTGGCAACATTTTCATTTAGATCCAACTACATAGAGTGAGAAGGGTTTTAGTGAAAAAGAAGTATCTATCATAAGATTTTCGAGATGGTTACCATCATGGCAGTCATATTGGAGTTCTGATCAGCACCATTCTCATTTAGGACCAACTACATACCAAAGGGCTAAGCAAATCCCATAGCCCAACATGCCAGACTATTAATTTTCGAAGTCAGGCAAGTAAAATTTTCATAGTCACTAGTCCGGGACAAGTGCTTTTTTTCCTATTTAAAAAAAAGTCGGGCAAGTGCTTATTTTCATGCCATAATCACTTTATCTACCTTTATCTGGGCTTTCATGCCCTATGGGAGTACTGAATGATTGATTCTGCACCTCTCTATGTATTTTTTTACATCCTGTATCACACCTACCGGTGGTCATTGATCACTGTTACATGTGTGAACATTCTATTACTGCTTGACTGCATATTGGGCTAAGCAACTAAATTATTGGCCAATCAATACACATGAAACAAAACAAAGCCACTATGCTTAATTAGGAGTGTTTTAAATGGCTTTGTTGTATTGTGTTTACTCAAGCCAAATCCTCCTGAACAACTCACCATTCGATTTTAATCCAGTGAGTCAATCCAATTAAATTAATGAAAGGCACTTACCAAGATTAGTGTCAGTTCCCTTTATGAACTGATTAAATGGCAGTAATGATTCTTTCATTTTTAATTGATTATACACAGGATTAACTTCCACGTCCAGTATTGCATTTGAAGTGAAACAATTACACTAATTAAGGAGCTGTCTTTGTTCATATATAAAGGATAAAATGTATGTTATGATCACTTTAGAAGTAGTTGTCAAGCAAGGTGATATTTACTATATGGATAAAATGAGTTTACTAAATTATTTTCCGAAGGAAGTTAACAAGGAAGATTCGGAGAAAGAAAACTTAAGATTGCCACTGAGTGTGCTGTAACTATTTCTGCAAAGCGACATAGCCAGACTGTGGCAACAAATAATGTCAAATATCACATAACTAAGAGACTGAGAAATTTTCAGCCACATTGGGTTGATAAGTTATCCCTGGTTTGAATTCACTGACTCAGAAGGAAAAATGTTTTGCAGTTATTGAAAACAATGTCCCAAACTGGCACAGGTTGGAAATTCAACCAGTGTACAGTATTTGTAAATGGAACTGACAAATTCAGGATTGAACCAATTAAGTCTCGTTTACATTTCTGGTCCCCACAAGGCCTGTGTAGCACAGTACATGTATATGTATGACACTAGCCAGCATGTACAGAAAATCCCTTAAGTCTGCGTTGCTGACAATCCACTTGGAAAGGCCCTTTAAAAACTAAATGAGACTGAAATAATAAAAAAAAAAAAAACAAACAATGAGAGCTTTCTTTAATAACAGCCATATTATGGAAAACCATTTTCTGACATGGAAATGGTGAGCGTATTCCAGGAGAAGAATGGTGTTGAACTTGGTGCTAATTACTGCATAAGAACCAATTTAATGTAAGAAACTTTTTGTTCAATCAATCGATCAAATCTTGAGAGAAGAAGTTAGGGACAGTCTGAATTCCAGTCAATTTCTTTCCATTCTTACTGATGGAAATACTGATGTTATCGTATCAAAGCACTATTGTGCATATAAGATACCTGGACAATGGAAAACTGAAAACCTCTGTGGTAATATGTATAATATCAACCTATGTTTTTGAGAAAATAAATTCGTTTAAGAAATAAATATGTTGTACATTATTTCCTTTGTTCTTTCTATGGATTAAAATGTATACATCTCATCAAATCTGGACAAGTGATTCAAATTTTGGAACAAGTGAAAAGGTAGGTGAGACAAGTGAATTTTCTGAAACAAAAAAAATTGCTCTGCCCTGTACCGTAAAAAGTGTTTTAGAGAAAATCCCATTCACTATGATAAAATGGACACAATGGCCATAAAAATGGAGGTTTGATGGCATAATTTTTATTTATAACCATCTAGATATCATAAGAAGTCTTTGAGTGAAAACCTCATGTTAATATGACCATCTGTTTATTAGATGTAGCTAGAACAACTTTTTCAACATGGATACCATGGAAATATTTTCATGATAGATACAATGGCAGCCATATTGAAGGTCTGATTGACAATGATTTTCATTTAACACCAAAATAGATATCATAAGATATCTGTTGGGTGAAAAACCCATAAACCTAAGTAAGGGGAAGTAGCAATAACTGTTACAATATTTTTAAGGTGGCCACCATATCTGCCACACTGGATACCAGACTGGCACCTTTTCAAATTATACTAAAAAAAAAATGTTCGTAGTTCCATGAGATTACATTGGGCATAAAACCAAAACAAGTATTGATCATACAAAGCATTCTCTTGAAAATTTCACGTGGAAGCACTACGCAATGTTGATACTAACTAAAGGGTAATTTTTCAAAATTTTCAGATCATTAGTTATAAAACATGCCTCGACATCAATTACGTTCCCTTTTATCAACTAGATTTACCTTATGATATCCATATTTTTTATATACCTTTAGCTTCCTAGCCATATAGAGACATCTTCTGGGGAGCCTCTGAATATATGAAATATGCCATGTTGGTTCCTTCATATATATTCACCTTTTACAATACTTCATTATACATGTATGGGCTGACCAAAAAATCTGAGTGAATTATATGTTTCAATAGTTTCATATAAATTACCTCGCACCATACTGAAAATATTGTGCAAAAGAAATATTCCATCTGTTCCAATGTCCACATGGATTTGCTTCCCCTGTCATCTCAAGTTACAGCCACTTGATCACGCTGCCTAGCAACTACTGAACATGTCATATACACTGAACTCCCTGGTACTTGTACATACCAAGATGTGATTGTTTTCAAAATTCTCAAGTAAGATTAAGTATGGCTTTCATTGCAAACATTCAAGATTAGTCTGTATCCAACAGAACATACCAAATGGATCTGTACCCACTTGTTTCAATATCTTTTGTTTCCAGGGACCAATGCTCAATAAAACATTGCTGTGCAATGGTATAAATTTAACATTTTTACCTCAACCATGGAAGATTCTGGTAAATTCATGCATTTTACACGAGACATAATCCTACTGCCTAACAATAATGGCTCAATAATGCATATGAAATTTAGTTTTTCGGTTCCATCAAAATTCATATAATGATTAAACATTTTCCGGTTTTCATAATGCACTTTAAAGCTTGTACTTAACATAGCCCCTGTATGATGGAAAACTGTTGTGTTTTACCCTTAAACTTTAATATACATTCTGTACACAATATTTGATCTGTCATTCAATATGGCCCTGACAGCAATCATCGTAAAAATCTTACCACTATTGCTCTTAAATGAAAAGTCATATTGACATGGGATTTTCACGAAAAGGTTTCTCATAATGTCTAGTTTGTCCTAATCAAAACAGTACCAATCTGATATCCATTATGGCCACCATGATGGCCATCTTGACAATCTTGTTACTGCTGTTTCTCCTAAATGGATGGTAATATTTCTATGGGTTTTTAACCAAAAGACTTCTTACAATATTTAGCTCCTCTTAAATAAAAATGGTACCAATATTACATTTAATATTGCCACCATGATGGCCTTCTTCAAAATCTTCTTATTGCAACTCCTCCTGAATAGATGGTCATATCAACATTTGTAATCGAAGAATATCAATGATGGTTTCAAGATTCAACAGCTAAAAAGAACACAAGATGTTATCTTAGATTTCTGGAAATAGAGCACCAGTCCCATCAAGGGACTCATCTATTTACATGGGTTAAATTGTTAAAAGTAAGTTATATGCCGAATCCCATTTTGGATAATATAGTAAATTTTCTTTGTTACAAAATTATCATAGAATTACAAACAATCACATCCTAATACTGCTGATATTGTTGTGCACTTATCATAATTAAAACTTGATGAAAATACGACTTTCCTCACACACTTTATATTTATTACATTGAATATACTATACTATGCAGCATATTTAAAACTTTTCAATAGAGTTCAATCCACATATTTTTGTGTAATAATCTGGTTTTCATTGTGGTACAAAGATTTTGTTAACCAATATTAAAATAGTGACAAATTTACAGATCAATGTATATATCTGGGTTTAGTGCATCATTTCGCAAACAAATAATAATATGTATTTGACGTACTTTTGCCATACACAATGCCTGATAGATAATGAGAGTTAATGACCAAATTCTATTCATGTTTGCAGACAGGGGTGATAGAATAAAACAATTAAAACAGGGTTAAAGGAGAGCATATAACACTAACCATTTAACCATTCAATCAAAATTGGTATTATATATGCAACAATACAATAATTAACATATTGCTGATATTTCTGAAGAAAAAAAATAGCATAATTTGCTCTCTTTTGCAGTTTAATTTAAAATAGTTATGATATTTGGAAACCAGTAATGGTGAGGGTCCAATTTTATGTTAATTTGTGAAAATACAGACTTTGGTATACATGTACAAGAAAAATGTTTCAAAATTCTCTCTCTCCTTTTTCTTTTTTTAAATTTGGGTCAGATTTTCAATAATAATTTATCTTATCCAGTTTATTACCAGGTTGGGTATCTCAACAAGAAATATGGGTGTGTCTATTTTATACACTATTCAAGTGAAGAAACTTCGGAATAGATAATTAAAATAGTTAATAAGCATTATCTTCAGGATAAGTGCTTTGTTCTTTTTCTTGCAAATGCTCAAATTTTTTATTTTCAATGGTGATTTGTGAAGCTTCCCTGAAGAAATTTTGAACTGTGCCTACTATTTAATTATTCATAATTACAACCATACATATGCATCTCTTCTCAGAGAAACTTAGCCACTTACAGGTCTAGAATTTAACATAAATTTCTTTGTAGCCAGAAGGACTAGAAGACTGAAATATTTAATCTACTATTTGCCCACCCCTCCAACAGTTTGTACCCCAAAAAGCATCAAGGATATAAAAAAATGCAAAACTTCGGCATTTAATTCATTAATAATAACTAATCTGATCATCACCAGGGGGTCTCTAACACTGTCATCTTGTTCATGTTTCAAACCAAAAAGGAGTTTTCTTACGAATATGGTCAACATATTTGTGTGGGTGAGTCTATTTTTTCAGACAACAAATGTGATGTAGTTTCCCATCTTCGATAAGCTCTGAATAATTCCATCAATTTTCATAACTTTGGGAGTTACATCCCTTTGAACACATGTATGTAACAGTTACAACTTTTTATTTCGTTCAATTTTTTTATATAAATATTAAAACTAGACATTGCAAATATTGGATGCATATGACAGTTTTTACTGAAAATGAACTGTTCTAGGAACCAGAAAAGGTTAGTGAGACATCTGTCCAGTTGTTTACACCAACAGCTTCCGTTTGCTTTGAAATGCAACAAGATGACAATGTTAGGGGCAACCTGGTGACAAACAGGTTATAAATTATACAAGTTTTCTGCATTTTATATATCCTTGATTCTTTTCATTTTTAAAATCAGTAGGAGGGGTACAAAACTACCTTATTTTAATAGATACTTACTCACACCAAACAAAGGTAAGGCTATGGTTTTCACGTTTACGCATTCATTTGTCTTCTTCAAAATATTGTCAATGGACTTTTGGATTGTAGACTTGAATTCTGGCCTTTGGGGAGAGTTATTTTCAATCACAACATGAACAATCACATTTAAAGGATTTTCTTCTCCACAGGTTATAACCACATCTCCAAGGTCAGGTTTCTGGCTCTTGAAGCACTTGTCTTTGTTTTGCCTGTATTTTGTTTTTTTCTGAAGTTCTGAAGCAATTCTTCCTGTACCTGACCCTTCAGAGTCATCAGGGCAAATTATTGCATCAATGTTTTTTAGTTCTAGAATGTCTCCTTCATAAATACAAAGAATTGGTTTTACTGAAACCTGGAATACAAAACGCCTTTTATAATTCACTACTGGTTCATAATAAACAGGAGACAATTTGTTAGGTTCGGCAGTTTCAGATTGGCTGTTGTTTACTGCAACATCTTTTTTTCCATGTCCTTTCCGTCCAGTCTCCTTTGATTGTTGTCTCTGGTAACTTGGTGAAAAAGCAACAGAGTTTTGTATGTTGAAGTTTGGTGCTTTCCCATTCACTACCGGTTCATAATAAATAGGAGACAATTTGTTAAGTTCGGCAGTTTCAGATTGGCTGTTGTTTACTGCAACATCATGTTTTCCACGTCCCTTCCGTCCAGTCTCCTTTGAGTGTTGTTTCTGGTAACTTGGTGAAAAAGTAACAGAGTTTTGTATGTTGAAGTTTGGTGCTTTCCCATTCACTACTGGTTCATAATAAACAGGAGACAATTTGTTAGGTTCAGTAGTTTCAGATTGGCTGTTGTTTACTGCAACATCTTGTTTTCCACGTCCCTTCCGTCCAGTCTCCTTTGATTGTTGTCTCTGGTAACTTGGTGAAAAGCCAACATAATTTTCTATGTTGTAGTTTGGTACCTTCCCATTTTGAATCATGGTTCTGAATGTATCCTGCATCAGCTTAACAAGATGTTGTACTTTGTCAACGAAGTGGATCTCTTTCAAGGACTGTCCTTCTCTAGACTTTCTGCTGTAGTCAAAAACAGCTTTGGCATACTGGACAGCACACATTTCCTGTGGTACAGCATATATTCCTGCAGTCAAAGACAACTGAATTAACAAGACATCCAGCAAAAGAAAACTTGCATTCTGAGAATTCGTTAAAGTTTCCAGATCCTAATTTTGATATGTGGAGAATCATATTTCCATTCATTCTACCAACATATTTCCAGGTTATTGATCAACTTTCTTGCCTCAAATCCTGAATTACAATTCAAGCTCAGATATAGTGGAATCAATTAAAGATCTTTTCAAAAGTTGCTTCTTGCCAATTTGTAAAACACATAAATGTTATTGTGAATAAGACATAAAATGCATCATGCAGACTATATATACTCGCTTACAAGTCCAGTCCAACTGAAAACTGCACAGGCCCAGATCTGCCATTGTATGATACTCCAGCAGATCTGTGTCTATTTTGTTTGTTTGGAGTAATCAGTAGAACAAACAACATAAACCCTGAGCTACTGGTGAATTGTGTGATGGTAGATCAGGGTCTATGCTGTTTACAGTTAGACCTGACCTTTACGCGAGTATAAATGGTATTAATTTATTACCATCCTCAAGACAGATTGCATCCTACAGGACCCCAGGTGGCTGAGTGGCCTAAGCTGCTCGCCTTTACAGATCACTAACATCTCACCCCCGTCCATGTGGGTTTGAGTCTCAGGCTCGGCCAATGTGGGTATGTGAGAAAGCTTGCCAGTAGCTTCTCGTGAGTTGGTGGTTCTTCCTGGGGCTTTCCCAGGTTTTTCCTCCACCAGATATACTTGCTGCCATGTATAATGTGCTGAAAATGGCGTTAAACCCACAACAACAGCAACATCTAACAGGAAAGTGTCCTAAGAACGGTGAATGAAACTAACATGTTGGAATAGAAGTATTTTTTGTTTGAAGAAGACTAGAAAAACTGGAATGTGGGAATGAACCTATTGAAACAGAACTTGGTTTATAAGATTATGCATGTCTTTGCAGATTGCTACTCTTGATTTCTGGAAAACAAATAGTCCAGTTAGGTACAAGTAGTATAACTAAAGTAGTCCATCTTAATGCACGCAATGTACAATTTGATATCACATATAGCTCTAATAAGAAACAGTAACTTGGTTGTAACAAGTTTAACAATTTCAGCATTGTACTGTAAACAGGAAACAATTTCTTCAAAGCATTATCACATTTCTAAATTTTCATCAATCAAAATGACACTGAACAAAATCTGTTCTCTAAATCCATTACAAACTCTGACCATGAAACATACTTTACAAAATAAATATGGCAATGTTTCAACTCATACACTTCAATCATGTAGTGACTAGGGTAAGAAACATATTGTTTCTGAGCTGATTATGGTAACCTAAAAGAAGGGAACTGATATATTGCATCAAATGAAACTGATAAATTGCCTGACTCCCAAGACAAATATGTTACTTGTTAAAGCAAATCTGACAAAATATTTTGCTGAAAATTCTTATTTCCAGATCATCTCCTGAAGTCTGATTTATATATTTCTATCATGATGAACTCACACCATCACTTTCATATAAGATATACAGTAAAACCCTTCTTGAGCGACCTCTGCTATGAGCAACCACCTATCATTTACATTTACCTATTATTTACAACCACAGTCATGATGCACAAATCAATTTTATTATATAAAGGCACCATTGTGAGTGACCACCTCCAGAACGTGACCAGCGACCACTGTCTTTAGGCAAATATGTGTTTTGACACTGCTATGAATGACTGCATAGCAAAAACCGTGATAAACTCCACAAAACTTTATTTAATCCTTTGTAACTATGACCACTTAGGAGGGTCTGTAGGCAAAGTGGAGATTGTTTACTGAATGACCAGCACTGCAAAAACCGAGATAAACACCACTGACCTTTATTTTATCCATGTAAACATGACTGTTTTAAAGAGTTTCTTCTAAACAAAACAAAACTTGGGTCTGGCTGCTGTTTTGCTAAAATCAACAGCTTGTGCAGGTAGCATCATATGCTACAGACTGTAAACCAGGCTAAAGTACATGTCACTAACATCTGTAGTGCACAAGTCAGGTAAATCCACATTATAATGAAACATTCCTTCTTCAAAAGGAGCATTAAAGGAGGTACATAATCAATTACAAGGCTCATATTGTTTCTTTACCATTTGTGAAAAACCACACTATACCAACAATGTCATAATGTAGCAGTCGAGTACACTGTTTGTCATTGCAGTCAATCCATAAAGCCTGGAGTGAATGCTTGGGATCTTTGTCTTTAATACTAGTAAGTGATTATCCAGATTTGGTTGTCACTGTAAAAGGTTCATGTTGCTTGTTGCTTTTTATATGTTGCAGTTATTAAAATTCACACACCAAGACATCATCTGTTCACCATTTGTTTATCAATTTAATCTCTTTATGTCATCAGTGAATTAAACCTTTGGCTTTTGCCTCAAAATAAATTTATTTTGTTTGTGGATGGATGAATTATGTCTTATGATTTCAATTAGTGGTTCACATATATTTTATATATGCTCAAAACCACTTGTGTAATTCATGCACAGGAAAAATAAACGTTACCTTACCATATTCTGGTGTGTACAATGCAAACTGATGTATAATGCGCACCCCAATTTTCAACCCAGAATGAGGGGAAGAAACGTAGTTCTGCCATATAATGTGCAGGTGATATAATACATTTTAAAATCTTGATAATTTCGCTCCGTTTCGTAGTGTGACAACAGTCTGCCATTTTGGATAGTGCACTGATCATCATTTGTTACATGACATTCAAATTTTTAACAATCAACCAGCGCATGACTGTTTCTGTGGTCTTTCCTGTCAGTAAAGCGGCACCCGATTATGACCAATACTGTTATTTATACAGATATCATAAATGAATGAATGAAAAAGTGGCAAACTTTAAAGCATATCTTTCTGATTTTATGGTTGACCCTTAAAAAGACTGTTTTAAGGTTTGCCTTATTGATGGAGTTCAGTTTACTGCATCAAATCCCTCAAATTCCTCTTCATCATCGTCACTCTCGAAAAGTTGCTGCATGTCCTCATCTGTCATCATTCCTGTCATTTCAAGATCAAACACAAGATGCTATGTGAAAATTCAGGTCCAGTATTTATACTTCTTTGGACTATCATGACACTTCTAAAATATATATCAGTGCCCTAGATAAAATTTACCATGACAATACTTCATAATTATGTTGGGCACATCAAAATTTTAGCCGGCGCTAATTATCTTTAAAAACACCATGGTGTCAATTAATTATTGCTCACTCTATTGTAACAATGAAGGATCTAATATTGTCATATTGGTTTAAAATGAGAAATAAAACAAAGAACCAAACTTATTTACTGAAGAAAAGTAAATAAATTGCAAATTTAACTAGGCAAAGCATTGTAACTATGTTAGCACATCAAAGCTTAGCCGGCGCTGAGTACCATGAATAGACCACACTGAGTCAATGAAGCTTTGATCACTGTACAGTCGCAAAGATATATCAAATACTATGATTTCAGATGAGAAATAAAACAAAGAACCAAGCTTATTTTAAAACAAAAAGTAAATAAATTGCAAATTTAACTAGACAAAGCACTCGGCTAAAACACGGTATTGGTGCTGATAAAGGAATTTTCATGTTATATGCATGAAATAGAAAAATTAAACAAGATATGAACCAATTTTAAAGATTGGTAAGCCTGGCATATACCTCTCTTACTTTCCTGAAAATTTCAAGAGGTTAGTGTAACCCATTGTTGAGATATGCATGGAAACAAGCTCTAAAAATGGCCATTTTTGAGCGTTATGTAGTCTCACTCGAAAAAAGCTTGAATATAAAATAGAGAATTCTCTAAATATCATACTGAAATTATGCATTTATTGGTCTGGTTTTATGCGGAATTCTATCCTGCAAATATTGCTTCTTGAATTAAAGAAATCGGTAAAATATTATGGATTTTATAAGCAAAATACCGTCAGTAGAAGTTTTGTTTCAACACTGAAATTCAAACACTAATCTGTTGTTATATGCCAACATTTTGTACAAAATAACATTAATTATAACTTTTATTGACATCTAGAACTCGACTTTATATTATAATAAGTAGTAAAACCATTTAAATCACATGGCTAGCCAAGATATTCGATTGAGAGCTTGTTCTTTGTCAAACTTTCCAGTTCTAAATTTTGTAGTGTCTGTAACCTTTACAAGTTTATATGGCAATAATTTTGTTGTTTCATTATGGAAAAGTATAAATCCTACAAAGGCTCATGTGTATCCATGTGATGTCCAAGTTGGCCAAAATTGGTGGTGCTGTATTGTACCATTAAAAAACAGCAACTCAATAAAAAAAGTTACAGACACTACACAAACAGGTATACAAATGAAAGATAAAAGTATTGTTCTACTTGTCATTAAAACATTGTTTTTCTCAATAGAAAGTTCCATCTTATGTGATGTAATGTTGCATCATCTATTTACCTCTGCAGCCAAGAGCAAAAAAGTGATGCAATAACTCTCTTGATTGAATATTGCATCATTCTTGCAGCACTGTCTGTTTGAGTAATTTACTACAAGACAATGTAACCTGAATTTCTTATCCTAGAAGAAGCTGCCTAATTACTTTTTCTGTTCTTTACCATGGTACATCCCTAAGACATGGGAAGACGACAAAAGCAAACCTCTGGGAACAACTCTGGTAAGTTTGTATTGAATGGTAAACCACACTCTTAAATTGTAGTGTCTGTAACCAATATCCCCTTTTTATACTGTCTATGACTTTATCCCTGTTTTTTTTTTAAAAAAATGAAGCCAAATTATGTTTCCTATTACAGTATTGATGTGTAAGGCTAAATTTTGACATATTGTCTGTCTGCAATTTGTAATATTTTGGTATATTTATAGTTTCTTTCATCTAGATTTCTGATAACAGGCAACATTTTCAGTGATTTCTTACAATATGCAATTGAAACTGAGTATTTTTGCATTCCATATCATTAGACTAGTAAATTCAAACAGAAATATTATGAGAATTCAATGAGCTCAGACTTAGTATTGGATACATTGCTGATATTGTCAAATGGTTACAGACACTACTAGACATGTGAATTGACCCGACTGTTGTTTACATTATTAAGGAAAGTGTGCAATCATTGTAAATGCTAGAACATTGAATAATCATCAGGTTTTATGCTATTTCTTTTTCAATCAGATACTTTTCTTTAAGAATCTACAGGTTATTCCAGTTTGCTTATGTATGAAAGCATATTGCGTACTCATTACAAGTATGTTTTGTAAAGTCTAAATTTCATCCGTATACATAGAGGAACAAAAATGAGAATGAAGTTGTTTGCTTTTAGGAAGCAAAGATAAGCCAGAAGAAGATGAACAGAAGATTAAAGCTAGAAGGGAGAAGACGAGGCTAAAGGTACAAGCCTGGAGAAAAAAACAGAGGGAAAATAAGGCGAAACATGAGGAGCTAAAAAGGGTTGATAGAGAAAGAAGAAAAGATGCAAGACTACTAAAAAAACAGCAATCACTTTCCGATTCAAATCTTCAACAAGAATTAAGAAGGAAAAAACGTGAAGAAATGAAAAGGTATCGCCAGAAAAAGAAAGAAAAAGCAGCCCTGGCAATATCGGTTAATAAGAGTGTTGATTTAAGAAGTCCGAAAACTGCTGAATTAAGTAGAAAGAAGAAAGAAGCTGTGAAAAGAACCCAAGCATGGAGAATGCGTATCAAACTGAATGAAAGTATACAGCAAGAGTGTATTCAGACTGATTGTGAAATAGGAAATACTGGGTCAGCCAGAGATTCACCAATGAATAAAGTGTTACCTAAAGCAACTCTGTACAGACAATTAAAAAAGGTAAAGGAAGTATTACCAAATACCCCAAAGAGAAAAGCAGTCATCATAAGTAAATTAATTGAATCTCCATCAACATCAAAGTTTCTAAATAGGAATATAATGATAATGACACCGGATTGCAGAAAAAAACTTGAATTGACAGATACTGTTATACAATCTGTGTCAGAGAGCATTTCAGAAGTGAAAACAAGGAAAGGGGGTGCAAAGAAACATGCATACAACATCATTTGTGACGCATTACTGAAGAAATATAAAAGACACAGACTAAAAAAGTATTTCAAAGTATCAGTGAAAGGGCAAAAACCTAGTTCTACATGGTGGGAGACGAAACAAAGAAAAAGAAGAAGGGATGCACTTAACTCTCCATTAAAGAAATCTGTGAAAGATTTTTTTCTAAGTCCAGAAATCAGTAGGGAAGTGCCTAATAAACGTGAAACTGTGAAAGTAAGAAAAGGTGGTCAAAAAGAAATACTTCAAAAACATGTGATGACTATGACATTAGAAGAAGCCTACAAAGACTACAAGTTAAGGAACCATAGTCACAAAATAGGATTAACTTCATTTTCTAAATTGAAACCAGTGAATGTTAAAAAGGTGTCTGAAACAAGCAGAAGATCATGCTTATGCCAAAAGTGCTGTAACGTGGCCCTAAAAAGTGAGGCACTAACAAATGTAAAAAAAGCAGTGAAAGAAAATGGAGATTTGGATGAAATTTCAGTAGACAAGAAAAGCTTAAGTGATGCTACTTTTTGTAAATACGACACCAATCCAGCTATTAAATGTTTAAGAAGAGAATGCAAACAATGCGGTGTGAAATGTTTGCAGAGTTACCTTAAACCATTTGTTGAAAAGTATAGTGACAGGCAGATATCATGGCATCAATGGGAAAGTATAGAAATAGCAAAAGATGATAAAGTAAAGCGTTGCGTCTCCTGTGTGCCTAAAGAAACAGACATAAAAACATTAATTACATGCTTAGAAACTGACATGCAAGAGTATCCAGAGCACGTTTTCAGGGCCAAATGGCAACAGCAACAGATGGGAATTTGTGTTGATAGAATTGGTGAGGGTTCTATTGCTATGGTCATGGACTTTAGTGAGAACTATGGGTGTGTTTTTCAAAGTGAAGTACAATCTGGATTCTTCGACAGGAACCAAGTTACAATACATCCAATCATGTGTTACTATACAGAAAAACAGGGAGAAAAAGAATTCAAGATAAAGCATGCCATTATTGGCATCAGTGAAGAAACCAAACATGATGCAGACTTAGCTATCACTTTTGAGAACAAAGCTATAGAAATTCTGAAGAAGAAAGGTGTGAAAGTAGAGGAGATCCATGAGTGGACAGATGGCTGTGCTGCCCAGTATAAGGGGAAGAAAGCCTTTGCTGACATAAGTCTGAGGAAAAAGCCATCTGTAACACGAAATTATTTCGAAACATCACATGGAAAGAGTGTTTGCGATGGTCTCGGTGCGACAGTCAAGAATGCTTGCTACAGAGCTGTAATCAGCAATAGAAAGGTGATAGGTTGTGCAGAAGATGTATATCATTTCTGTACAGAGAAACTGAAAATGGAAAATACAGATAATGAAGCTAAAACAGTTTCGAGAAGGGAGTTCATCCTTGTTAAAGATGTTGAGAGAAATAGAGAAGAAACTGATGTGCAAACACTGCAAGGTACAAGAAAATTACATGCTGTAAAGTCAGGAAGCAATGATTATGAACTGAGCATAAGAAATCTGAGCTGTTATTGTGAGCAATGCATGAAGGTTGACGGGAGATGCAACTTCAGCGAAAATGTTAATGCCTGGGAAATGAGAAAGTTAGTACTCAATAAAGATAATTTAAGTCAGAAAGGAAAACAACTAAAAGACAAGAATCCATCAACAATAGAAAATAATGACAAGAAAAGAAAACAAGGAAGTAACCAGAAAGATCATAACTCAGCAACAAGCGAAAAGCCTAATAAGAAACGGAAGTCAACAGAAAGACAAAACATTGTGACAAAGAAGATCAAAGTTGACAAAAAAGCACCAACCAACACAGAGAAACCAATAGAGAAATACCACCCTGGAGAATTTGTTGCTGTAGGACTTAAGCCAAAGAAGGGACCTCTAGATGTATACTTAGCAGAAGTAATAGACATTCTTCATAACGAAGTTAGACTTAAATACATGAGAAAGTCTGGCAACATGTATGTTTGGCCTGAAAAAGATGATTATTCACAAGAGGCTCTAGATGCTATCTTGTACAGGGTAAAAGCTCCACAAATAGTCAATGAAAGGGGTCATTTCAAGTTTAATGCAGCTGAATTGTCTAAGCTCAAGTCAAATCTGGAAAAAAATCATAAGCACTTCTATTTGAAATGACAATATAAAGTCAAGGTTTAATGTGTAGTGTCTGTAACCTTAAGATCAATCACATATGGGTCTGTGTTTGAGTCAGCACCTTGGGTTGAACAATACTTTAGTGACTATGATTTATTGAACATTCATTATACTTCAATATTTTACTCTTACAAACACTATTTAGTATTAAACTTTCAAGTGCTATTTACCAGTTCATAATTTTAACACAAGTATTGGACATATACCTGTTACAATGTGGTTTTATCATTTTATTAACTAATCAACATTCATTTAATGAATAATTCTAGTCAATGTGTTCATGTTGAATTATTTTTGAAGTGAATTTTATGGAGATATGTATGGTTCTGCAGCTGTATTGAAATGCTATAGTTTTGTAGTGTCTGTAACCAATTTTATGGACAATGTACTTCTGACTCTTATGGAAGTTTGCAATACTTTTGGCCAGTATTAATGATTTTGTTTGTTTAAATATTCTTCTTGGTGTTAGATAAATGCCTAAATAAGATTATTCTATGTCTTTTATGTTTGTTATGCAAAAGTTTCATGGTTAGGTTTTTTTTCTTAGTGATACCTTTGTCATAGATGTTTTGATTTTGTTATTAAGTTGTTTACCACTTCCAGTTATGTTGTTTACTTTAAATGTTGATATCCTGTTACTGATGTTACTGTGAAAAAAAATAAAGTTTTAAAGTTTTCATGCTGTTTTTCTTGCATGTTATACACCAAGTGTAGTGTCTGTAACTGTTGTTATACCAATGAATTGAAATAATGGTTAAACAAAATCGCATGCATGTTCAAGCTAAATCTAACTTGATCTGACTAGGGGACACCCTAGGGTATATAATGAGCTTCATTGAAATGTTCTATCAAACATTTCAATTTTTTAAGTGAGTGAGACTACTCTCAGCACCAATACCGTGTTTTAGCCGACTGTAACTATGTTTAGCACATCAAAGCTTAGCTGGCGCTGATTACTGTGAATAGACTACACTGAGTCAATGAAGCATTGATCACTCTATAATCGCAAAGATATATCAAAAACTATGGTTTAAACTGAGAAATAAAACAAAGAACCAAGGTTAATTTCCAAAGAAAAGTAAATAAATTGCAAATTTACCAAGACAATGCATTGTAACAGTTACTATGTTATGTACATCACAGCTTATCCGACGCTGATTACCGTGAATAGATCAGTGATTTAATGAAGCATTGATCACTGTATAGTCTCAAAGATATATCAAATACTATGATTTAAGATAAGAAAAAATACTAAGAAAGAAGTTTATTTTCCAAAGGAAAACAAAGAATGTTTTCCAACTTCATATATTAATTGATTATTTTGTTTCATGATGTGTCAGTATTACCACAATAGACTAACCATAGTCACGAAAAAGATGTCCAGTAAAATGTGCCTCTGATGAGAACATTACACTGCTTGAATTCTAAATATTATATTTCAATTCAAACAAGAATAAATGGTGAAAAAATTAATGAGATCCACAGTTATCGAATACTGAACATTTACAGGTACGGTAATCACATATTTGTTCCACTGATAATATTGAAAAGACCACACTGAGACAATGAAGCATTGATCACCGTATAGTCGCAAAGAAATATAAAATACTATCATTTAAGACGAGAAATAAAACTAAGAACCAAGTTTATTTTCCAAAGAAAAAAAAAAAAATCTGACTTAAAAAAATCTGACTTCATACATCAATTTTTTGTTTGTTTCACAATGCGTGAATGTTACCGTAACAGACAAACTGTAGTCGCAAAAAATGTGTCCCCAAAATGTGCCACTAATGAGAACATTAACACTGCTTGAATTCTAAAAAATTTTATTTCAAATTCAACTAAGGATAAAGAAAAACTGTATTAGATCCACAGCTATGAAATACTGAACATTTACTGTACATGTAGGGTAATCATCATATTTGCTCAGCTGCAATGCGGTACTTTGCACAGCTTTAGAACAATAAGTTACCAATCGTTATGTACATGTATTTCTGGTTAAGGCACAGAACAAAACGCTATACTGTGATGTGAAATGAAACAAGTTTATTAACATAAGCAATCAAAGAACGAGACTATCAAGGTTTGTAAACATTCTGTATTTCTTTAATAAGGCTTGTACTGCTAAACAATTTATTTACAATGCAACGTGCAACGGATTTAATATTTCACAAGGAGTGAATGTAACACATGTAGGCAACTATAGTGCCATCATCCTTTCATCAGATCAACCTGAAAAACATTGTTTTTTAGTTCCATAAAACAAGCACCCCAACTGAAAGTAAGAAAATTAGGTGAAAAATAACACGTTATAACCAGCTAAATGCGGTAATTCTCTTATTTTTAGGAGGGGGTATGCATTTTATAGAAAAACTAAAAACAAAAAACAAAAATTTTCCAGGTAAATCTGGCAAAATGATGAAGGCACTGTAACTTGCTAAACTTGACACATTCACTCCTCGTGAAATATAACATCCATTGCATGTTGCATTGTAACGAAGTTTACTTACCAAAACTAGCCTTATTAAAGAATTAAATAATGCTTACAAACCTTGATAGTAATTGTTCTTATGTTAACAAACTCATTTCATCTCACATCATTGTGTAGCATTTTGTTCAATGACTTGACCGAAAATATATGTACATAACGACTGGTAACTTGTTGTTCTAAAACTTTGCAAAGTACCGTACTAAAGCAGAACAAATATATGATTACCATACCTGTAAATATTCATTATTCGATAACTTTGGATCTAATAAATTTTTCCTTCATTTATGAATTTCTCTATTGCTTGAAATGTAATATAATATTTAGAATTCAAGCAGCATTAATGTTCTTATCAGAGGCACATTTACAGGGCATCTTTTTCGTGACTACAGTTTGTCTGTTATGGTAACTTAGACACACATTGTAGAACAGAATAATAAATTAATGAATGAAATTGGCAAAGACTTTTGTCTTTGGACAATAAATTTGGTTCTTAGTTTTATTTTTCATCTAACATAATATTTTTTTTATATTTCTTAGTGACTATACAGTGATCAATGCTTCATTGACTCAGTCTGGTCTTTTCAAGGTAATCAGCACTGGCTAAAGCTTTGATGTGCGAAACAGTCATGTTGCTTTGTCTAGGTAAATTTGCAATTTATTTACTTTTCTTCAGAAAATAAACTTGGTTCTTTGTTTTATTTCTTATTTTAAACCACAGTACATGTATTTGATGCTTCTTTGTTACAATACAGTAAGTAATGTTTAATTGACTCACCGTGGTCCTTTTAAAGGTAATCAGCACCGGCAAAAGCTTTGATGTGCCATACATAATTACAATGCACAGTCTTGGTAAATTCTAGCTGGACATGGATATATATTTTAGAGATGTCATGATAGTCTAAATAAGTATAAATACAGGACTTGAACTTTCATACAGCATCTAGTGTTCGATCTTGAATCGGAATGAATATAGTCAAAGTATCAACATATGCCATGTAAGAAACTCGTACACTGCGAAAGACAAGCTAACCATCAGGGGTTATGCTACCAAGCGAAGTGGGTGACTGTTGTTGCCGAAAAAATGTAAACTTTGCCTTCTTCTATTAGGAAAGTGAAAACAACTTTGCCCTGTGATTTTTTGGATGTAAACTACGTGACAGTAGTTTATTGCTTTTGAAATGCTCCCTCAACCCAACTGAACAGTTTACAGGTTTGTAGCCCCAGGTGAAATGTATTGCATACAACTTTAGCTGGTGTTGATATCGATTGCGCAGACAAAACAAACTTTTGCACATTGACAGGCATGTGTTGTAATAGCTGATTGACCATTAACCCTTTCCCCGCAAATTATCATTGTTATCACTGCCTGATTTCTGCAAGTTATTATTTGATTATGAAAACATACCAACTTGTGTTACAAAGCTTAAAACATCAACAGGTAAACAAAAATTTGTGTTTTAGGAACAGAATCGATGAAAGCACTTTCTAGATATATATTTTTGAAGCTTTTAACTGCCATGTTTGCATTATTTTCTTCATAAAGTCAGTTTGAAACTGTAAGTGAACATGTCAAAGGGTAATAATGGCGGACATCACTGTGTTTAGGTGGTACCTCTTCATTAGACAGTTTTCATAACTCATTGGGCACATAAATTAAAAGAAATAGACAAAGTCTAAATATTCTGTGATAGAAGATTTAGCCTAAATATAATTTTTTTAAAATTCAGAAATGTACAGAACAATGCTATGTTGTGGAATTCAGAAGCACTGTAAAGCGCTTAAATAAGGTCAAGGTTTTTTTACATTACTCAGTTTTGTGAGAATATGAAAAAGTGGTGAAGCAACCAACACATAACATTATTATGAATACGTAGACAAATATTAAAGCCATAAATTTGCAATCCTATCTAAGGATTGTTATACCGAAGCTAGAAAGTGTGAGTGGTCACATTAAGAAAATCCCCGTTTCTAAAAATTGATGCACCCATATGGCATGTGTGGAGCCAAATTTGTTCTTTGCTGAGTGCCGATTCAGTTGGAAGGAAGGATTTATTTATATATCTACTTTAATGCTTCAGTTCATCGTCAATTAATAGCTACAGTAAGGTCATGTTTTTTTTGCAACAATGAAATTAAAACATCAACTTTTTAATGTTTATTAAGATTTATGTGCCCTTCTTGGTCTCTACACCACATATTTTGGACATATGACATCACATGACCCATGAGCACATTACAAACTATATATTTTAATTAATTCTAACTGATACAAGTATCTAGATTACATAATTGTAATTACAAATAGGTATAAATAGTTAATCAACTGCCACAAGAACAAGCAATTTAAATTTTCTACTTTTTAAAACTTCACCAAAAAATTAGTCCAAAAGATTTACATTTAATTTTGAATAAACAACCCAAATGTGTAGTTGTAAACTCCAAGTTACTCATCCATAAAATCAGACCACTATGGTTTGAGTGGATGAACACTATGGTGTGAAGACACCTGTACATGTGCTCTCATGCACATTTTAAAGGGGTTGTTTTTCAAACCAGTCTAGAAAAGTGTTTGCCTACCATTTTCTAGTACAGTTTTAGAAACTAACAACAACAAAAATTAAATTTCTTGTTTAAGTGGTAGTTGATTAAATATTTATACCTATTTGTAATTACAATACTGTAATCTAGGTACATGTACTCCTATCAGTTACAATTAATTACCTATCAACTGAAATTAATTACAATGTATAGTTTTTTCTGTGCTATTTTAAAGTCATATGGCCAAAATACACTGCATAATATCTCCCCATCCAAACGCACATACTTTCAGGTATGAATACACTGCATATGAGTATGATACATTGATACACTAACAAAATGTGTTTATTATATACATACAACACAGATAATTTTCTACTTGATGATAACGTATTGCTTAAAACCTATGTTAAATACAAATATGCATAATGAGAAATACAGGACACAGTTCAAATAAGAGAATCAAAGCACACACACACACATACTCGATATATAGAGAGAGAGAAAGAGAGAGCATTTCTTGCTTTCCTCGCACTTCTTCCTGTCCAGCTCTCACTTCTCCCTATTCTGCCCAAAAAGAGAAGTCACTTCTCGCTAAAATTCAAGTCTTCTGTAAGAGAGTGGAGAAGAATGAAAGAAAGACTGAAGAAAATGCTGAGAACAAAACAGGCAGATAGAGGGACAAGAGTAGAGTATAGAGAGTGGAGTCCTTGAATGGGTCATGGATAAATGAAGAATGGGAATCTCAGTATCCATGACTGAGATTCACTTTCAGGCAATACTGATTTTCATACTGAAGCCCAATCAGACAGGCAGTTGTGCAGAACTGGACATTTTTCAGTTAGTTGTGTATCAGCATGAGGGAACGCAGTGACATTGGTCAATCTGGCTCTACAGGACAAAGTTTCTCAAATAATTTTTCAACATTATATACCATTTTAAAAATGCATGAAATTCTCTACAAAGCCTTATATTTTTTAATCGAAAATATTCAGAGTAAGAAAATTCATTCCAAGTTAAAGAGAAGAAAACTAGCAAACATAGTTCTAAAACATTTTTAAAACAAAACTTCAACGCAATTTTTCTAACTTGAAATGATCATTTTACCTCTAGTATGTACACATATGAAATGTGGAGAATTTTATGCTGTTTAAGATGGTGGAGAAATTATAAAAATTCATCAAGAATATCAAAAGTTATTACAAATTTATTAAATTTACTCACATGAAAATTTTGGAACCTAAAACGTCAATTTTTCCAACAAAATTGTCAATATTTTCTTCAAAATCGGCCTCCAAGTCACTGCCATCACTTGCCTGTTGAATAGCATCTGCCATTTTGATCTTCACACAGTAAATCTTGGTTTTGAAATGAAATTTTCACAGTTTTTTAAAAATTCTGAACCTCGTGGTCACTTGTTGATGTAGCGCTTCTGTACCTTCTACCTTTATTTCCTTCTTATCAAAAGAGTAACGGTTAAATCCACACTTCCACAGAATGCAGTGAACATACAACTGGAGTAGTGTTAATGAAGGACTGTATAAAAAATGTATGGGGAAAACAACTAGGGGGTTACACCAGAAAAAGTTTATTAGTTCTGGATGCCTTCAGATGCCCCAAGTCTGACCATATCGATGGCCTACTAATGACTGACTACCGGACCACTCTAGGCATAACTCCAGGTGGCATTACATCAATGCTCCAGCCCTTAGATGTCAGCATCAACAAGCTCATGGAAACCATGCTCAGAATGGAATGAGTACTATGCTGGCAACCAACACACATTTACACCATGTGGAAACCTGAGGAAACCCAAGCTCACTGACATCTGCCAGTTGGTAGTGGATGCATGGGCAGAGCTAGATCCAAGCATCATCATCCAGGTCTTCAAAAAGTGCTGCATCTCAAATAAAATGGATGGTACAGAAGATGAAGTCTTGTGGGAGGACAATGTTAAGTGTGAACACCACCCAGAGAGCGAGGACAAAGATGAAGAGAGCTATTATGCAGCAACACCAGGAATAATGACAGACGAGATATAGTTATATTTTTAGAGTGATGACAACAAAAGAGGAATTTGGGGGATTTTATGCAACAGACTGAACTCCATCAACAAGGCAAACCTTAAAACAGTCCTTTTATGCATAAAATCAGAAAGATACACGTTCAATATTGCCATCTTTTTTATTCACTATCCAAAATGGCCAACTGCTGTCACACTATGAAAACGGAGCAAAATTATCAAGATTTTAATGTATTATATCACATGCACATTGTATGGCACAACTAAGTTTTTTCCCTTTATTCTGGGTCGAAAATTGGGGTGCATGCTATACATCGGTGCACGTTATACACACTAAAATACAGTAGTTAATTTTGCAGTTTATATGCAAATACATGCACGTGACCTTCAAATATAAATGTGAATATTTATGTAATAATTATAAGTGCAACTTCAAACTTACATGGGGCATATTTTGAACATCCTTTAAAAGGAAAAAATGTTTCTTTCTTTCCCGTTATAAAACAGAGTGGTGTGCAAAATGCATTTGACTTCAAAGAGCTTGTAAAATAATGTAGAAAGTATTCTCTACACAGATACTGTAACTGATAGATTCATGGACACAATTATTTCTGTAATTTTGTTAATTGACATCAACTTGCTTTAGGTAAGAAGAATAATATCTGACTTGATACAGATATGCTTTCTTAACCATAGACCTTCGACCACTAATTGCAAGAGTTCTTCCATATTTTATGATAAAATTGAGTCTGAAGTCTATCCTACAATGACAGGGGACAAAAGAGGTTAGGAATTAAGACAAGAAGCTCTAAGTAGGCCAGAAATAACTAACCTGGCAAGCATCCTCCCTAAAAAGACAAAGATAATAGTATTTATATTACAAGATTTCAATGACAGCACTATCTCCAACAAATCTTATTAAAACTGTCCAAAAATTATGTTTTGGAGGAGTTGTTTCAAGATATAATAATTCTAGTGAATGTAATTGCAATATCCCTTAAACGATCTTCACACCGATACACTCTTTAATAAATTGGCACTAAATTGGTTTAAACACTTTTGAAAAAAAGGCACAAAGTGTTTATTTTATATTAGTAAAGGTAGCGACATTTTGTATGTTGGATAATAAAGCTCAAGCAAATTTTGTCTCTATCAGCTGAAATTTTAGAAAAAACATGATTGTTTGCAACTTTTAAGCATAATTGACCATATTTTGAGGACTGATAGACAATAGAAAGGTCTTGATGCATACCGTATATTTGGTCAAACTCTATTAGGATTTCGGAGGCTTTTTAAAGTTGGAAACAGCACATCTTAATAGGCACTACAATGAACAATGCAGGATGAATGCAGGACAATACCACAAAGTAACTTAGGTTTATTGTCAGGTCAAATGAAAAGTTTTAAGTGTATTCATTACTGACAATTTGATCTGTATGTCTAAAATATTCCTATGTAAATTTATTAATGGCACAATGAGAAGTGCACGAACATAAGTCCCTCAATGGGACTGATGCTCTACTGGGCGAAAAGAATTTCCAGGAATTCAAGATAAGACCATTTCTTCCTTTTAACTGCTGAGTTCTGAAACTATATTTGATATTCTTCAGCAATAACAAGATTTTCAAATTAACTGCTGTGGTGCACATATTGGATGTCAGATTGGAACCATTTTTATTTAGGACAAAGTCAAAATTATTACAAGTCATTTGGTGAAAACCCCATGTCATAAGAATCATCCATTTAGGGGGAGTAGTGACAGTAAGATTTTTAAGACAGTCGTCATGGCAGCTATATTGGATGTACAAATAGCACCTTTTTTATTTAGGGCCAATTAGGTATCATAAATCTACTGGTGAAAACTCCATGTTGATATAGCTATCCATTTGGAAGGAGTAGAGACAAAAATATTTTTAAGATAGCCACCATGGTGGCCATATTGAGGGTTAACATTTATATTAAGGAACAACCTGACACCATGAGAACTCTTCTCATAAAAACACCTTGTTAAAATGACTCCATTTAAGAGGAGTAGCAAAAACAAGATTTTCAAGATGGCCACATATTGGATGTCAGATCAGCACCATTTTAATTTAGGATTATAAGGTGTCTTTTGGTGAAAACCCTATGCTGATAAGAACATTCATTCCGGAGAAGTAGTGGCAAGAATTTCAAGCTGGTCACTGTGGCAGCCATATTAGACATCAGATTGGAACCATTTTCCTTTAGGACTAACTTGACATCATAAGAAGTCCTCTGGTGAAAACACCATGTCAATATGACTTTCCATTCAGGAGGAGTACTGATAACGAAAATTTCAAGACAGTCATGGTGGCAACTATATTGGACCTTGCATCTGTACCATTTTCATTAGGGACCAACCAGACATCATAAGACCTCTTTTGGTGAAAACCCCATGTCAATATGACTTTCCATTCAGGTGTATTGATAGCAAGATTTTCAAGATGGCCACTGTAACAGTCATATTTGACATCAGATTGGCACCATTTTCATTTAAGACCTACTAGACATCATAAGAAGTCTTTTAGTGAAAATCTCATGTTGATATGACTTTCTATGTAGAAAAAGTAGCGATTACAAGATTGTCAAGATGGCTGCAGTGGCAACCATATTGGATGTCTGAGCAGTACTATTTTCATTTAGGACCAACTAGACCATGGGATGAATGTGTGTGTAAAGTTTCAAGGCAATCCTCCAAGTAATTAGGAAGAGTAGTGATAACAAACTAATGGATAGATGGATCTAATCCTCCAAGTAGTTTTGGAGTAGTGATAACTTGTGCTAACAGACAGATGAACAACAGACGACGGACAAAAGACCATCCCATAAGCTCTTCTGATCTATGACCAACAGAGCTAAAATTACCTGAACTAACTGCTGGCAATGCAATTGTAGAATGGCCATTCTTTTCAGCTTCAATGAAACATCCATAGATAGCTGCATACAAGTCTCTCTCACAATCATTTACCTTCTTAATATTATGAGGTTTATAATCTGACCAGCATGGTCCCACTGTGTGGATTACACATTTGTATGGAAGTCTACCTGCAGTAGTGGTCACCTGACAACCAACTGGAATCTTTCTCTCCTTCCTGATTATTGCATCCCCTTCCTGGACCAGTTCAGGGCCTGCAGCCTCTGCTATGATCCTGGCAACCCCTCCTCCATGCTGCAGATTGTCATTAGCAGCATTCACAATACAATCAACGGGAAGATTAAGAATGTTTGCCTTATACACAGCAACTTTAATATTTTCTTCTGTGTAAAATACTTCTACATCAGATGCATCCTTGGACCATGAAAATTCCTGTCTGATTTCTGTTGACCCAACTGATGAACTAAAATTTCCCTGGGATGTTTCTGACAAATTGGGATTTTCGGTAAATCGTTTCCTACTTCTTGCACTTTCCTTCAACTTTCCAGTTCGAAATTTGAGCTTGTGCTTAAATTTCCTGATGTCATCCTGTTTGTCACTGTACACAACCACCTGACTCTTTCTCTCATCATAAACACAAATTGTGTCTTCTGACTGCACTTCTCCCATAATATCTTTCACAATTTTCTTTTCCTTTTCATCTAAAGCAATCTCCTCAGATTGTTTGTTTCTAAGAGCCCTTAATCGACTGTTTAAGTCTGTTCTGACACAAGGTGTAAATGCTGCTGGTCCATATATTAAAATAGCATCACTATTCCATGAAAGTTGTGCACTTTTCATCCTTTTAAACCCATGTTCAAGAATCTCCAATGCCCTGAATTCCACTTCAGACACCTTGTTTAACATATCATTGTGGTTATCTGACTCTTCAGCAGGCATGACTGCATATATGGGCGTGCTCTCTGTGTTTTGTTTCATACTGATGCTTTTATTTAAACATTTCTCTAAATAGCATTTTGCAATAACCAACTGATGAGTAGATACTCCAACAAGGTACACCTTGTCACGTTGTTTACTGACCTCAACTCCATAGATTTCTTTTAAATTGGTACGGAGTGTTTCCATTTGACCTGTATTATGTGCTCTCTCCACTAAAGCAGCAGGAACAAGGAAGTCTCTCTCCTGAAGTAAATGTAAAAACATAGTTTTGAAATATAGGCAGTAAATTAAAAACATGATATAGTACTATTTGGCATTTTCAATGGGTCAATACAACAGGTCACTGTAGAACAAATGCTCTCTGAATTTCAGGGCATAAAACAATTACCAAAACACTTCCTTTCAATATTCACACCATCAGAACGTAATAGTATAAATTACAAACATTTATAAACTGGAGTTGTTAGTGAACACTGTCACGGAATATAGGGCAAGAAAATAGTTTTACGTCATATGAGAATGATTATGTATCTTGGGCGTGTACAAAATTACCTAGTGTAGTTTTATTTTTCTTTTGACTAAACGAGACATAGAGTAATAACTGCATCTCACTGCAGATCACTCGCAGCAAGATACCCGTATTTCAAGATGTGCACAGGTACGTTAACCCTGGGTCTTGCACTTGTTATTTTTGGTGGGGTAGTATTTATAGGATGTATGTACTATATGCTAGCACAACGATTCGGAGATCTTGACAGGCAGTCTACATTACAGACAGTATACTACAACCATAGGGTTGGCAGTAGGTTGTCATAGTTAGCAGCAGGGTGTCATTTTTGGCTACAGGGCAACATAGAAGGTGACTGGGCAACATAAAGTGGCAGCTGAGCAATATAGTTGGCAACCTAGTGACATGATATATGGCTATTGGAATGTTGCACTGGTGAGCAATTACCTGAGAAGGCTACACGGATGTGGTGTATCGCAACTTGGTGTTAAGAAGATACCAGTGTTCCATCTAGAAGTTACTGGAACTAGATCCTAGGAACCGTTAAGTTCAGGAAAAAAGAGTTGAGCATACCATAATTTTGAGCTGTGAACTTTGAATTTTGAACTATGCATGTTGAATTTTAAACAATACATGTGGTTATGTGAACCACCCGCTCATTTTACTGAAATCATATTCGCATTATGGTGAATACCAAGTTGCAATGGTTGCATATGACAACGTCAGCATCATTTAACATTTATTTGATAATATCATCAGGTGATTTCTTTGTATACATTTAAGGGAGTGTTGTTCTCCAGTTTGGTGTCAGTATCTTGTTTATGTATATAATCCAGTGTAATTGTCTCTGAGGGGATGCTAATGCTATGCATGAAGTAGTGAACATTGTGTTCCTAGTTTGAGTTTTAAAAGTGTTGTTGGGTTTTTTTTCATTGTATTTTTCTATCATTTTGTTTATGTATATATACATTTCAGTAATCCGTAAGCATCAGTAATTTGTGGTGTAGGATCATGTACTTCATTATCATAAACATTTCATTTACATACATTGTGTTTGGTGTTTTCACTTAATCAAAACCCATTCAGTTTCAATCTTGTGACAAACACATACTCCTTATATAACAAAACAAGTACAAATGGCACATCTTCATATAATAGGTGCCAAACTACATCAACTGTCAGTCATAATTACTCCATAATCCCGTCATGATGCTTCCACCAACAAAGTATATTAAGGTGTACACTGCTTTGCTTCAGTAATTCCACCTACACTGCTATGCATACTTTCAAGTATTGAACAAAAGCTACATTTTACAGAGTTGGAATTGCAAAAACAAAAAAATACAATGTGACATTGTTTCAAATAAAAGAAACAATGCAGAGAACAGGAAAGTAATAATAATCCAAGTAAACAAAGCAAATATCCACATTTGTTAACTGATTGTTAAAAGTAATAGTAGTCAATCAAAAAAGTGTGATTGTATAAATTGCCACTAATTAAGTAATTAGTAAGTAATAATATCATAGGAAAGACAGAGTAATATAATTTGCACCAGAGCCATTATAGATCTTAATTTACAGAACATATATTAACCATCATGAATTTGAGAATGAGATACAATTTGCATGAAGCCAATAATTTGAACAAAAAGACAAACTTTCAGGCGCAAATGGTTGGAGCAAATCTCATGATTGAGATAATATACTGAATGTTATGTTGTGCAAGCAGGGCTGAGCAAATCTCATAGCCCAACATCCCCGACTATTCATTTTCTAAGTCGGGCAAGTAAAATATTCCAAGACGCTTTTTTCCTATTTTAAAAAATCAGGCAAGTGCTTATTTTCATGCCACAATCATGCTATCGACCTTTGGCTGGCCATTCATGCTATCCGAGTGTACTGAATACTTGATTTTACCCCTCTCCATGTATTTATTTATATCCTGTATCACACCTGCCGGTGGTCACTGATAACTGTTGCATATGTGCATGTTCTATTACCACTTGGCTGCATATTGGGCTAAGCGACCAAAGTACTGGCCAATCAAAACACATGAAACAAAATAAAGGCAGTATGATTAATTAGCAGTGTTTTAAACGTCTCTGTTGCATATTGTTTACTCAAACCCGATCCTCACGAACGATGTACCCTTTGCTTTTAATCCTGCGGCTCAATACAATTAAATTAATGAGAGGATCTTTACCGACATTAGTGGTGGTTCCTTTTATGAACCGATTCAATGGCAGTGATGAATCTTTAATTTTTAATTGATTATACGGAGGATTAACTTCCGCATTCGATATTGCATTTGAAGCAAAAATATGAGTGAATTACGCTAATAAGGAGCTGTCTCTGTTCATAAGACGTATGCTATGATCACTTTATAAGTAGTTGTCAAATAAGGTGATGTTAACTATGTGGATAAAATGAGTTTACTAAATTATTTTCGCAAGGAAGTTGCTAAGGAAGATTCGGAGAAGGAAAATTCATGTGAAAGTGGAGGGGTAAAACTGCCACTGAGTGTGAGGTAACTGTTTGTCCAAAGAGATATAAGCCAGAGACTCTGTGGTAGCAAAAAAATGTCAAATATGACACAAATTAGATACATAGAAATTTCCAGCCGCATTGGGTTGATGGTTATCCCTGATTTGAAGTTAGAATTGCTGACACTCCACCTGGAAAAGCCCTTTCAAAACTAAACTTCCTACAGCCTAGCCCATTATGGAAAACCATTGTCTGATATGGAAATGCTGTGTGCACTCCAGGAGAAGTGCAGTGTTGAAGTTGGTGCTAATTGTAAGAACAGATTCTGGGCAAGATACTTCATTCTATTAATATTGATCAAGTGCTGAGAAAAGTCCTGGAGAGTCTGAATTCCATTAAATTCCTTTCCATTCTTGCTGATGGAAGTACCAACGCTACCGTCTTGGAGCAAGAAATAGTGTATATAAGATATCTGGACAATGGAAACCTGAAAACCTCTGACATAAAAAAATGTATAATATATATGTTTTTGAAAAATTAAATTCTATCAAGAAATAAATGTTGTACATTTTTTCGTTTGTCCTTTCTATGGCTTACAGTGCATACATCACATCAAATCTTGACAAGTGATTTAAGTTTTGGGACAAGTGGAAGAAAAAAAATTTGCTCAGCCCTGGTGCATACATCACATCAAATCTTGACAAGTGATTTAAATTTTGGGACAAGTGAAAAGGTAGGTGGGACAAGTGAATTTTCTGAAACGCCCTGGCAAGCTATGTCCAATGCACAAGTAGTAAAACAATGCTGTTCATCCAGATGTTTCAAATTTTCAAAAGCATGTCCTTGACATTCTGAACATGCAGGATTTAGTGAGCATATACATTCTTCAAATGCAGAAATGATGGCAAAAAGCAACTCTTGTTAATATATTTGACAAATTGTCAGTCAAGACAGATGAAGCTATGACAATACTATTTTGAAATGCATATTCTACTGTGAAAGAAAACTCCAGTCAAAAGTACCAGTCTCTGAATGACCTCAGTCAGCTTAATGGGTAAGTGATAACATTAAAGTTATACCAAGAAGACACAGCAGTCATACAGGTAATTCATACAGATAATTTCTGGTATATTTGAGAATATCATCAAGACCTTCAAAGCCAGCCCTTCCTGTAGAATAATGACTAACAAATCAAACAACCTATCTACTCAAAAGAATATGATCTTGTATGTGACATACATGCACAAAGAAAAGTTGGAGATTTGTTATGGCAAACTTACCTAAACTCTGCCAATTCAGACTCAATAAAAGCACACCTTCTTGTATATTTGAATTCAAAGTGAATTAACTGGAGAGAATCTAATGTGCAGGATCAGATGATGTCCCTGTTATGATTGGATGAAAGGAAGAAGTAAGAACACTGCTGAAGGAATGTTCTCCATAAATTAGTGGAAATGCTTGTCCCAACCCTGCCAAGACTATCCCTAATATATATAAATGAAACTATGACATCATCCTCAACAGTATTGACACCTACAACAAGAATTCCCCTTCTCATCTGGCATTGTAGAGATTACTCCTCTTGGAAGTGCATCATGTGCGGTGGCTTTCAATGATAAATGCAATCGACAGTGTTCAACAATCACTGGTTTCCATTCAATGAATGCTGAAAATGGAGGTTGACAACAACATCATGGACAACTTTGTCCACTACCATTAAGATCTACAAGTTTCTGTTCCACGTACATTTTCTCAGTGACAGTTTGGAACAGATCAAGGTGCTAAGAAAAGTATTTCAAACTTGGGATCGAATATACATGTAAATGAAATTTGTCATTGATGTATTTTTTTCTGCTTCAAAAATAGGCAATATCTCAAAGAGGAAAATGACTTTGGCCCTCGCTTTAATGCATTTTGCACCTGACAAATTACTGGCTTGAGTTAAAAGGGATGGAATCACTTGTGAATACGACAGTGGCATGTCTCCATGCAGTACACAATGTTAAGTAAGGCTTCCAAAATAACGCTATAATTTAAGCTTTTAAAATTATACTGGATTCAGTTAAATTCAACCAAATTTGTCATACATACTTATTGATGTAAGTCATGAGATCAGTATACTTCTTGAAAACTACAGTCATCAACGAACCTGCCCCCAACTGATTCTGATACAGCCCCTAGAGTGTGGTCCATTGTTTTCACAACAACTACCTGGTAATATTTACAGCTGAATTATTAGTGGAATTTTTACAAGTTGAACATGAAGAAACAATTTCTCAATGTAACAAAACTCATGGAGAGATAGTGTTCTTCCAATGTGACAAAACTCATGGGGAGTTTGACAGTGTTCTTCCAATGTGACAAAACTCATGGGGAGATACAGTGTTCACCAAATGTGTTTGTATAACTTTATATTGGCTAATCACTCCATAGTTTTTTAAGAACTTGAATAAAGCCACAATATTGCTTAGAAATTAATTGTAGGGGTAAAAAACAAAAATAGAGGTAAATCATTATTCTTAATTCCCCACCACCACTATTTAAAAGTATTCATCAGAACTGTTTATTAGAGAACTAATTTTACCAGAATTTGCTTTAGTTTATCAAATTTCATATATCCAACAATTTCTTTCAGTGTTTACTGCATAATAACAGTCTGAGTATCAAGATCATAATAAGCTCTTCCCATGCATTGTTTATAATGCTAAAAAATCAAATTCAGCTTTCAAATACTGTTCATTTCTGTCAGATCGGTGGATTGTAATTATTGTAAGTAAAAATAATGAACAAACAGTTAAGGCATTGTAATAGTATCGAAAAGTGCATAAATCCATATATATGCAAAATGCACTGTGGTCTGAGAACAATGAACAGATGGTCACAAACATATGTACATCCCAGATCATCATTATACATCCATCCATGTTTGAGATGAAAATGTAAACAGCCATTTATTCATTAGGTTACTCATTTTAGTCCAATAACAGATAATCAAGCAACACTATAATCACTATTTCATATAAGATATTCTGTAGGTTCAAAAATTTCAATTAATGCTCTGTCAAGTTCTGCAAGAACACATATCTGAGGGCATACACTCATGCACATTTGATATTAAATACATGATCAGAACAGTGTTTCAACTTAAAAGATATCACAAGTCTCTGAATAGTAATGACCTGTCAATCATTGGGTTGACACATTCTATATTTGGCCTCGGTCAGTTACTTCTTAGATAGAAGATTCCAGCTGCAATATACATGTGTAAGTTGCTGATGCTGAGCTAGCTACCTCCTTATTGTATACATAAGCAAAAACATACTGCATGAAAAGCAGAGAGGGAAGTTTAAAGAACTCTGCAAATTAAACTCTTTTCTACCAGAATTTATTAATGATAAATGTATAAGGTGAATTCTTTAAATATCAAACTATGACAATTGCCTTAATAATAATAATAATAATAATAATAATAATAATGGTATTCAGTGCATGATATTTCTTCAAAAGCCAACTTTAAAAGGTTAACCTGCATTCAGAGGTCACCTGTGTATAAAGGTCAGTTTAGTCATGTCTCATGATATATATATATATATATATATATATATATATATATATATATATATGCACAACTTTCTCACTATGGACAGATCTTGTGCAATCATGTAAGTGAAACAAGAACTTGCAATTAACTCACCAGTAAATTACAATAATATATACTGAACATCTATCTATAGGTGAGTTATAGCTTCAATCAAGACATTACTGACATTTTATCAACATGCAGAGAATTACAAAACTGCAACATGAAATGCAACCATGAAATGTGGAACTGTACCTGTACTTCTAGCTGTTCAACTCGGAATGGTTTTGCACGATGTTTTAATTTTTTAACATCTGAAGAGAGAAAAAAAGCATCATGGTTAAGTATAACAAATGACCACTAAACCGAGATATCTTATCATAGCCATAAATTTATATCTAAATTTGGCAAATGCATCTTACACAGCTCCATGCCTTGAGGATACTGAATTAGTATCAATGTTACATGAAGTATCTTTGGCCTGCAAGATGTTTCTTTTAACACAAATTTTCTGGACAATCACACTTTAGTTTGTATATTCAAGCTAGGTTAGCATAGACATGAATAGGAAATTGTAGCTTACATAATATTTAAGGACATTTGGATAGTGATGAGTGTAGGGTATATAGTGTCAGACATATGAATTAATAATGTACACTAGGTGAAAAATCTCTCAAGCATCAAAATTAGGTCACTCTGACTTCCTTTGATTACAGTGACCCTTGTTCAATAAAACAATGTACAACTTAAGTAACATCAACATTATAAATGTAAAGCTGACGCTTCTGAAAATAGTGGGTAACTGGGCTTGGCAATGATGTGAAAAAAATCAATCGAGCATCAAAACTAGGCAACAGGGACCTAATTTTGGAAAGGTAACACAGTACCATAGAAAATGCATATACATATATGGTTTCAAGAGCGCTGAACATGCAGTATTAGAGATAAAGACTGGAAATCATTTTTGTATGAGAAAGTACCTCAACAAAACTGGAAAGTTGTTAACACAAACCCATTTTCTCCAAAGTTTTTAGAGTTTGTAAAGACAAGTCCACACCGATGGATGTAAGACTCCCAATGTGAAAGATATGGGGTTAAATACTCTTTGCTGATAACTTAATCATGCATGAAAAAGGTCAGTCTCAGTGACCTACTTTGGTATAGTTGAATTATTCTTCTTGAGATCATTACTGATTTTGATACATTTAGTGCAATATGTTTAAAGAGATAATAGAGGGTGTGATGAACAAACATTCGCAGATACCAAAGTAGGTCAAGTCTGGAAAAAATTGAAAGTGACTAAAATATAGCATGGAGGAGTTACTCTCTTACCCGAGATGCACATACAAAAAAAATGAGTGTATGCAATAAAGGATCAAATATAATGGAGGATGTGAAGAATGAACAGCTGAAAATTACAAAGTCATTCAAGTGTAAAAGTTAAATAGTTACCTACAATTGCTATAAATGAGTTTAACTTCCTTTGAAATGCATCATCATATTCAATTTTGCTTAGTGGAAGTAAAATAGGGTTAAGATATAGAGGGTGTTACTTAATCAAAAAGAAAAAAGTAGCTCATGCATGACAAATAAGTCGCAGTGACCTATAATTTTGATGATTGTAAGTGCAATGGGGCCTATGAGGTAGTTTGAGTCATGAATGTGTAACCAATGATTGAAAGAACAAGAGTCTCTAGAAGGGACTGACACTCTATCATATGATTATTCATTCTTCTAGGATTTATTCATCATGGATATTGTTCATCTAAGTACTTAAATGCTTTTGGTAAATCCTCATTGTGACAGATGCTGTTAAAAATTGTATTGTTCTTTTGAAAATACTTACCAGAGTTCTGTAAACAAATAAAATGGTGGTAAATATAACAATGTCAAGACTGGAGAAAATTGTCAATGGATCCAGTCCATCTGAGTTCTCTGGATTCACCCAAGAGGATATTCATATTGTACAAATAAATTCATACAGAAAGGCAATCTCAGATTTTATCCAGATCAGAGAAAATCAAGACAGGGTCCCTATTCATGTCAGGAACAACTCATCACTGAAGCAGATGAATGAACCTAGGACTAATTTCCAACAGTACAAATTCTCGTAGCACCTTAGGTATGTGTTCAAATCACTACTTCACATGAAAATAAAGTTACATGTACTGTATTCCCTTCAACAAATACCATTTTATTTCAGGGGCATCTCGGGCAGAGGATGGTTGGCTTGAACTAATAATGGATTTCTTGAAATGTGTCAAGACATAAACAATAAATCTAACACCAGCACTAGATATCTAAAAAGCAGAAGACAGAGAGAGATAGTTCTGGGCATATTTTCAGAGTGGAGGTGTATTAGAGCTGGTGTACCCCAAGGATCCATTTTAGGTCCCTTACTTTATTTGATAAACATAAATGAACATACATGTATATGGTATGTATGTGTGTGTGTGCATCCCTATCTCTCTCTCTCTGGGTGAAATGATTCATTGATACATCGATGCATCAATACTTTTGCCATATCAATACATGTATCGATACAAGAGGTGAAGAATCGATACAAAACGATACTTACCATATACAAGTTACTTTAATCTTCAGGAGTCATGAATAATTATTAGTAGTTTTGCCATTTTACTCTTTAAATTGAGAATTTAACTGAGACAGCCATCACAGGCAAAGGCACTCATTTTGTGAGCAAAAAAGAAAAACCATTGACAACGACCATTCACCTTCTACAAATTAACACAAGGTGACATGATTCGAAATATGTCTCCAGCCCACCCCCCTTGCCGATTCCATGCTAATTATTTTATCCTGTCAGCATGTTCAGCCACTGATAACATATATCAATGTAAAGAAGACATCCAAATTTGTTCCCCATGTATGATGAAGTATTCTGCTCATCATTTAATAACCATGTCTCTGCAAAGTCTCTGTTGCTTTGTATATCGTCTACTTGGATTTAATCTGAAGGCTACACTTCCAGTGTGTCACGCAGTAAAATATGTTACATTCAATTCTGATTGGTGGTTATTGTTTGTTTCAGTCCAGTGTAAACAATAACCACCCATCAGAACCTTATTCCCTGCATGACACACCAGAAGTACTGACATCCATTTACTCAATCCAGGTAAACAACAGAGAAACTTTGCGCAAAAGTGGTTATTAAATGATTTGTAAAGAACTTAAATCTTTAATTGGGGAAAAAGTTTGGAATGTCTCTTTTACATTTATATATGTAATCGGTGACTGAATGTGCAGACGGGATCAATCAAATTAGCACAGAATCGGCAAGGGGGCAGATTTCCAACCACATGAATATGTCACCTTGTGTAAATTTTTATCTTTTTATTACAGGGTCGTGGGTGTTGTCAATAGTTTTCTTTTTTCACTAACAGCAACAAGTGCCTGTGACTGTGGCAGTTGCTTTGTATCTGCAGGAAGTACAAGGTACAATGTGATAGATTTGGTTGTTAGTCATCTCTCTCCCACACCTGGGCTTGTTCTAGATGAGATTTTCCTTGCACGAGCAAATTGCACTATTTCTTCTGTTTTGAAGATAACACTATAATGTCTTCCAAGTTTAAGTGAAGACATGAAATTGGTAATAAGATGTTTTTAAAGCATTTATGCAGTGCTAAATAAAGGGCATATTGGACATGATGAGTCATTCATCTGATTAAATGGAGCAGCCTGAAATGGCCTAAAAGGTTGAATTCAAATCACTGACAACTAACAGGTAGTCTGTTTGGAAGTATTTATGCTATCCTGTCATGGATGAGAATGGCATATAAGCAGATGATAAGTCTATGTCTGTCTGTAATCTGCATACTGGAAATACAACCAGAATGTCACAAACATAAAGGGGCACCACCCAACTACTGACAGACCTTCTAATGATGAACAAATCATTAAGCTGATAAATGTATTGATAATGTATCATATCGTAGGCTGTGTATCGTGAATCATATTGATATGCGGCACAGGTGTATTGTTTCACCCCTATATATATATAGTTTCAAGGCAATCCTGAAACTAGTTTATGAGGAGTAGCGATAACAAACTTGTGCTAATGGACACATGACAGATCAGCACCGTTTTCATTTAGGACCAAGTAGACATGATAAGGCATCTTTTAGTTAAAACCCGATGTTGATATGGCCATCCATTCCGTCCGAGTAGTGATAACAAGATGTTCAAGATGGCTGCCATGCTGGCCATATCAAGATCCACCCCATTTTCATTTAGGACCAACTAGATATCATGAAAAGTGTTTTGGTGAAAACCCCATGTTGATATGACCATACATTCATAAGAAGTCCTTTAGTGAAAACCCCACATCAATATAATTTTCTGTTCAGGAGGAGTTGCATTAAGATTTCCAAGATGGCTGCCACTGTGGCCATACTGGACTTCAGATTGGCACTAATTTTATTTAGGACCATAAGAAGTCTTTTAGTGAAAACCCCATGTTGATATGACCATCCATGTAGGAGTAGAGATAACAAGATTTTCAACATGGCTGTCATGGTGGCCATATTGGACCCCAGATCAGCACCATTTTCATTTAGGACAAGCAGATATCATAAGTCTTTTAGTGAAAGCCCCATCTTGATATGACCATTGGTTCAGGAGGAGCTGTTATAAGATTTTCAAGATGGCTGATGTGGTGTCCATTTTGGATGTCAGATCAGCACCATTTTTATTTAGGACCAAGTAGACATCATAAGATGTCCTTTGGTTAAAACCCCATGTTAATATCACCATCCATTAAGGAGGAGTAGCAATAACAAGATATTCAAGATGGCTGCAGTGGTGGCCATATTGGATGTCACATCTGCACCATTTTCATTTAGGACCAACTAGACATCATAAGATGTCTTTTAGTGAAAACCCCATCTTGATATTACCATATATTCAAGTCGAGTAGCAAAAACAAGGACCAACTAAACCATGGGATGAATGTGTGTGTAAAGTTTCATGGCAATCCTCCATGTCATTTAGGACGAGTAGAGATAACAAACTTGTGCTAACAGATGGCTGGCTGATGAACAAACAGACCATCCCATAAGCTCTTCTGGTCTATGACCAGTAGAGCTAAAAATGGGATAAATGTTATAACTCTGTTAGCCAGAGGATAAGAAAATGATGAGCAAGAACAAGAAGAACAAAAACAAAACTTCAAACAGTGGAACACAAAAGGTCACTCAACCTGCCATACATTATCAGGGCTGCATATATCTCTCTTAACACTGCCAAGCATTATCTGGATAGCATACATGTCCCTTAACATTACCATACACTGTTTGGACTGCTTACATCTCCCTTAATATTACCATACATTATATGAATATCATACATCTCCCTTAACATTGCCAGACATTATTTGGACTGTGTATATCTCCCTTAACATTGCCACACATTATTTAGACAGCATACATTATTTGGACTGCATACATCTCCCTTAACACTGCCATACATTATTTGGACTGCATACATCTCCCTTAACATTGCCATACATTATTATGACAGCATCCATCTCCCTTAACATTGGCATACATTATTTGGACTGCATACATCTCCCTTAAAATTATGGAGGCACAGGATGGATTCATAATGACAGCAACATGTAACTTTGAACATGTAGTAATCTAAAGGAAATGTGCAAGTGATGGAAGCATACTAGTAAATGGTCATTATAAAAACACAAATGGTCATTATGGAAACATAAATGGCCATCATGGAATAACTGATCTATCTGAACTTCTTTCAAGGAAAAAATATTATGAGTTTACTTCTATACATTCATGAAAGAATAATCTGATAATGCATTACAAATATTTACTCTTTTTGCCCCAAAACATTTACTGTCACGTCATTACATTTACTATTTGTAACAAATAGCTATAAGTCCATAACTATCTGAAACCAAACAAATGAAAAAGTTTAGAATTTCTTTGTGTTGAGCTAAACTATGCAGACAGTGCCTCTTTCAGGGATGGTGCTGGCTTTAAAAAAGTTGTCGCAAAAAAAATCGCCAACCTCAATATTTTGTCGCCAATTTTCAAAAAATGTCGCCAAGCAAGGACTCAATATTTTTCCATGTCTATTAATGTAGTAGGCAATGAAAATTGAAAAAGATGGGGTATTTATTACTTTATCGACAACAAACAATACAATACCACAATATTACAGAATAAATCATTACATGACTGTTTTGATTGCTTATTTATAATGTTTGGCACTATTAAAATGTTTCATAAAAATAATAAAATCGAATGTCACACGAGTATGCATTCTGATTTTACTGCTGCCCACTTGCTGAATGCAGTTTCAAAGTCAAAGCCTCCTTCACATTTGTATGTGCCAATTCTCATTATATTCTCCAGAGTTGAGATGCAGAGTTTATTCCTGATGTCAGTTTTGATGAGATTCATCTTACTGAACCCACGTTCACAGTCGCTGATAATGGCACTTTTACTTTTACTAACAGCAGCAATCTTAGCTACTCTCTCCGGTTTTCTGGTTTATGATTTATACCTTGTTTATTTGATACTTGTTCGGTGCCAAGTAGAGTCCTACACATCTTACATATACGTGTTTGACCTTAATCCCTTAGAACCCTCTTTGTTTTCCCACATTACAACCCTTTGATCGAGCCACGTATCTGATACTTGTTCAGTGCCAAGAAACAGAGGGTGCTTATTTGAACTCCGTGATCTTGCCGCACAATTGACACCTGTTCAGTTGCATCCTTTAATAGATTTCACAGACTGTATGATCGAAGTATCACTTACAGACCCCAAGCTCAGTATCCATGTAACCACCCACATATGACAGTAAAGACGAGGAATTGGAGTTGGACGATATTTACGATGACTAGATCGAGGATTTCAGCACTATAATTGGTCACTCAGACGATGCGGATGAATTCTTGGGCTTTGTACCAGATGACATTAGACAGTGACCTTTATAGGATACTGTGAATCACAAAAGTGTGGACTTGACCTTCATTGTTTATTTGTTAGACATGTGGAATTAACATATTACGAGATATTGTGAGTCGGATCATTCTGGGCTACTATTTTAATGCTGGTATGTGACCTATGATTAGAATTCATCGATTTATCATATCAATGGATTTAAAATGTCAATCATTATTGATTTCTATGGATTTTTATGACACGATGAAGAACAAAATGTATGTTGTCAATTTATTTGTGACATATTCCACTCGTTAACATACCTAATTGTATTTTACACTGGTTTTGTCATTATTATTCCTAGCTTGCTAACTATCTTTTTTTATTTGTGGACTCCTCCTAGCCCTTCCCTGCATAATGGCTGGTTGGAGTTATAGAGATGTCCCCTCATAAGATCAAAAGTCCAAAAGGCCTTAATGTTTAAATATTGAAAATAAATTTTTTGAATGAGGTTCCTCTGATTTCCTGTTGGGCTGGTTTCCTTACCCTTCTCCACTATATAAGTTGCAAATCATTTCTTGAAATGGTGAGATTTATCTGAGTTTCACTATTTCCCATTTTATTTGTTTTGTTTGGTGCGTGTTTGAATGCATGTATAATCTCTCTTACATATACTTGCCAGTTTCCTTACATATTGATTTTTTAAAATTTTTTATTTTATGTTGTTGTTGTTCATATTATTGTTTTGGTTGGTTATTTACAGTTCATTTCTTGATGTTTATGCATGTCCAGTAGTCTTTCATGGTGGGTTTTCCTGCCTCTAGTGGTTTTGTCGGCATCTTCTCCAATAATTCTAATTCTTCTTGGTCTAACTCTATTATTTTCCCATATATTGGTGACAGTCTCTGTGGTTTTGATGTGTCAATGTCAGTTGTCTTGCTTACTGATGGAGGAGGGGTGAGTTCCTCCTCCATAGTATATAGTTCTAATGGCGGCGGGGTAAGTTCTCTTACTTTCGGATTTGATGCTCTACACTCATGTGGCGGTGTTGGTGTTTTTTCGCTAGGTTTCGTTCTTTTGGCTGCTTGATTTGATGTTTCTTCATTTGTACTGTCTAGGTTTTGAAAGTCTAATCGGTAGGAGTCTTTTACATCTGGTTTTAGTTTGCTTTTCCACTTTTTTTTGATCTTCTCTGGTAATTCTTTTCTGTCAGGAGGGGTTTCTCTATTATTCGTCTCCCTGCTGATTCTTCAGGCATTGTTGAGATAATCTTCTCCGCTGGAGTTGTTGTTTCTTCAAGCACAGTCATTGTTTTATTACTCCCAGAAGTACATTTTCTTGGGTCATGCCCTTTCTGTCCACATGTGGCATTTCCGCTTGTGGATACATCCACTATACCATGATTTTAACCAAAAATCCATGGATATAGAAAAAGGTATTTATCTTTGCAGCTTGGTCTTTTTCCACCTGTATTATTTTCACCCCCATTTGTATTGTGGGGTAGTCTTTATACATGGCCATTCTCGCTTCCTTGATCTCTATGTTGTATTTTTGTCCAAATCTTTCTGTTGTCACTTGCAGGAGGATTTCAATTGGGATCCCTGTGATGTAGATGTCCACATATTTGATTGGGATATCTCTTTCTATATCCGGTGCATCAATCACCTGTATTATTTTGCCATTGATTACTAAGTTGCCTTTAGGTAGCAGTGGCTTATCTCCCTTTGGGTGTATAAGGAGAATCCCTTGGTTCACAAAGGTGAAAACCTGTAGTTCATCCGCATGTATTTTCCTTTCTTTTGAGAGTGCATTTAAAATCTCGCCACAAGTAGGTCTTTCATTTTGCTGTAAAGCAGTGAGGTCCAGCCCCTGTGTGCCAGCTTGCCAGCTGGCCACGAGGAGCTTGCCTGTTTCTTTTGTTTTGCCGTTGTGAAGTATTGGAATTTTCCACTATTTTGAAATATTATTTTACACTTGTATGGTCAATATTCAAGATAACATAGTTATAGATGATAGTCCATGATGATGATTCTGTATTTGCTCACATTCCGAAGATTTTGATTTTTTTGTTATCATGTGGCAACTACATACAACAATAACGAATGATTTTTTGAGTCTTGTTGCAACTGGGTTGATCCAGTCTCCTCCAATATATACCAGTAATCAACAAGAAAACTTTAAAAATTTTAAATTTAGACCTTGTCCCGTGAATAAGCTGACCACCCCTTCATCCAGGCTTTTACTTTTTCCTAAATTACTCGGCTTATACGCGAATATATACGGTACTCTTAGGATGAGATGATGAACACGAAAAGTCTAACTTATGTTTACCAATGACAGTATATAGTTCTGATTGAGACTGAATTTGTATTTTTTTTCATTTGCTTAGTATTTATACAGAACGATTGGTGCTTCAAAGGTAATCAGTTTTCTTTGAAGTTCATATTTGCTTACTATTCAATTACAATCCACAACCATTAATTGGTAATTAATAAATTTATTGTCCTGCATATCACTGTGGACTAAGTAATACATGGATTAGACAGTCTTTGTGACCTTGATCTTGGATCTTCTAAATCACCCCATCCATCTGTTAAATTAACATGTACCAAATCTAACAACAAGCTATATATGGAAAAACAAGATACAGACTCTTTCTACAGGTGTAAAAAAAATTACCCCCCAAAATTATCTGTAACTGTGACCTCCATTCCCTGGATCCTTCATCCCCAAGGATGCAAGGATTCTCCAAGTTCACTGGTTAATCTTGTTGAAAGTCTAATGCCTATCCAGAGACACATGATCCCTCCCCCCACCAAAAAAACCCCAAATGATGAATGTGACCTTTACCCCTTTACCTTTGACCTTCAAATCGGACTTTGCAATATTTCATATACTATGGTAAACATCTTTACTATGTTTGGTGATGATTCAGCCATGGCAATAGTGGATACTAATGACACAGAAAGTTTAACAAATGAATACCCACATAAAATATGAGCATTTGCTCCATGTGATTGTGTTTGGGGACCTCGAAAGTCATCAACCTCTAGTGAAGTTCTCTCTCACCTGATGTGTTTGAGGGCCAGGTCTGATTAATATCTACTGATTAAAACAGGTGATGACTTTTCAACAAGTCTCTCAAAGGGATTGACATTCTACTAGGTAAAAAGGATTTCCAGGAATTCAAGATAAGACCATTTCTTACTTTTACCTGTTGAGTGTTGAAACCATCTCTGATGTCCTTCAGTAATAGCAAGATTTTCAAATTAGCTGTTGTGGTATACATATTGTATGTCAGATTGGCACCAATTTCATTTATGACAAAGTAGACATCATTCAAAGTCTTTTGCTGAAAACCCAATGTCATAACAATCATCCATTACGGGGGAGTAGTGACAAAAACATTTTTAAAACAGTCATCATAGCATCCATATTGGCAGTAGCAACATGTTCATTTAGGACTTGATAAAGTCCCCCATCATAATAATCTCCATTCAAGGGGAGTAGTGACAACAAGAATCTTAAAACAGTTGTTGAGACAGCCATATTGGATGTACAACTAGCACCATTTTTATTTTGGACCATTTAGGTATCAAAAGAAGTCTACTGGTGAAAACCCCATGTTGATATAGCCTGCCATTTGGAGAGAAGTAGAGATGGCTTTCCATCCAGGAGAAGCAATAACATGATTTTCAAGATGGCTGCTGTAGTGGTCATATTGGATGTCAGATTGGTACCATTTTCATTTATGACCAACTGGACATCATATGAAGTTTTCTGGTGAAAACCCCACATCAATATAACTTTCTGTTCAAGTAGATTTGCAACAACAAGATTTTTAAGATGGCTGCCATGGTGGCCTTACTGGATGTCAGGTCTGCACCATTTTTATTTAGGACCAACTAGATATCATGAAAAGTCTGTTGGTGAAAACTCAATGTTGATATGACCATCCATTCAGAAGTAGCAATAAGATTTAAAGATGGCTGCTGTGGCAGCCATATTGGACATCAGATCGGAGTCCTTTTCATTTAGGACCAACTAGACATCATAATAAGTCTTTTAGTGAAAACCCCATGCTGATATGAGCATGCGTTCAGGAGAAGTAGCGATAACAAGATTTTCAAGATGGCTGCCAAAGTGGCCATATTGGACATCAGATCGGCACCATTTTCACTTTGGACCAACTAGACATCATATGAAGTATTTTAGTGAAAACCCCATGCTGATATGACCATCCATTAAGGAGGAGTAGCCATAACAAGATTGTCAAGATGGCTGCCTTGGCAGACATACTGGATGTTAGATTAGGGACCATTTTCATTTTGAACCAACTAGACATCATAAAAAGTCTTTTAGTAAAAACCTCATGCTAATATGAGCATCCATTCAGAAGGAGAAGCAATAACAAGATTTTCAAGATGGCCACGGTGATGGCCATATTGGACATCAGATCGGCACCATTTTCACTTCAGACCAACTAGACATCGTAAGTCTTTTAGTGAAAACCCTATTCTGATATGACCATCCATTCAGGTACGGAAGCGATAACAAGATGGCTGCATTGGAGGCCATATTGGATTTCAGATAGGTACCATCTTCATTTTGGACCAACTAGACATCTAAGACAGAGCTGAGCAAATCCCATAGCCCGACGTCCGGACTATTCGTTTTCAAAGTCAGGCAAGTAAAATTGTCCAAGTCCAAGTCGCTAGTCCGAGACAAGTGCTTTTTTCCTTTTTTGAAAAAAGTCGGGCAAGTGCTTATTTTCATGCCATAATCACTTTATCTACCTTTATCTGGCCATTCATGCCCTCCAGATGTATTGAATGCTTGATTGTACCCCTCTCCATGTATTTATTTACATCCTGTATCACACCTGCCAGTGGTTACTGAAAACTTGATGCATGTGCACATGTTCTATTACCGCTTGACTGCATACTGCAGTAAGCGACCAAAATTATTGGCCAATCAAAACATGTGAAACAAAACAAAGCCCGTATGATTAATTAGCAATGTTTTAAACGGCTTCATTTTATTGTGTGAACAAGATCCTCACAAATGACTCACCATCTGATTTCAATCCAGCGAGTCAATCCAATAAAATTAATGAAAGGCACTTCCCCGACATAAGTGTCAATTCCCTTTATGAACTTATTTAATGGCAGTGACGATTCTTTAATTTTTAATTTATTATACAGAGGATTAACTTCTACGTCCAATATTGTGTTTGAAGCAAAACAATTATGCTAATTAAGGAGGTGTCTCTGTTCATATTTAAAGGACAAAATGTATGTTATGATCGCTTCAGAAGTAGTTGTCAAGCAAAGTGATATTTACTATGCAGATAAAATGAGCTTACTAAAGTATTTTCTCAAGGAAGTTAATAACGAAAATTCATGTGAAAGTGGAGGGGTAAAACGTAAGACTGCCGCTGAGAGTGAGGTAACTATTTCTCCAAAGAGACATACATGTAAGCCAGACTCTGTGGCAACAAAAAATTTCAAATATGACACTACTATGAGACTGAGAAACTTTCAGCCACATTGGGTTCATAGTTACCCCTGGCTTCAATTCATTTAATGCAAACAATATTCCAAACTGGAACATGTTGGAAATTCAACCAGTGTATTTTTCAATGGAACTGACAAATTTAAGATTGAACTAATCAAGTCTTATGACAATTCTGGACTTCACAAGGCCTGTTGCAGCAGAGTACCGGTATACATGTATGCATGACACTAGCCAGCATGTGCAGAAAATCCCTGAGGTTAGAGTTGCTAACACTACATTAGGAAAGGCCCTTTCAGAACTAAATGTGACTGAAATGAAACAAATGAGAGCTCTCTTTTACACAGGCAATCTAGCCCATTATGGAAAACAATTCTCTGATATGGAAATCATAAATGTGACAGAACTAGGATTTCAAACCAGTAGATTTGCAAATTTTGATCAGTAGATTGTCTTCTAAACCAGTAGATTTTTTATTGGCATAAATTTTACGTTTCAAGGGGATGGAAAAGAAAACAAATGCTTTCTTGTGCCATAATATGTATTCTCTTCATACTATAATAAAATAGCACATTTGAACATGAATCAGATTCGGATTCTGATGGAAAAAGTTACAATATTAATTACTTAGTACGAGTCAATATACGGTCAAATAATGAAAAAGGAAGAGTTGTTTATCTGATAGTTCACTGCAAAGATTTTTCTTTTATAAAATCCAATTACATTTTTAGTTTCCTTGACAAGATCACTGTCTAGTGACCACCGATGACATTCATTGTGCTTATTAAGCTTCACACTTAACAGGCTTTCAATAGTTCTCTGGTCCAGATTCCCCTTGAATCTCTCTGTATTTTGCAAAGAAGGGAGAATGTCCTCTCTGCATCAGCATTAGAATGTTGTAATGACAGGACAACCGTGTTCAGCCTGCAAAGACGTTCTAACTTCAGTTTTCCTGTTGCTGGGTTTGTAAGGTTGCTGACTACTCTCCAATACTCATCCAAGCTATGTTCACCCCGAGGAGGAAGTTCCTAACTTGGATTTAAGATGTATTCCTCAACCTCATCCTCAAGGGCTTCTTTCTCTTCATGGCTCAGATCCAAAAGTCTGTTGGCAAGTTTCACCACTGTAAATAAAAAAAAAAGACTGATTTTGACACGAAATAAAAATGAAGAAAATACATGATGTATTTATGCTTTTATGAATAATGTATCCAAACTTTAAAATTAATTATCTTGTAATATATTGTATCTAGGGCTTGATCTAAATTTATGTGCATGAAAACTTCAAATAGTTTCTGAAATACAAAAGATGCATACCTTTGAAACACACAATGCAAACTCTGGACCTTTGCTGCTTACCTGCACACACTTAAACTCTGATATCCAAGCACTGTTGAACTTGTAATATTTCTTATCTGGTGGTATCTTAGCATTGGGAGAAAGCACACGTTTAGAACTGAACGAAAAATGTAAGAGCTGTCCTCTTAAAACATCTGGAACAATACAATATCAATTAAACAAGACAAAAATCAAAATACTTACTTTAGTGTGTCTGCCCAAATCATTTTTTATGGACGGTCTCTTCATTTTACCTCCCCTCTGCCAAGGGTCAGCCGATTTTTATCAAAGGTTCAGAAGACATCATGGACCACCTTTGATCCCTTTATTATTTATAACACCGCAAAAAAACATCCCGCATTTGGCCTAAACTCCTTAAATTCCAACAATAAGATAATCAATTAGCAGCTTGCTGTGTACACATGTCAGCTGTTCTTTAACAATTCTAATCCTATTACTCTGCAACGCATCATCGCACTGGTTGTTGTACTGGTGGAACATTTCCGGTCCCCAGTAGACTGGTTCTGGCTGGCTCGTCTAATGTGTTGACAGAATGCGTAAAAATACCATGTTTGGGTATTTTTTATAAAAAAAATATTTACATTCTTTTACTTTTCAAAAGCGGTAGATTTTAACTACTGAACAGTATGTGCAGTAGACGGCCTTTAAAATGTTATTTTTGGTCTACCTCCGGTAGAGACACATGTACTGAAATTCTGTGTGCACTCCAGGAGAAGAATGCTGTTGAACTTGGTGCTAATAATAAGAAGAACAGATTCTGGGCAAAAGACTTCGTTATCAATCGATCAAGTCTTAAGAAGTTGGGGAAAGTCGTAATTCCAGTGAATTCCTTTCCATTTATGCTGATGGAAGCACTGATGCTACCACATCAGAGCAAAAAATAGTGCATATAAGATACATGGACAGTGGAAAAATTTAGTTTTTTTTGGGGGGGGGGGGGGAAACTAATTTTAATTACCGTATTTGCCGGCCTACAAGTCGATACTTTTTGACCTGGAAGTCTGGGCTTCGTCTTATACTCCGAATCGACTTATATATGAATTATGTCATTGAAATTGCTTTACCGTAAAAATATTTTAAAAAATATATTAAAAAAAGTTAAAGTACGAAAACTATAGTGTAAAAAAATAATTATCATTTTTGGGAAGAGATCGTGTGCGAAAAAATATAGGACCCGACATGGAGAAGGATTCCGAAATATTTACGTGATTGTCAGTATTAAATTCACGTGCATCAGACGTAATTGCGCTAAAGCAGCATGCACTAGTAATATATGTTGTTTAAGTTTGCTTACATATGTTTGTAGTAGAATAGACAAGTTAGAAAACAGATAACCATGACATGGACATGTGTATTCCATTGCACATTTTTCTTATTGCATCTTGTGATCGAAATAAAAGAGAGACAGACAGACAGATTTCAGCCCTTCTTCACGCTATTTTGCTTAATGTACCTTACTGCCCCCTTTTAGCTGAAGCTTTTGTCAAAGAGAGAAAACAGTAATGAAATAGTCAATGGAAATTAAAACAATACATACCATAGTCCTTCAGTTTCAAAGATATATAATTTATATTTAAATATTCACAATATTTATATTCATATAGACTCCATTTAGTTTAAATCCCAAGATGACCATTTAGCATGCTGTGTTTTTTTTTTTTTTTTTTTTTTGTAAATACAATGAACTCTATATTCAAACAAATAAAATTACCCTTTATCAGTAAGTGCATGTACACTTCCTGTAGTTAGGCGGCATTTTGGTTTGATCTTTGCTCATGAATTCAAAGCTCTGACGCTTCTGTCGGCGATATCAAAAGATGTCACTGGTTGAGAAACTTACATGAGCAAGCACCTGGCATTACATGTCATTACACAGTCCTGCATACATTAACATGCTTTACAGGATCGATTACAATACCCTATGGGTAGCCTCATTTCCCTATTGGTAGGCTCACTAATTTGATCACATCTACTGCAGGTGTCAACTGGAATGACCTGGCCAAAGCTGTAGGCATATTTAATTAGCCAGTTGAATCTTTATGATAATGGATATAAAAACAAGAATGAACTGTTTATTCAGAGATATTAATTGATAATGGAATACAGCAATGCTCCTGTACATGAGTAAGATCACAATCATCAGGTAACTCAACAATACATATTACAATCGTCCTGTAACCTCTCTCTCTCTCTCTCTCTCTCCAAAAGCTACAAGTAAAAACTGCTCTGAATGCATACGTTCTTATACACTGACATAGCGTTGTTTCATCCTCTCTCTCTCTCACACACACACAGACACACATACACGCATTCACTAAAAACAACAAGTCTTAATCTCGTTCTTTTTAGTTTTTATTGTACATATAATTTGATAACGAGGTTACTGTTGCTCTAAGATAAGTTGTACTTATTTTTTGACAACAGGAGTTCATATCATTGTGTACAATGTATCAATAAATAATACCTATAAATAATGTGTACAGACCATCTTAATCATTTTCCCAATTAATCTGGAATAGCATAGTGATACCATTAATATTCATGAAACCGGAAGTTACTAGCGAAAGTGACGAAGCCAAGGTGTTGATCTGGCTTCGTCTTATACTCTGCATCGACTTATATATAGATGAAGGATTGAAAATTGACGAAATTAGCAAATTCGACTTATACTCTGCATCGACTTATAGGCCGGCAAAGACGGTATGCAATACTTACCTGTCTCTATTGTTTAGCTATTCTATTTCGTGCTGAAAATCACCGTCCGTTCGATGTGAATACATCCTCCCACAGAGTGGAGAAAAACATTAGTATGACCTTTGCACTCCAGTCTGTGCCTCATTTAGGCTTGCCTAAATTGTCATCTTTTTCATAAATGATAATTACGCAAGACATCAGAGCGGGGTGGGAGAAGGGCATTTGACCATAGCTACAGGTAAGTATTGCATAATTAAAATTAGTTTTACCCCCCCCCCCCCAAAAAAACAAACTACATTTTAATAGCAGCAATTACTTATCCTGTCGCTATTGTTTAGCTGAATTTGTCAGTTAGGGGGGTAGGCCGATGCTCTAGTTAAACTGATCAAAAACAGAAAATGTAAACTGATCAAAAACAGAGAAAATGTAATGTACTCACCATAGAGGGAAAGGTCCATCTTATAGAAGGTTGGTGTCTCTCTAAGCCACATGTTGTACTGCAACGATGGGCCCCAGAGAAAAAATGCCTGCGCTCTGTTGTGCTAATGAGCGGAGATAAAAGGAGAAGAAGGTAGTATGGGAACGCCAGACGGCTGCCTTCATGCCGTCCTCTAAGGGGGGAGTGAATAATGTAGGCCCATGAGGCAGCAACGTCTCGAACCTAATGGGCATTTAGTTTCATAAAGGAAAGGTCTCGATCAGTAAGGGTCTGATACACTCTTTTGATTGTAGTGACAATCCACCGGGAGAGAGTGGCAGCTGAAATGTCTACGGAGCCCTTAAGAGGAAGGAAGAGATGTTTCCTACCCTTCCTTATTATGAACTCCAGAAGGCGACACCTAATGCGGTTATTGCTACAGGCACAATTTCTCTGGTGCTGTTCTTCAGGCAACTTCTACACAGTATGGCATCAGTGAAAAAGATGACGATTTAGGCAAGCCTAAACAAGAAACAGACTAGAGTGCAAAGGTCATACTGACATTTTTCTCCACTCTGTGGGAGGATGTATTCACATCGAACTGACGGTGATTTTCGGCACGAAATAGAATAGTTAAACAATAGCGACAGGATAAGTAATTGCTGCTATTAAACTGAAAACCTCTGATGTAACAAAATGTCAACCTATGTTTTTGAAAAATTTAATTCTTTTAAGAAATAAATATGTTGTAAATTATTTTGTTTGTTCTTTGTATGGATTAAATCTTGACAAGTGATTAACATTTTGGGACAGGTGAAAAGGTAGTGGGACAAGTGAATCTTCTTAAACCACTTGTCCTGGATGAAAAAAATGTTTGCTCAGCCCTGTATGGAGTCTTTTAGTGAAAACCCCATGCTGATAAGATGGCTGCCATGGTAGCCATATTGGATGTCAGATTGGCACCATTTTCATTTAGGACCAACTAGGCATCATATGAAATCTTTTAGTGAATACCCCATATTACTATGACTATCCATTCTGGAGAAGTAGCAATAAGAAGGTGTTAAAGATGGCAGATGTGTTGGCCATATTGGACTTCAGATTGGCACCATTTTCATTTTGAACCAACTAGACATTATAGGAAGTCTTTAAGCAAACACCCTATACTATTTGGGAGAAATATCAGTAACAAGATTTTGAACATGGATGCCAAGGCAGCCATACCTGACATAAGATCAGGACCATTTTCATTTAGGACCAACTACCGTATTTACCATATATCTTGAGACAAGATAAAATAAATGATTTTTTTCCTGTCCCATAACTTATGGTTAAACCTTTTTTCAACTAGATCATATGTCCCAAAACTTAAGAACCGAAACAAATTGTGTTGAATTTGCCGCCCCTCCCACCCCCCAGCACTTCATGTTACAATAAGGTAGGTAAATTAAATGTTTATTTGATAATAAACTGAAAGAAACTAACCTTGTACTGTTCTCATTTATTCCTCGTTTTTGTTCTTCATAAGCAATTTATGTATAAAAGACACAAACGTATCCACTATCACTAACGTATCCACTAACACCACATGGTCCGGTAATGTAGAGTACCGGTCATGTGTATCGCTTATGTCAGGTAACAACATTGACACAATGTTTTATTGACGTGAATATAGATAAACGAATCATGTTTGGTTGTCCTCAGAAGTTTGAATACCGGTATATTATCAAACTGAAAATTGGATCCAGCAAAATCACAAACAATAGAAAGAGAGAGACAGAGAAATAACAACTGATTGCTTGAAGGCACCAGCAATTCACGCATGACCCGGTGTAAGGTGCAAAATAACCAAGAGTGTATTATATCCAGGTTAACAATATAACAATATTTCGCAAATAAAAATCATTATTAGGAAATACGTTCACCGTGAGAGCAAATGACAATATTTTCGCTTGCATGGGATTTAGAACATATTCTTAAAGACAATTAATGACGTGTATACTATTTACCCTGCAGACATCAATGCCTGTTTGTATCAGTTATGATTACAGATGGCAAACACAGCTGGTAGCGAGCAATAAACTCATTGTTTCAACTTACCAGTAGGATATCAAATACAAAGTTTATTTAATTATAAAGCAAGCAGACCCTGGAAGCCGACTTTGGATTCTTTTAAGTGTACAGATTTTTTTATATACAAAGTCGGCCGACCAAGGGAAGCCGGCTTTGTTTCTTTTTAGCAGTATTCACGGGAATTTGAAAATAAATTGAAACAGTGGAACAGTCAGGGTCTGTAAGTGACACTTTGAGCATACATTGTGAAATGTACCGGTATTAAACGATTTGCCACAACTGAACAGGTGTCAATTGTGCGGCATGATCATAAGAAGTTCAAATAAATTCTGTCAGCTGAATATAGGACTCTACTTGGCACTGAACAAGTATCAACTTTGTGGCTCGATCAAAGGGTTGGGAAAACAAAGTGGGGCTGCCTTTACAAGCTAAGGGATTTGCACTGGCAGATAACTGAGGAAATATTACTTGGGAATTAGATCTGGCTTATGAAAAAGGCAAATATAAATCAACTCAAAACTTTTATTGCATCAAACAGTGTTTATACAGCAAAACAAAATATAATTAGTACAGGTTGCTCTGACTTGCACGAATTTTGTACATAGTGCAAACATCTAGTCTCCTATATTGACCATTGATTTATCAAATTTTGTTCATCGAAAGTTTGCAGTTAAGAAGAAAAGTGTAAACAAACAACACTGACAGCGGTTTTCATTTTATTTATTTAATAAAATATCAGTTTGAGTGCATTTGTTTACCAGCTAAGCATTGATATTACGATTCAAAAGGTGTCCCAAAACTTACAACTCGAAAAAAACGATCTGTCCCAGAACTTACAGTGCACAAAAAAATTACTTTAAAAATTAATTTACGGTATCCCAACATATACGGTGTCCCAAGATATACGGTAAATACGGTAGATATCATAAGAAGTCTTTCAGTGACAACCCAATGTTGATATGGCCATCCATTCAGTAGAAGTAGCGATAACAAGATTTTCAAGATGGCTGCTGTGGCAGCCATACTAGATTTCCATTCAGCATTATTTTCATTAAGACCAACAAAACCATGGGATGAATGTGCGTGTCACATTTCATGGTGTACCTCCAAGAAGTTTAGGAGTAGCGATAACAAACTTGTGCTAATGGATGGATGGATGACTGACAACAGACCATCCAATAAAGCTCTTCTGGTCTATAACACTTAGAGCTAAAAAAAAAGTAAACCAGAAAGTTGATGCAGATCGAACAGACAGATGGACATTGTGACTGCTATGTTCTGCTAGGTGAGAATGAAAAAAAATAAATTATTTTTTAAAACAAAACCTACCAACTTTCTTCTCAAATATTAGCAGAGCAGAGTTTTCTTCATAAGGATAAACAATATTCTTCAGCTGGTTATAATCATATAATATTCTCTCCAAATCCTTCCTGTCTTTGATGTCTCCAGTGATTATAATGCAATGTTTCTCATCTGTTTGGTCACGTTGTCTGAAATTGCAATATAAATTCTCTCAAGTACATTATTCAGTCTTAATTATTTCTGCGTCAAACATCTCAGCAACCTTTACAGGAATTATATGACATTATTGTAAAAAGCTGTATAGATGATAATAAATATTCCCTTTGTAAACTGATACTTTAGTGGTTTTAGCATATCCAATTGTTTATCATCAATACAACGAAAACTTTGAAAATGCTACAACATGTAGCCTTTAAAAGTCTTATTACTAATTACAATGTCTGTGTGTATTACCACTGACAATGCAGTAATTTGATCTTTTAATATTTTAAGGTGATGTTCACAGCTTCAACTAGCACAATTTCATTTTAACTGACTAATCTAAAATCTTGATTCTTTACCAAATAAATATTACTACATATTTTTACCATTCTTCCTTAGATAACAGTAAAAAAAATTAACCTACCTACTGCGATGATGAAATCTGCTAAGAAGCAAAATGCAAGAGCAGCTGGTTAATAAATCTTACAGTAGTTAGTTGGATGCAGTCTAATATTTAAAGGTTTCTAATCTACAGTTATAAAGACTATAGTGGATGGTGCATTGCTATCATTTGTGCAAAATAAAAAGATCCACATGCTTTCTGTCAAATTTGGTCAAATTGTGTTCAGCTGGATTTTTTTAAAGAAAAAAAATGTAATTTATAGCTTTATAGTACCAGAGGCTTTTTTAAAAAAAAACAGATTTGTATCAATTGTACAAACATGGTTCACACAGATATTTCATCAGGAAATTCAAGCACTTTACAAAAGACTTTTTTTGAGGACAAAAAGTTTATTTTCAAGCACTATAATTAACTGTACATAAACTTAGGAAGAAAGTTGATTATGCTATGTAGAGTCCACAAAATACCAGAAATTAACATTTTATTCTTAAACATGAACTATGAAATATTTATTTTTTTTAAGTAGGCCTATATTTCAACAACAAGCCAATAAAAAGTCCACTTCCTCAATTATAAAATACATTGTTCAAACAGATATTTCTTCAGGAAATTCAAGGACATTTCAATTACAAAAGTTTACTTTTCAATCACTACAATTAAATGTGTATAAACATAGGAAGAATATTGATAATGCTGTACATGGTTCAGAAAATTTCAATCTTAAGAACTCAGAAATATTTTTTTTTAAACTAAGCCTAGGTGAAGACATTGTAACTCAAATGGCTTTGGGGCAAGAGGTTGAGGTGCTGCTATCTCTTCTACATCAGTTTGGGAGCTAGCTCTCTTATTTGACAGCATTTATAACACCCCAAGTCAATCATGTATAAGCAAAATTTATTCTAAATTCATTTCTATTGTGCACATTTTGTTTTTGTATGCTTTCACTCTTGCCATGAGACTTCAAAGCTCTTTACTCATGGATTTACCTGAGGTTACTTTAGCTCAATAAGTCCATGGTTATACTGGTGGTGGGAACTTTAGAGCTAAGGTCAAATGCATATACATTTTCAGCAGAGTTGCCAGATCATACCGATTTTGCACCTGGAGCTAGTCCTATGGTATTTTTTCATTCCATTACTTTCTGATGTAATGCTGTTGTTCACTACATAAAATTATTAAGCAGGGTTGCAAAAAATCATTTTGTTAAATTAAATTTTTTTTTTTTTAAATTATTAATTGGATTTTGTGGATTTAAATCATTTTGTTAAAATTTTAATCAATGAAGTGAATGCAAGAATAGATAAGGGTTTTTAATTTATTTGCAGAATATATACATAGTTTATAATGTTATATTTTAAAGTAATTAAAAAGCAAGATTAATACAATCACTAAAGTTAAGTTAAAACATATTTGAAATCGCTACATCTAAATACTACATATTTCAATGTATATTTCTGATGTAGGATAGATGCTTCATGTTTAACAGTTTGTAAACAAATACAAGTTTTCCAGCTTTCTCAGTACTGTTTCATATGCATAACTATTCCCTGCAATTCTTTATTACAAGTCCTACATATCGCACAATACCCATCTTTTCCATGAGTGACAATTCTGTCAAAGTAGAACCAGACACAATCTTATTTTCTTCCAGGTATTGCACAGACGATAATATACATATTCACAGATTCTAAGCTCGAAGAGATCAGCCAAGGCTTTCTTCCTAATGGTACCTGACCAAATGAACCTGCAGCTTATATATGCTATGCCTGATTTATAGTTATAGTGGAGTGTTAAGAAGACACAAAATAATTGATTTTAAAACCTAACTTTGAAGAAAAATGAAGCGAGAAGCCCAGGCCCACAATTATCATGTAACTGAAATTGAAAGAAACCACTGATACTATATTTAGCCCTTTGAAGCCAATTATAGAATTAAATGGTCAATCTTCAAACACACAATTAGCTCAGCAGATGCTATCATCCTAAATGTGTTTATTTTGATATTAAACTTACATTTTGAATATTTTGATAATTTAATGTTCAAACACACAATTGTAATTAGGTGAGCAGATCCAACATGTGTTTATTTAGACTCACATTTTGAATGTAAGACATTCTGACGCTATTTACAAGTGATTTAGGTCACAAAATCTGTGTAGTTTATCATCTGTTTTGAATCAAACAACCCTGTTATTAAGAGAGCAATACTGAGTTTACTCAGTACCATTTTTATGACATTATGGGATCGCACTTACAGTACTGTCTCACGTGAGTACAGGTCAAGGTGCACACTTGGAGGTCATCTCAAAAGAGCTAATTTTAGCCAAAGTGAGTTCGTGGGTTGAGTTTTATGGCACACCAGCATGTAATTGGCTGTATGGCACCACACTGGATTGAAAGTGTTCATTTCAGTCAAAGCTCATTTTTCAGCCAAGATTGGAATTTAAGCAAAACTATGAAAAAAAACATTTTTTTTTTTATTTAAAAATACATGAGGAAACATTCTCACAACTATACATTCTCTTCCTTTTTTACCACAGTTAACATTTTTTATAAGTTTAAAAAAAAAATTGACTGCCATTTCCCCTTATTCACTAAAGTTACCAAATACCCCCCATAAAAACCTAACTCATTTCATTCATTAATTTATAATTTCTAACTCAACTGTCACCAAGTGGTCCCTAACATTGTCATCTGTTACGACTATAGGTCTTAAAATAATGTAACAGAAAAAAGTGAAACTAACAATATAAGTAAAAAATCAACAAGCAATTTATTTCTAAACCGAATGAATTTCAATAGCCTTGAATGTGTTGATGTGCCAAAATGAAGTACTCCAGAATATCTTTGAATAAATTCACATAAATTCCAAATCATCAATTCAAAATTCAACAAGATAATGAGCACTATAAGTAAATCCAGTGAATCTTTTGAAACAAATAATTCCTCTCTCTGAATTTGGAATGATTTTTCATAACTGTAACATCTGATTACTAAATAAATTCCTTAATAGACTGATCTTAATGACATGAAGTTTAGCATAGGAATGAAATCTTGTTTACCAAACCTGTATAAATATAAGACAAGTCAGATGACAGAATATTCTAGAATATGAGTAACTTTTCTACATGGAATTTTACTGGTGTACATGACTTTTCTCATGTCTAGAGTGGAAAATTTCAATCTAAGTTACTAAATGCTATGTAAATAAAACCTAACCTTGAACTCAAATGCAGTAAACATGTTGTTTACAACATGACTAAAGTACAACTTACCTCATGGACACATATTATAAATTCAATATACATAACACATCTTCGCGTTTCAAACCAAACTGAAGTTTTCAGTGTATATGAGGAGCCTGCTGTCATTTTCAGGTTGCTGGAAAAGTTCATTTTCAGTGAAGGGGTGGATGCAAGTCCTATACATACACAGAGGGTAAGCACTTTGTCATCTGCATCCAATGTATGCAAAGTGTATGCAATTTCTATTTCTAATATTTCCAAAAAAATTGAAAAAAGGTGGGAAAAAATGCCTTTACATGTCAACATTATGGAAATTTACAGAATTATCCACTGATTAGGGAACACTGTGAGCTACATCACTCATGTTGTGTAAACAACACATACTCACCCTCGCAAATATAGTGTTAAAGTTCCATTAGGTTTGAGACACAAAGGTCACAATATTAGGGACCGCTTGGTGGGAATTGAGTTAGAAATTATAAATGAATGAATGAAATGAGTAGTAAGTTTTGTGCATTTATATATCCTTGATGCTTTTTGTTTTTAAAATCTGTAGCGGGATACAAGCTGATGGTGGTGGGAAGGGGTAGGCAGAAACTATAGCTGCTGTAACAAGACTGATTTGTTATTGTCATATTCACATAGGCACTCTAAAGTGAACGTACTATTACCGTTTCACTTGAGAAATACAGTGACCATCAGTAGTGTGGTATCAAATTAAATTTTTTTTCACAAATCAGGAACTATTATTACGTTAAAGCAACACATTTTAATAACAAAATTTCACCATTAAATGCATAAATATAATCAAGATCTTTATATGCCCAAGTTGTAATAAATCCATTAAATAATTATGACTTATGATATTCTTAGGTTATATTACAAGGCATACTTATAGTTAACCACAATCCCTATAAAATTTAATTGTATGCCCCATGTCTAGACAACACATTTTATGAATCTGAAGGGATGAAATGGTTCATTAATTTGTCTTTATACTAAGGATCAAGGAACCTACACTAAAACAAACTCACGAGTTTGACAATACACCCTTAATGGGCCCCCTACAAGTTAGATAACAATTTTTATCGAAAAGCATCAGTCAAATCACCAATTCTGTTTGTTTTGTTTAAATTGTGAAGCAGACAATTTGTAGACATTGTGCTAGAGAAAAGTTTATAATTGAAAAGTATACAAATGGGAGTGAAACGATATGGTATGAATGGGATTTGATCACTTGCTCAAATTGCACATGTAAAAGAAATCTACGACTTTGTTTTACCCTGAATAGACTTATTCTTCAAATGCTAGTCCTACAATGTAAGACATCTACCCTGATATTTATGTTGTTTGGGTGCAATGTCTTACTTCCAACACAAATGATGTTGTATAGTGTGTTTCCTGGTTGACTGACTGGGAAACTAGAGGCAAAATTTTTAAAAAGCTCTCACACACTTGGCAGCCTATATTTATACTGTTCCACAGATTAAAGTCCAATTGCTTCAGTCGGGCTATTAACTCCGATATAATTCTCTAGATCAGAGAAAAGCCTGACACAAGCAAGTGGACACATTTTCAATGCAATGGGAGCAGAGGAATGCCGAGGTCAGTTAAAGAAGAGATAATTTTTTTAAACAAAACGAAGCTATATAATCACTTTCATTAACATTAGTATATTTCTCTTGCTTTCTTTAAAGAAATGAATTCCAACTTTAACTGACTTCAGCATTTCTTGGCTACCATCACATTTCAACCAACAGAAATATATGTCAACAGAACTTGAATACGCGTCCACTTGCTTGTGTCCAAATTTGATTCCATTACAAAAAAGACAGAGTAAGTATAGACCAACTAAAGCAATTAGACTTTAATTTGTTGAAAAGTGAAAATATGGGCTGCCAAGTGTGTTAGATATTCATGAAAATTTGGCCTTCAGCTCCTGTCAGTCGACAGAGGATCACGCTACACAACGCCGTTTATTTAAGGAGTAAGACGTCGAGCCAACAACATAAATATCAGGGTAGACGTCTTACATTGCTGGACTAGTCAACTTCCTAACATTATGTTTACGTAAAGGTTATTCAAATGTTACTCGTGATGACATCCCTGAACAAAAATGTATAAATACCGCGGTAATAGGACCTGCCATTAAACGGTTTTTAAAATAAAACCCGATATATATATTTTACAGCGGTTCTTGGAAATGTTTCAGATCGAGGCTACAATCTCGCTTCATTTTGGAAGAACGCACTTTGGTTTTACAGACATATATAAGACTGGAAGTGTCCTCGCGAGTCGAACGTGTGATATAATTTAAGTAACTGATTACGGTAAATGACAGCAACATAACTGTCTTGGCTAATGTAGTAACGTAAAAAAAAGCAGCGAAAAACGAAAATGATCCGTTACTATCGCATGTACTGTACCATCAGCATACATAACGCGACTGCTGATCTAAAGTCTTTTGACAAATACAACATATAGTTCTTTGTTCATCGCTTAGTCTTACCTATTTGTACCGCATGCAAAGTTTCCCATCTCAAACACTTGTCTGACTTTTTATCTGCCTTATTAACCCAGTCAACGCCAACAATGTACTGTGCATCCGTAATATGAACAGGAAGTCCACGGCAAGAACCTCAGCTAACATCCAAGCTGGGGACCAATTCAAGAGTTATTTCCCTTTATTGTCGATTATTGCGGAATTGTGAAAAGAACAAACTAAATACAACTAATAATTGTATTGCCGCTGTCTCGCCAGGTAAAGGGTAATATTAAAGTTTCTCTGTGCACAGAGAATTGGAATATAAAGACATTTCTTTCTTGTCACGGCTAAACCGAGGGTAGTTACATGGGGAACAGGCTGATTCGGACCAGGCTGATTCGGCCCAAATTACGGGCTGATTCACACCAAATGCCAGGCTGATTCGGACCATGCGAGATATTATTAAGTTTCGTCTTGGATTTAAAAGTGATATTTACATTTGTTTAAATACGATATTTCTCATTATTCCCCAGGTACGTTCAGCAGTTCAAATCTGCATTTAATGGGGGAAAAAAAACGATTTTACGCGAGATAGTGGCGTTGTTATAATGACGTAAGACTGTTTATCTTGCATCGGCAATTTAATAGTGAAATATTATCAAGGCAGTTCATTCACCTTTGTGCCATTTTTTTTTTTTTTTTTTTTTTGTTGCGAAATTCTTGTTTATTTATATTATACTAAAAACTTAACTGGAGTTCTGTCATATTCATGATTTAATTCAATACAATGGCATACGTCAATAGTATACGTCTATATTCTGCTAATCTTGTGGATCTCGTAATATTTAAAATAAAGAAAATGATAAATGGAAGTGTTATCTCGGTTGAAAGTTCATAATTATATATATATATATATATATATATATATATATATATATATATATATATATATATATATATATATATATATATATACCTGATTTATTTCAGTAGTTATTACTGTTTTCGCAAACATAGTAAGAGAACGTAATATAAATTTACCGGTGGTTTTTATTGATTTCTCATGCAAATCGTGCTTTCTTCGCATTATATTTACTCCCAAAAATGTTGTGTAAAGAGTCATTAATGTGTAACGCAATACTATAACGTACTTTACTGTTATCGTTGAATTTTTATCTTTTGAGTAAAATCTCGAAACAGTGAACCAACTTATTTTAATTTTAACCTTTGAAACTAAAAGAAAATATTTTATTTAAAGAACATATTCAATCCATTAAATATTGACTTCTGAATAAATATGTTACTATATTAAACACATATAATATAATAATACTTCCATGTAGCCAAAGATCACAAAATTATTTTAAGTCAGCATTATATTTTGTATTCTAGAATGGTATTAAATTCAGTAAATTGGCAAATGACATCAATAGTGCTTAAATTATAGCTGCGTTGATCAAACGGGCTTTGCCAATTCACTTTAAATAATAATGTGCATACAATCAAATAATACATTATAAATTCAGCGAATGAAAATAACTTACGGTGCTCATTGTTTTAGTATATAAAGTTTATTTAGTATAAAGATAAATTCTACATAAATCTACTCTTACAAAAAGGCATGAACATACTCAGACCAGTATATAGAGACGACAAAAATCTAATCAAAACATTAGCATACTGAGGCCAGTATAGTTAGACGAAAATAAATTAACTACATGGCCACTGTTTTCACGATTGTTTTTCGGTGTTATTAATTTTATTATTTCTCAATACCATAATAAAAACTGTTTACATTTTGCACAAAGGTGAATGAGATAAACAGTCTTACATCATTTCATTTCATTAGATATAACATCGCCATTATCTCGCGTAAAATCGGGGTTTGTTTCATTAAATGCAGATTTGAACTGCTGAACGTATCTGGGAAATAATGAGAAATATCATATTTGAAACACATGGAAATATCACTTTTTAATCCAGGAAGAAACTTAATAATATTTCACATGGTCCGAATCAGCCTGGCATTTGGTCAGAATCAGCCCGTATTTTGGACCGAATCAGCCCGTGATTTGGGCCGAATCAGCTATGGTCCGAATCAGCCAGCATTCGTTATATGAAAACACATGTGCGTCTCTCTCTCTCTCTCTCTCTCTCTCTCTCTCTCTCTCTCTCTCTCTCTCTCTCATTAAGATACATCAGCGCAGCGGGACAAACTTATCACATACGTTTCTTAGTCTTATAGAGCAAATTTGTTTGCACAAAATTAAACCTGAATTAGGAGCTATCACTGTTGATATTAAATATTCCAATCATGAAACAATCTAATGAAAGCATAGTCATGATATTCTAATAGAATTCCTAGGTAGAATCCATTTCATTTACTGAAAACAAATAAATGGCTGTTGCCACATTTAATCAACCGTGACTACATAAAAAAACTTACTCTCTCTCTCTCTCTCTCTCTCTCTCTCTCTCTCTCTCTCTCTCTCTCTCTCTCAGGTATGTCGGTACTGTAATAATCACAAGAGTCACATCATTTTATACAGTATATTTGCTTGCACAAAATTAAGGTGGAATTAGTGGCTACGATTTCTCTTTTGAAATCCTCGATAGATATAGATACAAGTGCACATCTTACTTGCAACTATGTGTAACAATCGACCTAAGTCTTTTTATTACTACAAGTTTCTTCACAGCATCCGCTTCTGTAACCAAAACTTCTTGTTGCAAGATAATTACAACACGAACAGGTCCGTCTAGCCTACAGCTGTCAGATTAAATGACAAAGTAGAAAGATCTTGTTGGGCCCATACAAATTCACGTCCCTTTCTCCAATCATGCGTCGATAACATATGGAATACAGACATCTACGTCCTCGCTGTTAACATCGTCGCTGGGAACCAAACGAAGTTCATATATTATCAACCATAGTTAATACCTTTACTATGATAGTTGAAATTCAGTGTGCAGTATCAATCAACGAATATCATGCAACGCTTTTATTTCAAGCTGCTTCATATAAACAAAAGATTTCTTGGACCTGTGCTATTATATACCCATTGAATTCTAGCATCCGTGCTGAGAACCAGCTTCTAAATTTATGTTTGCAAATTCCTCAGTTTCCTCCACATTCATATGCGTCAAATTATCGTCATGTATATCGTTTAGCTTCTCTTGCTCCTTACATATTATAATTTAGCATCTTTACTTTTAAATCATAGCGCACAAGAGCTGCTTCCTATGTAAGGCACCTTATACTAGTATATTTGAATAGATGCATCGGCGCTCAGAACCACGACATTCGTATAACTGTATATCACCGCAAAAGTTAATCTTTATTTAAGACAAAACAATCTAATGAAAGCATAGTCATAATATTCTAATAGAATTCCTAGGTAGAATCCATTTCATTTGCGGAACACAAATGAAAAGCGACATCATACTTGCAACTCCATGGAACTGACGAAGTAAGTGTATTTGGTGTTGCTGGTGAAGCCAATTATTGAATTAAATTAAACGTGATAGTATAAGACTTGAAAGAGAGTCTTATCATTACTGGACATCAGTCTGTAAAGTATTATCAAATACAGGTAAACTCAAAGTCTTATCATTACTGGACATCAGTCTGTAAAGTATTATCAAATACAGGTAAACTCAAAACTGTTTTTCATACCAGATCGTGGCCCATTTATTTCATAAGAATTACTTTTCGCAAAACCGATTTCTTACGATTGAATGCCTTTCTGAAATTGGGGCCCCGGGTGGCCGAGTGGTCTAAGGCGCTCGCCTTTACCGATCACTGCCATCTCACCTCTGTCCGATGAGTTCGAGTTGTGGGCTCCACCAATGTGGTTATGTGAGAAAGCTTGCCAGTAGCTTCCCGTGGGTCGGTGGTTCTTCCCGGGTTCTTCCTCCAGCTTTATATACTGGCCGCCATGTATAGCCTATCATGTGCTGAAAAACGGCGTTTAACCCATAGAACCAAACCAAACCTTTCTCAAACTGGATCGGATATGAAGGAAATAATGAATGATTCTTATTATACTTCAGTAAGAAGAAACTTAAGAAACAAATGATTCTTCGATTCTTCACACATATATGGAATGAACTTGAATGTTGAATTAATGTTTGATACCAATCGTCAATAATAATTGGATTTTCGCAATGTTTGGGTTTGCATTTTTGGACTATTTATTACTTTTAAAAACGAATAATAATGTAAAACTGTGTATGTCATTACACACTGAAATTACAACTTTTTTATAGTAAAATCTCAAAGACGTTTCAGTTGCACTTGATCTTCACATGTGTCTCAACATTTTGTAATTCCGACATTGCTATTTTAAAATAATACATAAAATAAGCAGCTATAATTCCTTGTAAAAAAAAATGAACAATGCAAGACAAAATCTCAGAACAGGATTACTATAAATGATTGTTGCAAAACACATACACTACTGCCATGGTATCCATGTCGGCAAATCTTTGAAAAATAATTCTTTTTCGATATTTAACATTAGTACTACACACCGCCATCACCTCTATCACCTATTTAACATTAGTACTACACACCGCCATCACCTCTATCACCACCATCATCATCATTATCATCATCATTAACACCATCATCATCATCAGTAATAGTAGTAATGTGTATTTTCTTTTAGGATTCACTTGAAAGAAATACTAATTTAAATCCATGTACACCTTTTCTCCTACCAGGATAAAATGCCTTTTCCACAATCTGAAGCAAACATCAGCATCTGTTCTAGTCTGGCTTATAATTTGTAACTTTTTAAATGAAGATCTTTTATTTATTTCTTCACACTATCAATCACAAACCTCAAAGAAATCTCCAAGTAAAACAAGTCAAATAATGCCCTTAATGGTTACAAGCTGCATTCTTTCCTTAACTGTTCAAATGAGGAAAAGATTATGGTTAATATACTAATATTCATTTTTATATTAAAATTCATATCCATATGAAACACACTGAAGTATTTTTTTAAATTTTATTCCTTGAAACTCATTTACGTATTTTAGATGTAAGGCAATGAAACATATTGAAAGACTACGTCCCTTAATAATAATAATAATCTGTATGTACGTATGTATTTGTGGATGTATTTAGGTGCGTAAGAAGATGTATATGCAACATATTTGTAAGTAAGTAGGTTGGTTAAAAAAGTGGTTAGGTATTCGTGTATACATTACTACAGGACGACTACACCATACTAAGAATACATTGTTCAAAAAACTGCATTTGACACAATATTGCGGATAAAAACAAGCCGAGAATAAACACACACACACACATACACACACACACACACACACACAAAGCCATGTATTCCAATTTACCTTATATTAGATAGGAATGTTCTATTCCTCACGCAGTCGATGTTGTGTGAGTGTGTGGGAACAAACACAAGATATTCTCTGCACGACTTTAATTATCTACAGACAAGCCAATTAACTAAATGAAGGTAAAATGAATTCCAGCACATGTATGATATAACTAACTGGACTCTAATTAGACCGATCCATGGTATTACTAACTGTCAACCTTTATCTGTGTCTCAAATTCCAATTACACATTGATATGCGTCGTTAATTGATGCTAGTCATATCTTTACCTATACTAAAGTCCACACCAATTCTCCAATGTTGTTGATACTGGTCTTGAAATTTTTGACTTGAGGGTTTTGTAAATCTGACACTTTATATTGCTGTGTTTCTACTTGTCAAACTGCTATCGTCAAACTAATCTAAACGGAGGAAAATGTGACTGCAAATCATATAATTGTCCACTGTGCCCAGGATACAAGTTGAAACCATCCAGATTAGCTATGGTTAGGAGCCATCTTAAAGTTCATTGGAAGACAAGAGTTGCTGTACCAAATGGTAAGTGTTACATATATATATATATATATATATATATATATATATATATATATATATATATATATATATATATATATATATAGGCAGATAGATACACACACACACAACATATTTCATAAATGATGTCAAAGTGATTTAATGCTTATTGGATAAATTAGAGAAGGAATAAATTAAGAAACTTGTTTGCAGCTCTTCAGATCCTAAGTAAGTATTTTCATATGGCTATATGCGGATAATCTGTCCACCACTTTTCGCGAAAAGGCGAAGGACAATGAATTGTTTGTTTTATGGCAGTTTGTTAAATATTATTACCTACTCGCAATTACCATAACAGTTAGAATCAATAATAATGTATAGTTTTTTGCTGTGCTCATTTGAGTCATATGGTCAAAATACTTCATGTCATGACTAAAGTGTGAACATAAACCTTAAATTGTATCTCTAAAAGAAGTTGACATTTTGTAAACCTGTGTCATCTCAGACTTTTGCCATTATTCACATTATAATGGCTAATTGGTGAAACAATCAGTTTATATCTAAACATGCTTTTCTGTCTTGCAGTTGCATTGAGAAGAAGCACAAGAACTCAGTAAAACTTGTATCATTAAATTGTCTTTCATTTAATCTAAAAAGAAAGTCAGCTTTGACATGAAGTAAGCATCAGTTGTGAACTCTATATTCTGCATAGTGATGGTGTCTGATAATTTTTGTAAAGCAAATCAAGACAAAAAGGTCGATTATACCTTTACTTTTTTATTCAAAAATTGCAGTTCATTCACAGAGTTAGTGGATATTTGACATAATTGTCAATTTTTAATTTCGCCATTATTGTTAAATTTCCCTCCATTTTAGAGTCGTTTCACCGAGCGCCTTTTCAATGATAATTCAACAAATCGCATTGTTTCTAACAAGTTCAAATGATATGGGTACGATAAATAAACTGACTTTAATTCTTAAGTGGCATGTGCCGAAAAATGTCCTTGCGAATAAGACACCAATCATTGTATCAGGGTGGTGATGGTGGGGCACACTACTGATGTTCCCGTATGTTAAATGAAAGGCATATGCTGGAAAGTTTTTAAGTCTGGAACTTATTATTTGTGTGGATGTTTTGGTGAAATTTTTGTGAAGAATTCGCGTTCAAGGCAAATTTTAAGTTTTAAATGTGCGTATGTTATTTAATTTGTTTTTAAACCTTCAAGAAGTTGTTACTGTAGCTGAAAAGCTTTATTATCTTTTTTTTTAAAAATTCATGTATACTTTGAATTTCCGTAATGATTGCCTCTTTGATATTAGCACATTTAAAAATAAAAATTAAAAAAAAAAAGCAAATGCTATACGAGCTTTGGTTTTTTCCAGGAGGCCATATTCTGGTCGAGTTACCTGCCAATTCAAAATACTGCCAAATTGTAGATTGATAAGACATTTCAACGAATATAGATTGTATGAATTACTCTAGTCTGCTATCAGATATGATTTTGGGGGTTGGTTTTAACCATTTATAAACTGTGCCAAATTATTATTATTATTTTGCTTCAAACTAAAGATTACCCACTTTACACGTGTGTATTGTCTTGATCAATAACTTACGGACTCTATACTTCCTTTGTGGTTTTGTACATAACATATATGATTCATAGAAGCATATTAGATTTTGTTTTGTAGGAAAAGAACAAAGTTTGCATTGATATAAACAATATTTTTTGGTTATCGACATCATGTTGTTCATCAATATTAAACTCTGCACTCGGTAAAGACAAAATTTTGCACAGATTTTTACAGATCGACTGACATAAAATATTAACAATAATTGAATAAGTATTTAAAAAAAACCTTAGTATCATAAACAACCGGAATGTTTGAATTTAAAACTATGGGGCAGTTTTATTGTAAATTCATGCAATAAAAATCATCAATACATGTACTTATTAAAAGATTAACACTTGGAAAAATGAGATCAGCCAAAATTAAAATTTTCAAAGGCTTTAATTAATCTAATTTCAGGCTTGTGATAGTCACATCCTGTATGCACCACTGAAGGAAGCCATGACATGGATGTTATGCGCATACCTCCAATGTTGATATGAACTTGTAAATAAATAAAGTACTATGATTGAATTCAGCTAACGAAGCCAAGCAAGAGCATCAAAAGGGATCACATAATCTCTAGTTGTGTTTGTTAATAGATGTTTGACAGCTGTGAGGTTGGACGATGCATTTGATTTAGGAACTTACAATTTTCCTGGTGTATATAGGACGTTAAATAGGACTTTAAAATAACGACTTATCACGCGCATCCGAAAAATATAATTTTAGTTGGCAATGTTTCCTGTTTAAAACAGAAATTACTTTATCCAGAATGTATTGTTTAAATGACTCTGATAGTATTTATCTAGAAGATTAAGAAAATAGTATCTTAGTGTTAGAGTTCTATTGATCAAAGTACATGACAGAAATGTATTGAAACGATACATTTATATTGACATTACAGTTAGAATAAATCAGATTGGTCAAGTTTATAGAGCTTGTTTAATCTAAGCAAGGTAACAAAATTAAGAGCATTTCTAAATGTGCTGACCTTTTTAATCTGCATAAGTGAATACAATGATAGAATGTTGTCTTCTGTAGAGGAAGATTGAGAAATTGATGGAAGAAACTTTGATCATATATATGAATGAAATCAAAATTAATTGCAAACCAAAGGGAAACAGATTTCTAGTAGATAATTTCATGATTGAATGATACTGATAACACTTACAAGTCTCGACTAAAGTAAAACTAATTGAAGTAAACTATTACAGATGTGCTTATCATCATGCAAATATTTTTGATACTACACTGGGTCCAAACCGTGAAAATAATATGTTCGGAGTGAAGACACGAGTTCAAACACTTTCTAATACATTCCCTTGGATAAATTTATAATACAATACAGCGCTCAATTTCTTAACGACTTTTGTGCTTTAATGTGGAGAAAGTTTGCTTTTCAACAAGCTATGTCACATCTTTATGAGTTAGTCATGTGAGGAAGTTTAGAGTTAGAAAATGTGAAAATTGTATACTTTTTCGTCGGGTCGAAGAGTGTTACACTCACCCGAAGTCACCGGTATTTTCAAAACTGTAAAGCTTTATCGATACTTTGTCACACCAAAGCGAGGACGCCAGCAGATAAATCCATAGGTATGTAATTGCTTTTCAAACGAAAAATGTCGCTAACTTACATTTGAAGGACAATTTCAAGGGTCTCCTTAATTAACCCACTTACGTACTATAAGTAAATCCATTCCAGTCAAACACCCGTTTCTACTGCACTACTCAAGGGAGCCAGACAGAGGGAAGATTGCTGATTGACCAAAAGAGTTGGAAGTTTATTACGTTATGACTCTAATTAAATTGCAACCAATCGATATTATGTGCTTTATACTCAGACTAAAACGGCATGCATTAAATGAAAGTTGGTGGTAATCGGCGAAGACGCTTAAAATGCTTCTTCCCATTGTAAGTTTGCAACATTTTTATTGTGAAAAACAATTACCGGTCAAAGAAATATCGACTGGTGTCTTCTTCTTGTCTGGTCCGGTCTCAGAGCGGAGTAACATACCCTAGCGCCCGCGCGACTGCCCTCAACGCGACCGTTTCCTCTATTTTTACCGCATGGAGTCGTCGGAAGTTGTCCATTGCCGCCAATACCGTCTCAAACTCGGTCGTGGTAATTGTTTTATCTTCGATGGTCCCGGAATATAGTTTGCTAATTGTATTGAGAATGCTTTATGCGGACGCGAGAATTTTCTAATAAACACGTATTTATTGATGTAGCTGTAACGAAATTATTTTGCCAGAGCCGCTGGCCACACCAGTTACTATCGATATAGCCTCGACAGCAAATCCAGCTGGCGTGCCTATGATAGTCGCCGTCGTCGCAATATGCGCCACACCAAGAACAACTGTTCTTTCTACGGCAATTCCACAAATTGCATCCGCAACAATACACACGCGTTTGTATTTCGTGAGTATGGCGGTTTTTCTTGGCGATTTCATCTCGTAGTTGTATTCTGCTTCGATTATATTTTCGCGTCGGTAACTCTGAGGGTCCATCACTATTCTGCTATAAATAACATCACCGCTGAATATAATTGCTCGACGGACAGACCTTGTCCAGACGCATCGCGGCCGGGTGCAATACGCTCATACATTTCGAACTAAGCATTTATCTTCACTGGTACAACTGCCATGCAATCGCGAATATATTTGCCAAGGTAATATTTGTTTCCGGTGATTGTGCGTTCTGGGGACTATGGCACCACATTCACCTAAAACTACATATATTACGACATGGCTTCGCGTGTCCAACTGTTCTCGTTTTCGTCCAAGAACTGTTACGCGGACTAGCGCGTATTTGGTGAATATCAGTCGGGATCTTTCTTTTCCTTGGCTGAGTCAATGTTGGTGATTCGATATAATTGATGGAGAATTTTATCGCGGTGGATGTGTCGGTGAATTCCACTTCGTCGTTGTGGAAACTATTTCTGAGGTGTTTTCATGTCCTGCGGTGACGTAGTCAGCGACCAGGCGTTTTCGCGTGCCTGTGCGATGATTCCAAGCTGGCATCGAGTTGGTATTGGTATATCAAGGTAATTCCAAAGTTCGATTTCTATTTGACCCTCGCGTAGATTATATTTGAGCGTATACGAGGGTTGGTTAACGCCACCTTTACGCCGATATTCATTAACAAGCTGTACAAATTAAACATCGATGTTGGCATCCCCTGTCAGCCGATCCAACACCCCGTCGGTAAATTCCGCAACATCGTCATCTTGTGGCTGTTCTGGATTCATCACGTATATGTAATGGTGATCTTAAACACAAACGTCAAAGACGGTTAGGAAGCCACATCGATAGATGCTAAATACTTCGTGCTGAATTTCATCTCCGGCGACTAACGACAATGACATCATATTTATGAAACAGTTTGCCTTGATGTCTTTGTTGCCAATTGCTAGAAATGATTCATCATAATGGATATTATTTAGCAATAATGCTATTCCAGCCCACCCACCATTAAATATTCTTAAGATGAACAAATACGATCCAGGCTTGTGCACCTTTGAGATGTGACGTTTAGGAAAAATCAAATTCATCCCCGACTTCAACAAAAATAAATGGACTATTTGATCAGATTGATAGGTCAATAATTTCCTCTGCTTCGTTGGTTAATACTCCTTTGATTCTTCCCGATGAAGTGACTACGCGTATCGGTGAGGGTAGGGCCGATGGCACCTGGGCGGCCTCTGCATCCACATATTGTTTTGTTGGAGCATCAGCATCGACGTAACTTGTAATAAATTCCACCGATACACCAGAGTCGCTGATATCCCCGGTTTCGTTAAACTCGGCCATGTTTTTGGGTTAGGTGTTTTCTCGCTTCAGAACAACATCGTTGATGTCCATCTTGGACGCTTTAAGTTTTCCAGTTTGATCTGAAAAATCAACAGCTCGCCCGGGTCGACGTCAAAAACAACCCGGTTGCTCAAATCGGCTTTGGTGGCAAAACCTGGTCCGATCCACATCGGCATCGCGTCGGACAGCTTCGCTCGCGCGTCCATAAATGCCAGATGGCTTTTTGTATACTATCAAGCGTAGCTTCTAAGTGACTTTGTCTTCGACAACACAAAATCAACAAGAGCGTGCGGGGTTGGTGAACAAGTGTTGCTTCCCACGAGTACACCCAGTGCTTCAACGACGAGATGTGCATCTGCACGTGCGACTTGTTTGGCTTCCCTGTCGAGGAGAATTTCTTCTGACGGTTCCTGATGACCGGTAAACCGCAGAGACACTCCTAAGTTGTCAGATAACATCGTACTAAAGGCTTGTCCACTATTTATCCGATCCCTAGTTTCAAACGCCACAAACGTGTCTTGGTGCGTTGACAAACTGTTTGCTAGTTATTTGCCATGAAAGCTGCTGATCATTGATTTCTGTCGAGTCTGTGGCTAGAGCAAGAAAGGATAACATTGATACGACTTCAGACCCCATAAACGATAACAAGCGCATTTCTGCAGTCACCAAAGGGGTTATTATAGGCATCCACAATGTTAATGTCGTAAATTCAACTTTGCCATCAGTGGCATCATCGTCATGCCAAATTGAATCGTTGTCGTTACCCTTCTGAAAAAAACATGACTGAAAATCCTTGCGAACATCTCTACAAAACCCAAATATATGGCTGAGAGGAATCGCACAGGAAAACCCCCATTGGTCACCAAGAAGTTGTCCTCGACGTGTCACGAATTCAAGGTTGAAATTCAGCTTAGAACTTTGTATATTGGTGCCGCCAGCACTAGGTCTGGTAGAAATACCAGCAGGTTGTGGTCCCACGAAAGAAGCCTGCGTAATTTGATGTCTAATATACAGGAGATATTCTGCATGTTCGTTTGAGTCCATGTGCAACATCATAGACGGGGCAGCGGATCTGGGGTAATGGTCGCTGTATCTGACGAGTACGATATTTATCGTGGCAACGTCAACGATGTCTAAACATGCTACGATTTAATTTCCGTCCATGAGATATCGTGCGCTGTGGAATAGCGCTATGATGCCGTTGTTGACAAATGCAACCTTGACACTGTCGGCGTAATTGGCATTGTCGTTCTGTATAAGTCTTCACACGGGAGAAAATATCTAGATGTGTAATGAACTTGTAATTTTATTGTCTGTTATTGATTATTGATCTTAGCTGGGTACTAATAATATTGAAAATCTCGGACGCTTTGATCTCGCAACACAAGCACGTCCATATCAAACGCGGGATCGCATGCATCTTTGATTCAATCCATTGTGTTACACTCTATACATTATCGATTTCGTCTAATTCCTTTTGCGTCAAGTCACCAACTGTAATTCGCTCCCCATTGCCAGGTTTGGAATCATCAAATCAGCATTGGCTTGTGCCAACTCGGCCAGATGTCGTTGGGCAGCTTTACTGACGATTTTCCTGTCCGGCGCAGGTATTATTGCCGTCGATGGGAAGTTCGCTTCCTGGAGCGCAACTTTCCGTGGAAGTGTAACCGCCTTTGGTTACCGCACTAATTACCGTAGTCAATCTAAAATTGATTGGGTCGCGCGCAATCCCAGACTTTCGATGCTATCAACGACTCGCATGGCAACTTGTTTAGCGATCAGTGCTGCGCACGAGGCCAGGCCCGCGAGAACTTTTGGGACTCCCGTGAACTATCCTTAGACAACATCATCAAGGCCATTTCCGTAATATGTCGTGCATAAGGGTCTTCTCGCATTAACAACACGTACAAGTCATACGTCTAAGTACGATCGTCACTGTATACATTAAATGTCAGGTTGATCTGTAACGTTCAGGTGTATCGTGAAGGTCTCTCCTCGGAGGTCCAACACATACCCGTCCTGTTCCACAAGGGAAAACGTACGTGTGCGAGTCGGGGAATGTTACATGGAAGATACAAGGGCGAGGGAGTAATCGACAGCAGATCACACGGGGGTGGATTCGGAGAGAACCTGAACAATATGTAACCTTGAGAGGCCATGCTAGAGCCGGAGGCTCTGTAACTGCTGTAACTAACGCTGGTGGCGCCATAGGTTAGATTAACTTGTATCGTCGAAGCGATCCTGACAATGTCTGGCGCAATATGGTATCCGGACCCTCAGGATCGTGCACGCAGAATTTGTTGGTTCGCGGGAATTTCATTAATATCTTCGGGCCAGCCAAGAACCGTTCTCAACGACCACTGTGCGATGTCAACCGCGTAATTCTAAGATTCAATAGAGATGTCAGAGCTGAGTGTGGGTTTCTGCACGCGTATGGAAATTTTAGTCTTTTCCGGTCACCAACGAAATCCCTCGTCAGATCTCATCATTGATCGATTCAATGTCGTATGCGCCCGTGGGATGTATACAATGTTCCAGGTCACGTCCAAGTCAGACGAAAACACGAGTGAGTTGTTCGTGTCAAGGCCCCAAACGGCCACGATCGGATATCAGTCCAACTGTAATACACACGCAACGACTCCAGTGCGATCTCGAGTGTGCTGGATTGCCGAGCGGTCATTGGCGTCGAAAAAACAAGGTAGAATTCCGGCTTCGTTGACGAGATCGTGATCATTGTGGTGACGCTAGGGGTTGTATTTGCAACGACATACTGCATCGCGGCATTGATTTCGCTTAAGACGCTAAGCATCTGAATTCGAAGTGCATCAAAACTCATCATCGGTGTTGTATACATCATTGATGTCTTCAATGACTTCGGGTATCAACGCGCGGAACGTCAGCGGCTCCATGATGTGATCGGCGAGCAACCGCTGACAAATCGACTTGGCCTCATTGATGACTTCTGGCTCGTTGTTGCCCGCCAAGCGTTTCCAGTCTATCCACAAGCTCGTATACCTGTTGCTGGTAACACACGCGGGTAATCGGTCCACCTAGGCACTTTCCCACAGGTGCGAACTATTTTTAGTTGCTTATCCAGTTCTTTTTTCTCGCCACGTGGATTCATCGGGAATAGACCGCGCTGTGGTTTGGGTTCAGGTGCGGGTTGTACTTCGATCTTGCGAACTTTTCAAAATTCTTTTCTTTTTCGCCTGAGTCCTTATTCTTGCTCGAGTTCTTCTCGCCTGTTTTGTTCTGGCCTGATGATTTTTTGTTACGTGCGGAATTGAGCTTGCGTGCGAGTTTGGGTTCAAGTTTGGGTCCGTGTTCGCGTTCAGATTCGAGTTCGCAAGGACGAGTCACAATATTTCCTTGTTTCTTACTCCTTCCCTCCTGTACTTGTATCGTAAGTTCTTCAAGCATTTTGTTGCCTTCGTCAAAGTTTCCATCTTGAAATATCCGAAGCATTTTATTACAGTATTCCCTCAGTTTGCCAGAGGCTTGTTTGTACCCAGTAATCTCTTCCTAAATACCCACTTGTGTCATACTTTGTCCATCTCGGTATCATTTGACCTCACTGGTACGTGCAACACGAGATCTCTCCAGCCGGGTTGTCTTGAAAAAGCGGCACGTATGGAATTTTCAAAAAATCCACTGGCGATCTTGTTGGGTAAATAATTGTTGCGGCGATTTCATCATTGACTTGTACGAGGGGGGTTGTGACCCTAGCATCTTTGCAATTGCGTCTCTGACGCTTTCGTCAAGTAGTCAAGTACACGCGTGCCTTTCGCGACCACACCAACTTCGTCTCGGATTTCCCCGATGTCTTTGTGCATTTCCTCGAGGCCTTCGTGCATTTCCCCGATAGAGGCCGCGGTTTCTCTCGTGGCTTTCTTTATATCTTTGACGCGTTTGGCTGTCTTGAAAATCGGACCAGGTTCTGTTTCAGTTCCCATCATCTCTGGGATTTCGAGCGCGGACTTGCTCAGCGGCGTAAAGTTTTGTTCGAAGCCTGCTGTGAGGTCTTCCCGTGAGGATTGCCGCGACTGAAGCTTTTCTATGACGCGTTCGCGGGCATCTGTTTAATCTCGGAGAGTTTCCAGTTGTTCGCGGGCAGCTTTGCTGCGTCGATCAGTACCCTATTCTATGACATCGCTGGCGGATTTCGTCATTGCATATATTATCGTGGTCGTTAAATTGATTTCTTCACGGCCAGGCGATACTTTTTTCCAGCACCACTCATGTCAATCGTGGGAAAACTATATGGGTCACGGGTGACCTCTGCGAACATATTCTGGAATTCATCCCACTAATGGTCGACAGCACACAAGGTCCAACGAATGTTTGCGAGGCCGTACGCGTCAACCCCTAGAAAAATCATCAACGTGTTGCGGTTATCCCGGATCACTATGGGCACGTGTGCGTATCGTTGTGTCAGATAGATCACGTTGAAATTTTTTTGTCGGCCCCGGGAAAATATTCTCGAGGGGTTGATTTGCTGGTCAATCATCACATCGTCGTACATGACAAGACTATTTGCATCTGGGTCAACGTTGTCAATAGTGGGGGCTTCATGGATCGCGGAAAAGAACTAGATAACCGGTGACGAAGTCATCGACGACGACTCAAGCGCGCACGTGAAATCCCTGAGTAAATCATAACAAGCAAGCACGTACAGCCGATCCCACGTTAACCATCGCATGATCAGATTCAGCAACAGCTGAGTTTTTCCGGATACGGTCGGACCAATAATCAACGCGAGAACCGAGTTCGGAAACAAGGAACCGGCTCCTTCGATGTGCTTGGGCGCTTGAATCTTCACCGACGCAGGGCAGTCAATGGCGGTGAAATTTTTGGCGGGTTTTTGTTTAGCTCTACTGGTCATAGACCAGAAGAGCTAATGGGATGGTGTGTGGGCCGTCGTCCGTCCGTCCGTTAGCACAAGCTTGTTATCAATACTCCTCCTAAACTGCTTGAAGGATTGCTATAAAACTGTGTAACACACATTCATCTCATGGTCTAGTTGGTCCTAGATGAAAATGGTGCTGCCAGCACATCCAAACTTGAACATTTTGTTATCGCTACTTCTCCTGAATGGATGGTCATATCAACATGGTGTGTTCACTAAAAGACTTTTTATTAATGTCTAGTTGGTAATAATGAAAATGGTGCCGATCTGATGTTCAATATGGCCGCCACGGCAGCCATCTTGAAAATCTCCTCTTAAACGAAAAGTCATATTGACATGGGGTTTTCACCAAACGTTTTCTTATGGTGTTTACATGGTCCTGAATGAAAATGGTGTTGATCTGGGGTCTAATATAGCCTAAACAGTTGCCACCTTGAAAATCAAATCTTGTTAGCACTACTTCTCCTGAATGAATGGTCATATTATCACATGCCGATGCGTTGTCCATTATGGCTGCCACAGTGACCATCTTGAAAAGCTTCTTATCACTACTCCTCCTGAAAGGAAAGTCATATTGACATGATGTTTTCACCAGAAGACGTCTTATGATGTCTTGTTAGACCTAAATGAAAATGGTACCAATCTGATGTCGAATATGGCTGCCACAGTTGCCAGCTTGAAAATCTTGTTATCACTACTTCTCGTGAACGAATGCTCATTTCAACATGGGGTTTTCACTAAAATACTTCTAATCACGCTTTGTTGATCCCAAATTAAAATGGTTTTCACAACTGCTCTTAATTGGAAAGTCATTTTGACAAGGGGTTTTCATCAGAAAAGTTCATATGGTGTCTACTTGGTCTTAAAAAAAAAACTGACTAACCCTCAATATGGCCACCATGGTAATTATCTTCAACATATTGTTATCGCTACTCTTCCCAAATAGATGGCTATATATGACATGGGGCTTTCACCAGCAGACTTCTTATGATACCTAGTTGGTCCTCAATGAAAATGATGCCAATCTGACATCCAATATGTGCACCACAGCAGATAATTGTTGTTATCACTGAAGAATATCAGAGATGGTTTAAAAACTCAGCAGTTAAAAAAAGAAATGATCTTATCTTGAGACTTGTTCCCGGTGTGGGGGAAAGAAATTTACGCTTGTGAGCACTTCCGGTTGCAAACCTTTCAAGTCTAAAAAAATTTAAATTGGCGGTGATATGGCTGCCACGCTAACGAAATTACCCGGGGGAACCGTGGAGTAAATATCCTGGCGAAAAGCATATCCTTGGATACAAATTACGGCGGGCCTGGAACACGGATAGATATACGACTGCATTCCAATAGCCGACAAAAGCTCGGACAAGAACCTATACACCGCGTCGATGCATGTTACCGACATGATGTCGCATACAAAACATAAAATGATATCCGTTTCCGTCAACACGCCGACTTGGATCTCATCCATGACTTGAACGCGATCGCGAGAACGGTCGTCGGAGAAAGAATCGTGAGATGGATTGTCAAAGGAGGCTAAGATCGCACTTGGTGTACGAAGTCCACTTAGTGGAAGCAAAGCCTCGATATAACAAACATGCCCGTGAAACTGCCTGCGAAAGCTCCCTAGCGAAACATGTAGAGCTTGGCTGGCCAAACAAGCATTATGGCAGATTTATTTATCCGCCCGAGAAAGATTTTACGCTGATGGTTTGATGTTTCCACGCCAACAAATTCACAAGGCGGATATCTTGTTTCTTCCACATGACCGGGTATGCGGACGCGTTCGTGCACGTAAATGAGGTCTAACCGTCGTGGATGTTGGCAGCAGATTCAAAGAGGTCACATTTTCAGCGATTGTCGCAAACGCTGTCAAACGTATTTATGCACGTGGACCGCTAATATGGCCACTACTTCTGCAGGCGGATCCAGGTAAAGAATATTTCTGAGCTGTTGGTGCGTTGTTGGCAAAACACCATGTACGGATCCGTCGTGGGCATGCCGGCGTGCATCGTGACCAAGTGATTGTGGAACGATTAACCTGTACACTTGCGGAACGATTTTTCAGGCATCAGTACGCGCAAGAATTGTTGATTCACGATCGGTCTCGCAAGTGGGTGACTCGGATTTGGTCGGTCATTACAGCGTTGAACAATGGAATTACACGTACGACCAAGTTGAGATCTGCTGACGCGATTCGGTCGAAGACTGTTGCGGCCCACAAAGTGGTGTTGCGGGGACAAACCTACCTTGGTACAACGGTATACAGCCATGCGATGTTTCGTCGACCGGATAAGATTTATCGCGTGTGTGAATTCACGTCGTTGTCGAAGACACTCCACGTACATGTTATGCTTGAGATCTTTCGCGATCAAAACTCGAGGAACTCCATTTGCTTTCTTGATTTTTTGCCAGAGACTTCAGCTCTACGGGGAAGACCAGAGCCAACCACAATCGAGTACATTTTGGGGCGCAGTCCCACAAATTCTTCCATTGGTTTTCCCTGCGCATTCGTCCATGAATTTCCCAGCGAATTTCTTGTTAACGTTGCTGAACAGTGGATGGTCATTCGGGTACTCGCTGGTGTCATATTAGTCCGCGAATTGTCCCATGTCCGCGCAGATGTCATCGGTGGAAAATTTGCATCAGCAACGAATCCGTGTCCGTGTGCACAATCTTGACGTGGTCACAGTTCCGCGGCTTGATCAAGTTGTAGTAAAACATATATAAGCTGCGACAAATCCAACATGGACGTTCCAACGTAGATCGGTTTCGTTAGCTTTAGCCGGGATTTCCTACTGTGTACGGCAATGAGTCTACCATCAAATATCTGCAGTGACTCGAACGCTGGGTCCGCAATTGACCTGTGAAGTTTCAGTTGTTCACTTTCCCGGACAAGGTCAACGAAGATTTGTTTTCGCAGATCTTCCATGGTTTTCCCAAATACAGCATTATTCATTGGTTTCAAGAAGTCCTTTTCAATTTCGTTACACGCGGCAGTTCGCAAATACGTGTTCATCTGTATGTACGGGGCCATCCACGCACGCTAACGAAATGGAGCACCCGATGGATCCGTGACACACGCATCCCCAACCGCAGATACAACTGCATGTTTCGCATGTGGACAACGTAGTTGAGTTTCCAGCGCAGATACCGAACCAGCTTGGTGCATTCGACAAACTTGTCATCGTCATCATCCACGAGCCCACACTGGTATAGGGACAACCACACGTGGGCACCGACTACGCTTCTGGGGGCAGCGGATAATCGTTGTGGTCGCGGCGAAACTCATCCGAGTACTCCATGTCAACTTTGAAGAAGTATCCCACGTCGCTGTTGCTGTCGTATTCGTGTATATGTTTATGTGTGTTTACATCCGCGGGATCGATCCACTGACACTCGCCTATGGGCATTGGTTGCATAATCGTCCATGCCTACAGGTTGTGTGTATCCATGTACATGATGTAACTATTTGGTCGGGTAGGGTCGTATCCGTCCACTCAGGAGTTGTTCGCGCGAGGGCAGGGGTGACTCATCATGGAAATCCCGGCAAGGAAACCACGTTCGACAAACAAATGTTGATCGATGTCAGAGAGCAGTTCCAACTCAGCGCGAGTTTCGACAGAAGTGCATCGCAGGCTATAGCCAGTGATTAGAAGTAGTGCGCGGGGTCGAACTTGTACACGCGCATGTCAGTATCGCGGAAAACCTCAAACATCCGCGAGCAGCAACACGTCGGTGCGCAGGTACAGATCCTGGTAGTTACAGAGATTTTGCCAACTAAATACGAACCAGACGTTGTTCGCTTGTGCGTAGTCGTTGGCAGAAATGCCTTCGCGAGACAATGATGAATGGAAGGCCTCGATCCGTGGCAGCCGAGTTCAGAAAACTGTTCACAGTCGCTCATGTACTCATATGGGTAGATTCCTTTGTGGTTGAGCAACCCGAACGTTCCATCGTTAGCACCACCGTATCGACGAGTGATTGTAAAACGATCGTTGACTCCCACCACAAGGTTGTTGACGAGTTTGTCCAGGCTAGAATTGATAAACTGCAGCGAGTCAAGAAACTGCAGTTAATCCAGCCGAAATGTCATGTATTTTTCCATGTTGTTGTGAATAGCATTTATTGCCACGTTCGATGCAGTTGCGACTCCTTGCATAATCAAGTTGCCATCATACCCACGCAGGGTAAATTCGGAGCTGAAGGTTGCATGCGATGTGCCCAGCCCCTCTGTACGCGCTGGTGATTTGACAGTGATCACGCACTTTTTCATCAATGGAACTGAAAGTTCCATCACAGATCCATCAATGAGTCGCCGCAAGAAACTCGCAAATGTCATCATCTGTCATAATCATGTTGCCGGGCGAGGAAACTTGTACTTGATTGAATTCCGCTGTAACTTCCAGCGATTTGATAAACGCTTCAGCGGAGTCATTGCCAAGATATAATTATGGCGGCTTAGTCGCTCCATCTACAACACGCCGAACATAATGTTTTCACGATATGGACCCATTTTAGTATCAAGTTTGCATCGAGCACATGTGTACAAGTCAAAGTCAATGTCCTTTGCGACATTTTCAGGACTAAAAACAAGTAGGCAATATATGCAAAAGTAATCGATAATTGACGCACGCTAGATGTTAGGCAATGTTGAACTTACCGCTTATTAAGGGTAGAAATGCACAAGGTGCTAATCTACATCTACTCAACCCAGGTAAGAGTAAGTACCAAAGTTTTTTCCTCGGCACAGCCAAGTTTTATCCGGTCAGGACGAGAGGACGAGTGGTTTTTCTGAACCCTGGTTTTATATAGTAAATGAAAGGACTGAAATGACTAGTTAGCTCTACTGGTCATAGACCAGAAGAGTTTATTAGATGGTTTGTTTTTTGTCTGTCCGTCCGTTAGCACAAGCATGTTATCACTACTCCTCCTAAACTACTTGGAGGATTGACTTGAAACATTACACACACATTCATCTCATGGTCTAGACGGTTCCAAATGAAAATGGTGCTGCTCGGGCATCCACTATAGCGGCCACTGCGGAGATCTTGAAAATCTTGTTTTACCGCTACACCTCCTAAATGGATGGTCATATCAACGGAGGGTTTTCACTAAAAGACTCCTTATACTGTCTCTATCTCTGTCTCTCTGTGTGTCTGTCTCCCTCTCTAAATATATATATATATATATATATATATATATATATATATATATATATATATAGAGAGAGAGAGAGAGAGAGAGAGAGAGAGAGAGTTATGTTTTGAATAAAATTGGAGCCCGAAAGAAAAACTTAAAGTTAACATTCTCGTCTGTTGTAATTTCAATATAATGAAATAACTTGTTGTAGATTTAAATAGCTAGGACTTTGGAATATTCACCGATGAAAACAGTGAAGCTGCATGTATTGCAAATATAAATGAATGCTGCAGTTTAGTCATATGCATATTTCTCCTCCATGGATTTCACATTGGGTACTTGAACTACATATTGTTCAGTGGAGACTGTTCATTTAATAATTTAATGACCAAGGGTGAGTTTGTGCCATGATGTTAGGGAACTTACTGCGGTCTTCTGATTGGCTATATGCAAATTACAGATATTGATTGTTATTTTGCATGTATTTATGCATTGCTAGACAAAGGTTAGAATGGTACATTTAACACACTTTGAAAAGAATTTTAATTATATTGTCTTTTTTGATGTAAGATGAATTATAAGCATTGACCAGTTCATGTTATTGAACCGAAAAAACACTGTGCAAACTTAAGTATGATACGCTTCTCGGACCAAACAGTTTGCACAGTATTTTTTTTTTTAGTTCATACTTCAATAAAATGTAAAAAAATTAATGATCTATCCTTAAATAAATATTAAACATACTGATTTGTGGCAGATAGAAAGTGAATTGCAATTACAAACACAGTATTGATCAAATGACAATAGTTTTTTTTTTTATCACCTTGGTAACTGTTATTACCCCCATATCTCATGTAATCTTTCGTACCCTTTAATATTTTTGACACCATCTAGCATTAAAAATAATAATGAATTAAATGTATCCTATTTTTTCGTACGTAACACTTCGTATTTTTCGTCAAATCCGTATAAGTTTCGTACATAAAAGTTATGCTAAGAAAATTTACGTTTGCAGAAAAGATTAAAAATATTGCCATTTTGTTTTTATTACAAAAATGAATAAGATATTAACATCACACACAATTAGGGGTAGGGTTCTTTGTATTATTTTTAAACTCGTATCTTGATGTCTCCAAATTGGTTCCCATTTCAAATGGCTTCGAAAATATACTGAGGTACGATTTAGATATGTCCAATGACCAAAGTATTGTTTTGCTAAGCATATGTTATAAATTGTGATTAACTTCGTGTAAGTTCTTAACTGAGGCATCAAATAATGAAACAGGAGATTAAGAAATAAACAAATCATCATTTACAGTCATGCTGAAAGGTCACTGATGATTTCATTTTTTTATTATCTTTTTAACCACGTATTTTGATGGGGTTTTTTAAATTTTTTTTATTTGAATCGAGAAGAGAAGTTCACGTTTCAAACGGCTTCGAAAAAATACCGATGTGCGATCTAGATATGACAAACGACCAATGTATTGTTTGCTGAATATATGTATGATATAATCCCATATGAAAACATAACTATATGTTGCCTTAAAAATAAAAACTTACCTGAACTATTTGTTAACTTCCCGTAATTTTGCAATTGAGGCATCGAATTATGAAACAGGAGATGAAGAAATAAAATAATTACCATTTATAATCGTGCAGAAGGGTCACTGATCATTTCATTCTTTTATTATTTATTTAACTACGTATTTTGATGTTGTTTATTTGAATCAAGAAGAGAAGTTCACGTTTCAAACGACTTTGAAATGTTACCGGTGTGCGAGTTAGATACGTCAAACGACCAATGTATTGTTTGCTCAGTATATGTTTGAAATAATCCCATATGAAAACATAACTATTTGTTGCCTCAATTAAAACATACCCGAACTATTTGTTAACTTTGCGTACATTTTTTATTTAGACATCTAATAATCAAACAGGAGATCAAGAAATAAAGAAATAATCACCATTTATAATCGTGCAGAAAAGCTTTTGATCTCACGTTGAAAGGGTCTTGTTAATTGACAATCTACTCTCATTCATCGATCCGCCCTTGTATTCTTTTGTCGGCAAGACAATATAATGATTGATGCTAATGATCTCTTATTGTCATTACAAAATCTACTGCTGTTCATTAACAGCTGTACCATTGCGTTTACAGCACATAATCGTTAAACAATATCGTTAATATGTGTTCTTTATTAAGTAGGTCGCTGTAACAAAGCATAACGCGCGCTTTAAAACGAATTCTGAAGCCATTTTATGTTTTCTTATCCGGAAAAAATTATACCTCAGTACATGCTAAAGTGAAGACCACAGACCGTTGGTCACTTAGTCTTTTTGTTTCATTATAGTAATACAAAAATAAAATATAAAAACCTTGTCACTTTCTATCATAAATGCGAAAGTCATTGAATTCGATTCTTACACAATATCTTCTAAGTGTTTGTACTGTTTTGACCTGTATATATCTTCATTACAAAGTTACTGGTTTCAGTCCCTAAACAATATGTTAATTAGGACTCTTTACTAAGGCCGTCATTGTCACAAATAGCCACGGTATAGCTCGTGCGTTTTAAAACAAGATTTGTGACGCCATTTTAAGTTTTCTCATCAAATTAATATTTTCTTTTCAAGTTCTTTAAAAAAAAAAAAAGTAATTTGATAATGAGGTTACTGTTGTTGTAAGAATACAAGTCGCACTTAACTTTTTGACAACAGGGGCTGGTATTGTTGTATACAATTTACCGATACATAATACCTATAAATAATACATGTACAGACCATCTTAATCATTTTGCCAATATAACACACCATAATAGCTACAAAGAAGTATGCTCTGAATACACATGATCTTGCACATTGCGACAACATTATCGTTTCAACCATCTCTCCTCTCTCTCTCTCTCTTTCTCGTTAACTACTAACAGCAAAAGTCTGTTTTAGTACTTTTATTTTTATTGTAATTGGTTTCTTGAGTTGAGAGCAGAATGATACAACATTTGTATGTTTATTTTGTACCTTAGTACCATTTGGTCGTAGAGTATCGTGTGTCCCGTAGACCTTGTTCGGGTACGATCCCTTAATTTTTCGTACACGGTCAGTACTACAAAATAATAATATTTATTTTACATATAATTTTTCGTACTCTAAAATAAATAAATATTTTTTTGTGTACGAAAAAATACACGAAATACGGTATACAGGAATATCCCTATAGGAACTTTTTAATTCCACAACATATCCATAGGTTTCCAAAATAGAACATAACATGTATTACTCTCTTAAAAGAACTGTATGCGCCATATTCACACTTCCAAAAACAACTTCTGAAAAACATACATCATTACTACACCATGCTACATAGATAAACATTACTGACACTTCATATGGCATACATTCTTGGTATACTGATCAATATTGATGGAAACTATTGACCAAGAGCCCCTACTTTCTCCAATCACCTTAACTGCTTTATTGTCCAAAGAGACCCTACTTTCTCCAATCACCTTAATTGCTTTACTGTCCAAAGAGCCGCTACTTTCTCCAATCACCTTTATTGCTTTATTGTCCAAAGAGCCCCTACTTTCTCCAATATCCTTAATTGCTTTATTGTCCAAAGAGCCCCTACTTTCTCCAATCACCTTAATTGCTTTATTCTCCAAAGAGACCCTACTTTCTCCAATCACCTTAATTGCTTTACTGTCCAAAGAGCCGCTACTTTCTCCAATCACCTTTATTGCTTTATTGTCCAAAGAGCCCCTACTTTCTCCAATCACCTTAATTGCTTTATTGGTCAAAGAGCCCCTACTTTCTCCAATCACCTTAATTGCTTTATTGTCCAAAGAGCCCCTACTTTCTCCAATCACCTTTATTGCTTTATTGACCAAAGAGCCCCTACTTTCTCCAATCACCTTTATTGCTTTATTGACCAAAGAGCCCCTACTTTCTCCAATCACCTTTATTGCTTTATTGACCAAAGAGCCCCTACTTTCTCCAATCACCTTTATTGCTTTATTGACCAAAGAGATCCTACTTTCTCCAATCACCTTTATTGCTTTATTGACCAAAGAGCCCCTACTTTCTCCAATCACTGTTATTGCTTTATTGACCAAAGAGCCCCTACTTTCTCCAATCACCTTTATTGCTTTATTGACCAAAGAGCCCCTACTTTCTCCAATCACCTTTATTGCTTTATTGACCAAAGAGCCCCTACTTTCTCCAATCACCTTTATTTCTTTATTGACCAAAGTGCCCCTACTTTCTCCAATCACCTTAATTGCTTTATTGTCCAAAGAGCCCCTACTTTCTCCAATCACCTTTATTGCTTTATTGGCCAAAGAGCCCCTACTTTCTCCAATCACCTTTATTGCTTTATTGGTCAAAGAGCCCCTACTTTCTCCAATCACCTTTATTGCTTTATTGGCCAAAGAGCCCCTACTTTCTCGAGTGAACTTTATTGCTGTTGGACTGTTCTGTAGAGGTCAGGAATTTTGAGTGGCCAACACTGTAGTATTGTAGTAAATCAACATTATGTAACAAAAAAGTGATACCATATGATGGTAATTTGATAACTGTTAATTTGGAAGTACATGTACTTCTTAATTTCACAAAATTTTATTCACAAATATAATATATACATGTAACTACTTTGTTATATTGGTTGGAAAAGCCATTATAATATATGCAAAATTTACAACAGCTCGCAATAAGCAAATCTGTGATGATCACAGGTTGTTAGCTCAGCACAGGAAGACAGAATGTTCTAATCAAGATAAAATAATTACATTTTTAATTGGATGAAAATACTGGTAGAATTTCTGTAAACCTCAAGACTACTGTCTCAAATGAACAGCACACTATCATCATGAAAGTAATGCACCACGATCAGATCATATACCAATAATTTAACCAGTCAAGTTATATTCTTTGCTATATTTCTATTATCTTTTCAAGTTAAATAATAAAGAAAATCTTAAAAGAGTATTCATTCCACCCCAAATATATCATATGAATCATTGTTACAGTCCTCTAACTACAAAGCAAAATATAAATAATATGTGCAATGAAACACTTATCAATAGATCAAACTTTGTTTATACCTTTCTTTGTTTATAACATTTCAAAACAAAATTCAGTGATCCACAACTGTAGCATACAAGATTTCACAAATATAAGCAAATCTAAAAATGTATCATATTTTGATATATCATATCATTCATAACATAAAAATGAGAACCAAAAAACAACCTCATCCTTGATTTTCTTAAATTCAATATCTATCATGATCATTTTCATGCTACATTTATTCATTTGTAAATCAAATGTCAGGGACAGCAAAGTAATTTTTAATTCAGAAATAACACTCAGGTATTAATCAAATGAGCCAAGAAGACGAAAATGAGTGTGATATTGATAACATGTCTCTGATCTGCCTAAATGTCAAAATGCACAACCAGTTGGCCAAGAAATCAAGGACAGTATGATGCTTTCTGTAGAAATTTCTGTTGCTGACTGCATATATCATGAAAATAACTTTCAAGTTTTCTATATAGTCTGCATCTTCACCCATATCTGATAACACATTGCCCTCATTTGTCCTGTACTGATTGGCCTTTATGCTAGGATGCTTTCTATCCAAGTTGGTCAAATTCCGCCAAGTGGTTTTGCAGAAGTTGTAACAAAGGCCATATTTGATGTTGGATATTTTCTATCTTTAGTAACGGTGGCTATTATTGATAGTGGATCACTATCATCTGTACAAATTTGAACGCCCTTTATGCAAGGTCTGTAAAGCAGTTTCAGGAAAAAGTAATTTGAAAGTTTTCTAAATTTGAAAGTTTTCAGGTTTTGGTAACAGTAGTCATTTGTTGGTACATTCGAATTAATTGTACAAATGTGAAAGGCCCTTCATTCCGGGATGCTTTCTCAAATTTAGTTTGACTCTGTTAACTGTTTTTTGAGAAGTCATTAAAAGTTTTATTTTCTATTTTTCATGGTGGATTGGCATCATTTGTGCAAATTGCGTTTAGCACTTTTGAAGATGTCGATTAAATGTTTTTTCATTTGAACAAATGTGTAATCCCTTTCTGTCAAAATTGGTCCTATTTTGAGCATTTATGAAGAAGTCATTTAACGGTTTTTCTGTTTTTAGTAACAGTAGCCATATTTGACCGCATACAGGCATCATTTGTACTAATTTGAAAGAATATCAAACCAGGATAATTTGTGTCAGAATTACTTACATTTTGTTAAGTGGATTTGGAGAATACATCAATTAATTTTTCATTCTACTTTTGGATATGGTCGCCATATTCAATGGAGAAGAGTCATTATTTGTATAAATTTGAAAGCCCTTTGAACCAGAATGCTTTCTGTTAAATATAGTTAAATTCTGTTGAGTTGCTTTTGAGTAGAAATTGTTTGAAAGTTTATTTAGTTTTAGTAATAGAAGGCACATTTGATGGTGGACAGGTATCATTTATACAGATCTGAAAGCCCTTCATGCCGTGATGCTCCCTATCAAATTTGGTAAAAACTAGTCCTTTGTGTTTTGAGAGGAAGCTTAAAATAGCAACTGTTGATGCTTGCATGAGAGATAATAGCAACTGTTGATAGCCATATGACAGATAACGTATGATACATGCAGATCCATACCATAAACTCACTTGATGTTATGGCCAAGTAATCAAAAGAGCCAAAAGATATTCTGTTCACAGATCTTTACAATCCGTGCTGAAGCCACACAATTCCTTATAAATCTGAGATTTAATAAAGCTTATGCAATCTCCAATACAGCATTTAGTTTGAAAATAATTTTGTGGTGATGACTAATGACAAATTTTGTATGTGCAATTTACAGGATCTTGTCTTAGTACGAAAAAAAAATCAGATTACAATCTGTTGCTGATGTTATTATTTCAAACTTTACTAATATTCCATGAAAATGACAAAAAGTAACTCCAACCCTCTTCTCCCCATTCCCTCCACCTAAAATACTAATTTCATATTCTCTTAAACAGTGCACATTGATTTTCTAGAGAAGTGACTATATGTATAGCAGAGTTTGGTCAATTAACTATCAACATATACAACATGTTCATCAAAACTTACTGCCAATTTATATGGTGCTATGTGCAATATATGACATTAAAAATCATGCCAATCCTGACGTCAAAAACTCATTTACAAAGCATAATTGTATTTAGATTACACTTTATTTTGTTTAAATTAGAGTTTTAGTTGTCTTATATGTGCAACAAATCATTTGTAAAACTAACAACCAAGAGGATATATCATCATCCCAAAGATGTACACACTGTAATTTGAAAGAAATTATTTACTATAAATATTGTATGCATATTTTGATTTAAAACTTCTATTTACACAATTCTATATCGATTCTTAAGTCTTCTTTTTGCTGAATCATTCATTTTACAGAAAATCTGACAGCAGTTAATGGCTGAATGTTGGGGAGTGTACATACAGATGTCATACTTAAATCAGTCTGGTTTCATTCAGTGGAATATATAAAGGGAAACAAAAAATCTGGATTAGAAAAATATTCATAATAGGCAAAAATATATACACTATGATGAAAACGAGAAATAATAAAATTCCTGCATGCACTGATTTTGTAATCCATTTCATCAACAAGCTGCTGACTGCAAGGCACTCACACAAAACTGTCCCCAAACAAATAAAATTTTGTACAAGCTGAGTTCGTTTTTAAATTTACATCTATAAGCAATCTCTTAATTGCGGCTACTCAAACAATATTTCTTAAGTTAGTAAAAGTGAATGATTCTTCCTGACCAAACTGATCAAAACTTAATTCCTAAAGTGAAAAGATTGTAAAGCAAATAAGCAAAATGGTATTTACAGACACATTTAAAACAATTACTTAGGAATTTTTCTTTACTTGATTTCAGTACAAGTTTTAATACCTGATTACTAGCTTTTACTTACTAATTACTTACTCTTACTTGGTATTACTTACTTTAACAGATATTACTTAATTCAGTAAAATAAATTACTTAAAGTTATTACTAAGTAATCAAATTATTTAATTTTCAAGCATGGGTTACTTAAATGTTTTACTTAAAAAAGATAGTCTACCTGAAGCAGTAAAATAAATTACTTGGTATTTAGTAAAAGATTTACAACCTTGTTACTAGTTTTAACTTAATAAATATTCAATTTTACATGGCTTCTTTAAACAGATATATCTTAATTCAAAAAATAAAATGAATAACAGGAGACTATTAATAAATAATCAAATTACTTCATTTTCTGGCATGAATTACATGATTTACCAGAAAATGACAGATTACTTAAAGGAAAAAAAAAAGAAATCATGTTTAACTACACAGGAATTGCTCAATGATTAAATTGTTACAACAATGAAAATAATGACATGCCTCAAATAGTTTAAACATTGTTATTGGCTTGGGACTCTAGCTCTAGAATATAGATAAATAACAAAGGCTTATATCGGCGGTTTGTCACTTTCAGTATGGTATATACCTTACAGAATTGCTGTATGCATTGAAAGTGTAGTACATACTGTACTTATGCTGGTCAAAAACTGCATACATGCTGCAATATTGCAGTACATTTCCAACATCAACACTCACCTATGTTCACTTCCAGCATGGGCTGCCATCATGCTGAATATGCATTCTGCAGTCATGCTAAACTGATTAAAAAATATCAGAACAAAACTGCTTTCCACAATAAATTGGTGTCATGCTGAGTGTCCCAGAATGTACTGCTATAATGCTGAATGTACATACTGCAACCATGTTAATTTACATACATATGCATGACACAGAAGAATTAAACAATACTGCATTTGTGCTGCTAAAGTCTGGAACAAGCAAAATTGCAACATGCTGCAGTTAAGCTGTTTTCACTTTGATGTCAAATTTGAAATGTGCTGTAAGTGAAAAATGTTTTAACAATAGTTGTTCATTTTTATATAACTGCCTAATATAGTTCACTATAAATTAATAGCTTTATAATAATAAACAAAATTGTGTTTGTAAACCACCTATGTCTCGGCTTCAGAACTATCAAATTCTGTCTTCAATTGCTATACCCCTATAGAATATGTCTATAGACAGCAGCACAAACAAAAATATCACAGTCCTATCTTGAGATATTCTGATGAAATAGTCCGCAGTTTCCTGTCTTTAAAATAATCCTGATATATCCTCAACTCAGTATCAAGACATTTCATCAGGATGTATCAAGATATGAATATTCCCTCAATCAACTGTGGAGGCCTCTCATAACTTTTCAGGATTTTTTTCTCTCCAACCTCCTGACCTAATGGATATGTGAGGACTGCTGATTTTTATCATGCAAGAAACATTACAAGCTGGAATATCCTGCATTCAGGAATTTTTTTTACTGTTTCCTTATAAAGTGTATCAAAATCTGTCAACCCCATATGTTAAGAAGGCATTTAGGTTTGTAAAACAAAAATAGAAATAAAATGTATTTAAACAGTATATGTGTTACTAAGAAATAAATGCCATGCGAGTAGGTTAAACTGAGCACACATGAAACTGAGTTTGGTAATTATATATCACACAGTTTGTGAAGTATACATTTGTATTCATATTCTGAATGCCTTAAATGAAATATAGATTATCTTTTAATTTCCAGTAATTTCATTTTGTGATACTTAATATTATTACCAAATTTATACTTCATTTTTTAATTTGATAAATATCAAAACTTGTAATATTAATAATAATAATAATAAACAACTCCATTATTCATAGATTCAAGAAAAGTAAATGCATGTGATTTTATTTCCTGTATTATAAATTTCCATACAATATTGATGCTTAAATAACGAGTATCTTTTACTAAAAAATGGAGAAAAAAGTTAATCATCATTTATAAAATTCCGTTCTTCTGAATCTTTTTCTTTTGCTTCTTATCATCAATCATTTTATACCTGTCCCTGTTGTTGTTGTTACTGCAAGTGTTGTTGTTTTGTTGTTGTTGTGAACATTGTGAAATATTGTTATCATTATTATCTCCTGCCAGAAGAAAAAAAAAATTGGCAGTTATTTTCATACTGAATAAAAACTGAAAAATGTATATATCCTGGAATAATTATTGCTTTCATTGAGAATGAGAGACCCATTCCATTCTGCCAGCATTCTATAAAAAATTATGCTACACAAATTCTGGTTTAAGAAAAAAAAAAAAAAAAAAAAAAATCAGATAATAAAATCACATAAGATGAAATATGGTTTTCCATGACAGAGACCTAATTTGGTGTCAAGATAAGGAACGGTACTTATTTCCTTTGCTTACAGCCTGGAGACTGGTTTACTGACCACGAAACATGCACATAATTTATTTGAGATACTAAAGATAGAACTACCAAGGCAGCTTTGTTTTCAAGCAGGCTCTATTCATGAGCTTGAACGGTCAAAAATTTTGATTGTTAATTTCATTGCAAGTGATACCAATACATGTGCGGCAACTGACATACATCCCTGGAGATAACTGTTGCGAATTAAAATCATGTTGTTATCATGTTGGTGAGTAAAATAAAGATTATATTGCATTTTACTGGTTTATGGGACTGCATGTTGGCAGGTACTTTATACTGTATTGGAGCTCCGCAGTTTTGCCTCCATGATTTAATACATCAAATGAGATGACCTTGTAATCTTGCTCCACTTAATCATTGAAATGATCACTTTGCAGTTTATTATAATTTACTGCTGTGCCTGCCAAACTGCAGGTCTTGATGTAATGTTGTCAGTTATTGACAATAGGATGATGCGATTAACAAATTACATGCATGCTCATCAATTGCACTTCAGTTTTTCTTAGGACTTTATTTCTTCTCACATATCAAATTCTACAGTTGCCCTCATGCAGTGAACTTTAACTGAGGCAAATTCAGAGTTGTGTATATGCAAATATTCTTCTAATGTTCCTATTTTTGTTTTAATTTTTCAAAAGAAAATGGCAGATTCCATTTCAAAGGTCTTAAGGAATCAAGTAAGTAATTCGTGGCTTTTTTAAAAGATGTAAAGTACTGAACATTTGACATATATGATGTCGCAGCCCTTTCAAAATAGATGGCAAAACTAAAATTTATGATCTCTTGAAAGGATGGTCATGAATAACACATATGTTTCTATGGAACGTTTAACTAAATTAAATGCTTACATTGTTTTGCCAAACAGGTACATACTAAAATCTGTGTCCGTGTTTCAAAGTACATTTTGCTCTAATATATTTCAGTGGATGATACCTAAACCATAGAAGAACCTGGGGAGGGTGCATGATTTTTTCTGAGACGATTTGTTTAGAAGAGGTGGTTCACTGTATTTCAAATGGCTAACATTCTTGTTTTTCACCTAAAAGTGTACTTTTTAACAGATTGGGGGGGGGGGGGGAGGACCTAACCATCATACACCCCCATCATCTGGATTTCTATACTTAAGTGAAGTAAAAGTGTCTAAAGCTAAAAAGGAAAAAAATGAGAAGATTTTCCCTCATATTAGAGAAAACAGCTGTGAGAGATGCCTTCTATCGAAGAGCTTGCCCTTTTTTTGTATCAGCCTGAATTTCGGGAAACTCCGGCAGATTGTTCTTTTTTCCAAATATTATTTCACATTGTTCACAGATATAGTTTTGTCCATGATATACATTTCAATTAGTTGTAAGAAAAGACTCTATTGAATCTACACTGATCATCATACCATGATAAGTAAAACATTTACTTTATTAAACTGGGAATTATTTACTCATTACATAGTTTGTCTGTTGACATGAACATGCATACTTTTACCCATTTACTCAAATTACTTAACTCTGTGTTTAATTAAAATTACTTAGTAAAATTATTACCAAGTAATAATATTTTAATTGGTAAAATTATTATGAAGTAATAATAATTTAATTTGTAAAATTATTACCAAGTAATAATATTTTACTTAGTAAAATAATTACTAAATATTTTAGTGAGTAAAATAATTACCAAGTAAAATATTTACTTGTATTTAACTCGCAGTTACTTTTCTTTTACTTAGCATTACTAGTAATTACTTATCCATTTGAGAAACCTTTTTACTTAGTTTTACTCATTTTGTGTAAAAGAAATACTTTTTCAAAGAAATTAGTCGTAAATTCATTTTTTTAGAGTACTTAAATAAACCAGTTCAAGAAACTATCATCAACAAGAGTCCCTTGAAGGGTTTTACACTCTACTAGCTGAAACTATTTTCAGAAAGTGATATTTACATACAGGATCAAGAATAATCAGGCCTTCGCCCAAATCATTCATGTGAAACAGCTCTTGCTAGTATGGTTGAAAATGGCTCAAAGCTTTAGATAATGGAGATCTAGTGGGAGTTGTGCTGGTTGATTTTAGGAAAGCTTTTGATTTAGTTCATCATGATATTTTACTTGAATAATTAAAACTTTACAAGCTCAACAACAGCTCTTTAAATTGGTTTAAGTCATATTTGAAAGGAAGAAAAAAAAAAGTTGACATAAACAGTGTCCTGTCAGATGAAAAACTTGTGACTTATGGAGTACCTCAAAGATCTATTTTAGGGCCACTACTATTTATTATGTTTAGAAATGATCTGTATTTGCATACAGTAAATATTGCGACAGATCTCTATGCTGAAGACACCACCTTATATGATTTTAGCACATCTAAAACTACTGTTGAAAGAACTTACACAATGCTCTTGTAAAACTCTCCAAATGGTGTAAACTTAATGGAATAGTCATTAATTTAGACAAAACTGAAGTGATGCTGATTCTCCATGTAAATTTTAATGACATGGAACTAAAAAATGTTATGTGAGATAAAAGTTTAGGGTTCAAGTTGATACAATATGTTATGGTCCGCTGTATTTGATATATTTGCCTGTACATACATATATAATTGAGGGCCACAAGGGAGATTAATTTTTGTACTAATTGTTTCACCATCATAAAATAAAGAACTTATTATTATTATTTTTATTATTATTATTATTATTATTATAAATGTGAGGTTTCTGATAAAATTTATAAAATTAGTTCCAAATATTTCAAACTAAAATTCCTAAGAGATGTACATAAATATTTCATTATATATAAAACATGCTGAAACAACAGCATAATATTATATTGTTTTTAAGCAAAGAGAGAAGAAAGTAAATAAAATTAACAATAACACACATATGTATACTTCAAACACTGAACTGTGCAATTGCATGCCAATATAACAAGATAAAATCAATAACACTGATGACAGCATGCTATTTTTCTTAGTAGAAAAAGGAAACTACATCAATCTTGAAAATCAGTTTTATTTTATAAATTAGTGACAACAATGAAAGAAACAACCATATATCGCTTAAAACAGGAACAGAAAGGTTCTGGATCATGTATACAATGTTTTCAGCACTCCAATTATTAGCACTGGGACTTTTTGTTTTGTCAGAGGATGCAGCCAAATAAAACCAAACAAGCAAAGTAATTGTATCCCCCTGCTCCAGACATTGTGAATATATATATATATATATATATATATATATATATATATATATGAAAATGTCTATGAAGCCATTCAAACAAATAAAAAAGTAAACAAATGAACACAAAATCTTTGGCGAATTTCATATTTATAATACATGTACTTTGTGGAGAAACCGCACGCACAGTTATGTAATCTAAATCAATCATGGCTATAAGCTCAAACAAAATTTGCCCCATACTTATGACTCTATCACAGACATTACCAGGCATGTAAAACAGGGCTGTCCTGTGTGGGGAAAATCGACATAAGAGGAAAGTATTGGAAAGAGAAGTAATAAATACGCTGTAAGAATAACAATATGCCTGGAGTGGGGACTCCAATGATATGTTAAAACTGTAAGAATAACCATATGCCTTGAGTGGAGACTCCAATGATATATTAAAACTAAGAATAACCATATGCCTGGAGTGGGGACTCCAATGATATCTTAAAACTGTAAGAATAACAATATGCCTGAAGTGGGGACTCCAACGATATCTTAAAACTGTAAGAATAACAATATGCCTGGAGTGGGGACTCCAATGATATATTAAAACTGTAAGAATAACCATATGCCTGGAGTGGGGACTCCAATGATATGCTAAAACTGCAAATATGCATGAAGCCTCCTGGAAACTCCACAGCTATCTTATACAGGAGAGCCATATTCAGACAATCCAGTCTCTTCTTGTGGGAGATCAGCCTCTGTAATTCCTTTGGCAGCCAACTCATCCTTCACCCTTGAGAGATACTCTGGGTCAGGGTAACCAAATCTGAAAAATAAAATTTATTTTTAAGAACATGATCAAGCATTTCTGTAACAATTTCATAATATTTTTGTGCATTAATATAACAATAAAAGAATATATTAAAAACCTCATAAATATGACCAGGAGAAATTTTGGTACTGGACAATTTTTAGCAAAGAATGTAACTGCAAATTATCACAAAAGTACTTCAAATGGTACATAGTCTGCACACCAAATGCTAAGTTTGGTTCAATCCATAATACAATGTTTGCGAAAATCTGTGTTATTGAACTACAGTGGTCCCCCTCTTGAATGGCCCCCCTGACCAGCGGCCACCCGCTTTATATGGCCACAATCCCTTGGCACCGACAAGTTTTTGTTCAAAAGTACCCCTCAAGGACGGCCACCCCTCTAACGCGACCAGCATTTTAGTGCAAAAACGGTCAAATTTACCCCCGCGAGCGGCCACATAATGGTTGTTTACAGAGTAAAATCTCGATAATATTTTTTAATTTCTCAATTCAACACATTGACATTTTGTTCCAACATGCCAATAAAGTTACTTTAATCCTTACAAAGAGTTAAGTAATCCAATTACTGCCATGTGTTCCTTAGATGTTAGCTTTTGTCACTTTGATAATTACTGGCTATTAATACCACCGATAATTATCAAGAGGACAAAAGCTAACCGCTGAGAAGCACATTGTTCAGCTCAAGTCAGCGTGACATCCGGTCGCCAGATAGTAAAATGGTATGTTAGCCTTTATGGCTTCTCTCTAATAGATTATGAAATATATATAACCAGGTACCAGACTGGGGAAGAAGAAAAAAAAAGTCGATCACGTGACAGACTTACTTCCATTGTAAACACTGTGCCTCACGCGTGAATGCCCGCGAAGGATTAAGTTGTCGCAAAATATCGTCAGACATTCTCAGTTTAGAAAAAAAAGTGAAAGCAATTAAATTAAACGAAAAGAGGGAGAGTCTTTTGATAACTACGGAGAAATTTTATGTCAGAAAGATTCAAATAAACATCGTCAATATACATTCAACTGCATTGAGTGGGAAGACGGAATCGACGGACGTACAGGGATAGTTACAACCAAATGTTTGTGCCCAGAATTTACCGACAATGTAGTTTTGCACCACGATTCATGATTATTCATTTTTTTAAAAAATTTCATTGATATTAGTTTTATCATATTGAGTCCTTAACCAGATAATATTCCTGTGATTTTTAAATGAAAATATAAAATATATAAAAATTAGTTACATCTTTTATACTTTATATGTAGTTATTTCTCACAACTGTGTGATCCCCCTCTAGAAAGGCCACCCGTCTTATAAGGCCACTTTCTTGCTGCAGAAGGGGTGGCCTTATAAGAGGGGGACCACTGTACCTCTATTCAAGAATTCTTCAGATCTATTCACAAAGTGGGTTTGATACCAAACACATTCATACCTGTCTGAATTCTCATGCTCACAAGCCATTACATATAAAAGCCTGGATCATGACCTTTGATCTTGAAATCAATGCCAGAATTCAAAGTATCAACTTGTTTATTGAAATCAGCACAATACAAAGAAAAGTCTAATTCACTGTTCAAGTCACTGTGTTCATATGTTCAGTGAAGTACAAAAATGCAAGCAGTGACCTTTGACTTGACTCAAAACAAGGTAGGTCTGGTTTACAAATTCGTTCACAACAGCCAGCAATGACATCTTGGTGGTCAGGTCGGCACCATTTTCATTCAGAGCCAAATAGATAATGCAAAAAGTGTTTTAGTGAAAACCCCATATTAATGCCATCATTCCTTGAAGAAGAGTAGTGATAAGATTTGTGAAATGACCATAAAGTCAGTATTTTCTTTAGACTTGACCCCAATGTCAAGTGGATTTGGTTTTCAAACACAATCACACTAGCATGAACACGGTGGTCAGGTAAGCATCATTTTGATTCAAGACCAGCTAGATAGTGTCATAGTGTTTCAGTGAAAACTGTATGTCAAATATTATAATCCATTTTGGAGAAGCAATACAAAGATTTTAAATATGGCCATCAAGGTAGCCATTTCGGAGATTAGATTGGCATAATTGTAATAAAGGACCAATTACGTGTACATACTGCAAGAAGTGGTTTTAATGAATCCAATGTCAATATGACTATCTGATGAGGAGGAATAGTCATAACAAAAATATCAGCTGCATTTTCATTTGCGATAAACTACTTATTGCAAGAAGTGTTTTAATGAAAACCCCATGTTAAGTAGATTCAACAAGAAGATTTTAAAGATGGCTGTTGTGGAGCCATTTTGTGAAGCGATATCAGCACCATTTTTATTTTGAACCAACTTCTCTACATATATATGTAATAAGAAATGTTTAAATGGGAACCCCATGTCGATACAACCATTCAGTTTGGATGAGTAGTGATAACAGGATTTTCAAGACAACCTCAAATGCAACCATTTTTTGAAGTTCAATTGGCACTATTTTCAAATGACCATCTACATATAGCAAGAAGTGCTTCAGTGAAATTCTCTTGTCCATATGCACATTTCTTCAAAAGGGTTAGCAATAGCAAGATTTTCAAGATGACCACAAATGCAATCTTTCTGGAAGTGAAATCTGGGACCATCTACTTATCACAGGAAGCTGTTCTGTGCAAACCTCATTGTCAGGATGACCATATGCTGAGGATGAGGTAATAACAAGATTTTCAAGACAGCCATGGTAGGCGATTTGGAGGTCAGATCAGCATCATTTAAGATCAACCACATATCATTGGACATCATTTAATAAAAACCCCATGTCAATATGACCATTTGTACAGGAGAAGTAGCATAAAAAGATGAGATAAGATGGAAGATTATCTCAACTCTGTTAGACGTCAGATCAGCACCGTTTTCATTTAGGGCTCCATGTCAATTTGATCATCAAAACAGATTGAAATGAAACTATGCCAAGTTTCTTTACTTTCCTCTAAGCAGCTTGAGGAGTGGCAATAACAAACAACTGCTACAGGAAAAAAGATGATGGATACGGGACCATCACATAAACTCTTTGTCTTCAGCCAGTAGAGCTAAAGAAAACAAGATAAAACAAACTGGACGGAAAATAAAAATGGCTGAAAATGCTAAAATTAAGGTAAGAAGGGATATTCAGTGAAGGTTTGGGCCCCTTCTGTCTTACATCTGATAGTTTATAATGATATACTTTTTCTGAAAAGATATAAAATTACACTATAATGAATCAAAACTAAAGAAAAAAAATTTTTAAAGGAAAAAATTCTGAGATTTGAAATTCAAACACTTAAAAGGAATTTCAAATTATTTTTGAAACAGATATTCATCTGTCATTTAGAAACATATTCAGACTAAAAGTTTTTACTATATGTCTTTATAGATGTTCTAATGAACTGGATCAGTTATTTCTGTTTTTATAGCTGTTTTGAATAATGATGGAATTTAATTCCCTGTACACGAATGCCTATATAAGTATATAATGTCACAAATGTGTAAGCAAATGTGGTCAATATCATTTAAAGTATAAATATTCAAAGTTCTTTTAAATTTCAATATTTAAAATCGAAAGTAATATAAAGTCTCTTTAAAAAAATTTATACACAATTTCTCATTTAAGATGAATTATCATTTTAAAGATCTACATAAACAGAAATAATTACACAGGTCTATCTTATATATGTAAAGATACATTGGCATAAAGATACGTTCTACATAAAGATACAAGTTCTACATTTATCCACTCATCATGCCTTAAGTTAATAATACATATATATCCACAACAGGAGTAATCCTAATATAGCTGGAACAACAACTTGTGAGATTATTTATTCTTAAATGATCAACTACTAAAAAAAATTAAAAAATAGTAAAATATAAATACAATTAAAATACAGTACAAAATGCACATTTGCAAATTAAATAAAAGTAGCCATGAATGATATATTATACTCACTCCCCTTGCGCCATTGTTTAACAGTTCTGTATGTATGCTCTGGCAGAGCATGGGTGACTCTGGAAAGCACTGACCAAGAAACCAATTATCTTTATTTGTGATCTTGCCCAATAAGCTGTATAATCCAACATCTATAGCTTATTCCCTTCCAATAACAGCTAGTTATCCTTAAATTCTGTTGAGATTATGTGGTGTGCAATAAGTTAATTTATTCAAACTTAAACCTTTGATTGTGTGACTTTGACCCGGACTTTTGACTCCAAAATTAAAAGGTTCCTTTCATGCCCCAAGTGCAAAAGCCAGACACAAAGTTTTGTCAAGGTGCATTGTATATGGTTTCAAACCATACTTGCTCTATGCCAAAACCATCTTTTTCTTGTGTGACTCTATGTGACCTTGGGCTTCTACCGTTTGATGCCAAAATCAGATGGTTTATTTTTTACCCCAAGTATAAAAACTGCACTTGTTGGACACACACAAAGACCTCACATCACAAATTTGCTCCTACCAGTGAAGGCTTTAACTGGTTTGATCACGCAAAAATTAAAATTCTATATATATTTGCAACTGATATGATTTTATCTTAATTTTCATGTGATTCTATGTTTTTCCTGTGACAAATGGAATGAAATAACCTTGTTTCATACTATCAAACATCCTCAACTGATCTGTGTGTCTATTGTTATTCAGTTTCTAACCAAGTCTGCCAAATGGTGGTAACATATAATCCACTTCCACCATAGTTGTATTAAGTAATTTACTTTCTCTATTTTGTATCAAACTTTGGATGCAAGTTGACTGGGAGACATGAGTCCTCTCATCCCTATAATCTTTATATATATATATATATGTATGTATGTATGTATGTATGTATGTGTGTGTGTGTGTGCGTGCATGCGTGTGTGTGTGTGTGTGTGCGTGTGTATGATCATGTTCATGGAAGTAACATTTGTTTGGCAAGATTGAATTTATATTTTAAATATATTTGACAGGACCAAGTGGGTCTGAGATTGCTCACCTGGATTACATCTGCTAATAGCCAAAATGCACGACCAGTTGGCCAAGAAATCTTAGTCAGTAGGATGCTTTTGTAATAATTTATTCCAATGCTGTTGATTGCAAATGTTATGAAAACAATTGTTTCTAGCTTTCTTCACTTTTGTATCTTCATCCATATTTGATGGCATACTAACATACTTTGTCCAATATTGAAAGGCCTTTAAGCCAGAATTCAATCTATTGTCTTTTGCACTGCAGTGCCATAAACACTACACATACATACATACATTCATAGTGTCTAAGGTAGTCAAATTCTGGTGATCAGTTTTTGTAGATGGTTCCATATTTGATAAGAGATTGGCACAAATTGTACACATTTTAAAGACCTTCATGACATAATGTTTTCTGTTTTATTTCGTCAAATTCTATTCAGTGCTTTTTAAAAATAACTTGCTTAGCAACTGTTTTACTTTGAGTACCATTGGCCATATTGCATGGTAGATTGATATCATTTGTAAAAATGTGAATGCCATTCATGCCAGAAGACTTGATATCAAATTTGACTGAATTCTATTGTATTTTTGACAAGTTGTTTAAAAGTTTTCTCATTTAGTAATGGCAGCCATTTCTGATTACAGATCATCATCAATTGAACAACCTTGAAAGCCCATTGTGCAAGAATGCTTTCTATCAAATTTGATCCAATTTATTCAACAGTTTTTGTGAAGTCATTGGAAAGTTTTTCTTCAAGGTTTCATAATGGAGGCCATATTTGATGGAGGATTGGTGTAATTCGTAAAAGCTTAAAAGTCAATTATGCCTGGATGCTTTCTGTTGAATTTGGTAAAATTCTGTTGAACAATGTTTTAGAAGAAGTTGTTTAAAGGTTTTTCAATTTTGTAAATATAATGGTCATATCTGATAGCAGATCAGCATTAGTTGTATAAACTTTAAACACCTTCATACCAGAATGCTTCAGGTTCAAATCAGTCAAATTTCAAGAAGAAATAATTTAAAGATTTTTCTATTTTATTATCATTGGCCATATCTGATAGCAGTTCAACATCACTTGTTCAAAATAGAAACCTCTTCATGACAGGATGCTTCCTTTTAAGTCTTTTAAAGGTTTTTCCACTTTCAGTAACGGTGGCCATATTTAATGAAAGATCAACATCATTTGTACAAATATGAAAAAAGGCCTTTATGCCATAATGCTTTCATTTGAATTTGGTTACTTGCTTCCTTTTTAACTCTACTGCACATGGACTACAAGAACTTATTTGATAGTCTGTTGCTCATCGTCGGGGTCTGTCCTTTAGCACAAGTTTGTTATCACTAACTCCTCCTAAACTTCTTGATAGATTGCCATAGAACTATATACGCATTCATGCCAAGGTCAAGTTCATCCTAAATGAAAATGGTGCTGCTCGGACTGCTATGGGGGCCATCTTGAAATTCTTCTTATCACTAATCTTGGAAGGATGGTCATAACAACATGGGGTTTTCACTTAAAGACTTCTTATAATATCTAGTTGGTTCTAAATGAAAATGTTGACGATTTGACATCCAATATGGCCACCATGACAGCACTCTTGAAAATCTTGTTATCACTACTCCTCCTGAATGGAAACTCATAGCAACATAGAGGTTTCACAGAAGACTTCTTACAATGTACAGTTGGTCCTAAATGAAAAGGGTGCCAATTGATGGTCATATCAACAGTGGTTTTCACTACAAGACTTCTTATGAAGCCTCGTTGGTGCTAAATGAAAATGGTACTGATACAATATGGCCACCACAGTAGCCAGCTTGAAAATCCTATTGCCACTATTCCTCATGAAAAGAAAGCTATATTGACATAGGGTTTTCACCAGAAGACTTCCTATGACGTCGAGCTGGTCATGAATGAAAATGGTGCCATATGGACATCCAATATGGCCACCATGGAAGTTATTGAATTTTTGGTAAGGCTACTCCTTCTAAACAAAGTTATTGACTTGGAGTTTTCACTAAAATACTTCTTATGTCTAGTTGATTGTAGATGAAAATGGTGAAAAGTGGACATTCAGTATTGCTATCAATCTAATCATCTTGAAAATCTTGTTATTGCAACTCCTTGTGAATGGATGGTCATATCAGCATTGTGTTTTCAATAATAGACGTCTTATGATGTCTAGTTGGTCCTAAATGGAAATAGTGCTGACATCCAATATAGTTACAACAGCAGCCATCTTGAAAGTATTGTTATTGCTACTCCACCTGAATGAAAAGTCAGTGTTGCTTCTAGGACTTTTCAAAAAGGGACCAACACTGAAATTGTCAAAGAAGGCCAAACCTGCAAATAATGGGTCATATAGTTTCATGACTTAGGGTCAAAAACATTGTAATAACTTCATCAATACTCAATCCCCATCTCTGTGATATTATGTTATGTCATTCACTTACTTACAAACATGACATTATCAAAACTGTTACTGACTATTATATTGGCCATATTGAAATTATTTGTTATCACTACTCTTTCTAAATAGAAGGTCATATCAACATTGGGTTTTCACCAGAAGACTGTTTATGATGTCTAGTTGGTCCAAAATGAAAATGGTGCTGATCTGATATCCAATATGGCCACCATGGTGGCCATCTTGAAAATCTTGTTGGCATTACTACTACTAAATGGAAAGTCATATTGACATGGGTTTTCACCAGAAGACTATTTATGACATCTAGCTGGTCCTAAATGAAAATGGTGCCGATATAACCTCAAATATAGTAGCCAGCTTTAAAATCTTGTCATCACTACTCCTCCTAAATGGAAAGTCATATCGACATGAGGTTTTCACCATAAGACTTCTTATGGTGTCTAGTTGGTTCTGAATGAAAATATAGGCCGATCTGACATTCAATATCGGCGCTATGATGACCATCTTGAAAATCTTGTTATCACTACTATTCCAGAATTGATGATCATATCAACATAGGATTTTCACCAAAAGACTTCTTATGATATCTAGTTGGTCCCAAATGCCATGGTGCCAATCTGCAACAAGTATGGCTGCCATGATGGCAATCTTGAAACTGTTGTTATCACTACTCCTTTTGAATTGATGGTCATATTGGCATGGGGATTTCACCTAAAGTCTTTTAATGATCTCTATTTTGCTAGTTTGTCCTAAATGAAAATGGTGCCGATCTTACATCCAATATGGCCACCACAGCTGATAATTTGAAAATCTTGTTGCTGAGGAATATCAGAGATGGTTTCAATACTCAACAGTTCAAACTGGTCTTGTCTTGAATTCCTGGAAATTCTTTTTGGACAGTAAAGTGTTAGTCCTTTTGAGAGACTCATGTTTACTTTTAGCAGTGGCAGCCATACTTGATGACAGATTGGCATCATTTGTACACACTTAAAAGACCCTCATGCCTTGGTGTGCTCTGCCTAGTTTAGTTGAAAATGGTCCTTTGATTTTTGAGAAGGATTTGAAAATAGTGAATGTGGATGGCTGTTACATGACAGGGGCCAGATACAGGACGATCCCATAAAGCTCGCTTGGTCTCCTGGCTAAGAAAGAGACTATTGCAATTGAATTAATTCTATTAACTGTTGCTTACTGTGTTCCTGGGTTAGGATTGGTTTTATGATGAATGTCATTCCACGTGAGGCCCTCCTTTCCTGTTGTTCGTGATGTGCTGATTGTAAATACTAGTCTCCTTTCAAAGGCCAGCTGGAGCATTCTGCACACTTTTGTACCCTCCAGCGTATTGGGTAAGTATGCAGTTCTTGTCATGTGACCATACCTTGCCCCTGGGGATGGATGATCTGGCTGAAATACATTGTATTTAAAGTATTGTTAAATATGTGCACAAAAAATCTTATGCTTTGTAGCCATTAAAAATCTAGTGATTATATTTATATAAATACAGCATCTGTGGCTAATATTAGCATGTGCAGGTCAATTCAAGACATAGTCATAAATATTCATCATAAAACCTGGAAGCAAGAACTAAACAAGCAATACAAATGCCATCATCTTATTCCATTACTCCTGATAGCAAAGCAGGCAACATAATTACACTAAATACTTGCAATCCTCTGGTCAACAAAAAATATGTATAGTGAAGGTCAGATGTGCTTTCTTAATATGTGCTTATCGACAGTGAAATGCTTCATATTACAACTCTTGGTAAAGTACGTCTAATTTATGCTTATCAATGAGGTGTTTAAGTATATATATATATATATATATATATATATATATATATATACATGAAGACAATTGATTATGAAAATAAAAAATACTGCAGAAAAAGAGAGAATAAGATCCAAGAGATACATAATTGTGCTAAATGTTGGCCAAGTGAATTTTATGTCTTATATGTTTCTCTTTTACACACATTTATGTAAATTTAGTTTTGCTATGATAAACACTGGAAGACCCATGTTTATTCTTTCAAAGCATTGCAGGGATATTGTGATAGTGTCCATCCATAGTAAGTACATAAGTACAGTCAGAAGTGTGTAATATCCTTCAATTCCTAGTATACTATTCAAATCACATGATTCTAGTATAGGTGTCAGTTGTGCCAAGACTTTTGAAATTTTGACCCTTTCCTGGTGGTTGGCGTAGAGGTAATTTGACAAAAAATTTAATAATTCCTGAGTTATATGTCTCACGCACTGGAGAATTGACAAATGTGACCAGTGACCCAAGTGTAAACAAATGTCATGCTGAGACTTCTGCGTGATGTCTAGGGGTATTCCTATACCTCTAAGGATATATACATTGAGTATTAAAAGACACCTACATGGAACTGACATTAGACTCGGGGATCTATCTATTCCCCGAGGGAGTTGGCCTCTATGTTAAACTTGAAAACTATTGTGATACTTGCCCTTTAACCATGGATACACTTACTGCAAATATAATGACAAATGTATACATGCAGCTGAGATCGACCATGGTGTCCACCCTCACTTCCCAAAGAACTTAGCCTCTGAAAACTATCAAGATCCATGCTCAACAACCATGTACATACTTGCTTTGCATTAAAAGACATGCATATACCCAACGGACACCTGCTCTTTGGGCAATATTCACCCCCAATGACCAACCCAAGAGGCTCAAAATTTGAGCTGGAGGCATAAAATGAGAAAATTCCAAGTTTTACTCACAACTCCTGATGTAAAATGTTTTGTCATAAATTCACTTTTTATAAAAGTGCATTTTTAAAATAAACAAATTATTACCCAATAGTGCATGCAGAAAGACAGTGTCCTATGACTATGCATGTCTGAAGTCTCAAAACAAACTCAAAAGCTATTGTAAATTCACTGTTTTTCATGGTGTACCAACTAAACACCACACATTTAAAGACCCAACAATCAACGATTTGTCTGTGGAATGATAGGAGCATTCCCCCAATCCACCATTGTAAGGACTGATGAAAATGTAATTTTCCTCTAAATCACGAAAATTGATAGGCATGAAAATAAACTAATTCTTAGTATTACAAACCAAAAGCCCATCCTTGAAAATCTCCCTTAGGATATTTCCTTTGATTTCTGAAAGTGCTTTCATCCATAGTTAATCCAACTGTGACAAAAGATACCCACAATGTAATGTTGATTCAAGTCATCAGACTACTTTGTCTCAGAGAAGATTTTATACATGTTTTGTGAAGTTCAGGTAAGTTAACTCCCCTTAGGAGTTGTATCCCAAGAGAATGACATTGGAATATTCGAAAACAAACATTCTGACTGAAACCATTAAATTATATTTTTTAAAAAAACATTGAAATATTCATATCTTTATCATCATGTTTTTTAATATAAAATTGCTTTAAAATGCATTGAAACTAATAAATAGTGGAAGCAGGTTAGCACATATGCACATATATCCCTAACTTAATACACAAAACTTCTCTCCTAATGAAACATTATTTAGGTTCATGCTGCAAATTATTTGGATTTATCAAATTATTCTTTAAAATGGTGAAATACCAACTTAAAAAACAAACACAGCTCATTATTTTTTATACCACATCCAAGAATCTCTGACCAATCAATGAACATCAATCCAACAATTTGAATTGAAGAAAGACTTCATAATATTTCTTAATAAAAGCAATGTAATTAAAAACAAGTGAACATAACAACAGAAACAAATTAGGAAGATCAATATGCCATTGACAATTCCAGATTTTCAAGAAAATAAAACAAATTTTGACAAAAGATTCCAGGCCTTATGTGTGTGTGTGGAGGGGGATCACAGGCATGTAGAGGTCAAAATGAGGAAGCATGGAGATAAGTGTTGTACGAATACAGAATACTAGTCACATTTACACTAATTAAGATTTTACAGTATACACTTTACAATGTAATGTTCTATTATGTGCTTCATATTGTATATGTTTTACATTATATCCAGCTTGTACTTTTCCACTGCCTGAACATTCAACAGTTCTAATGTCATGTAAAGTAAATGCGAAGCAGATCATGACAAAATAAACTTTCACTAACTACCCCTAATGTTTAGTGCATTTTCTGATTCTCCTATCTTAAGAACATCTGACTTTATTGCTTGGCATTTATTAAAGGAAAGAACTTGCTCATACAAATTTTATTAGAAGTACAAATCGTTGTTAGTATAATTCTCACTTATATTTTCATTGAGTTTATAATTGTTAAATGTCTCTCGATAGCTAACAAGGATTTATGACCTCTTTTTGAGTGAACTAGTGTGTTTAGCTTAATTTTTAATTATTTCATTTCTGATGGATATACATAATGGCAGGTTGTCATTTTTAGTTTAATGACTGCATGACACAAAACATGGCAGATGACATAAAATAAGTGATAGACAATGAATGGCAGATGCTGGGTCACACCGTATGTTCATGTGGTATTATGGCTATATGAACAGAAATCCACCCTTAACATCATTTTACTATAATGGGCTGCCAGTTAATAATTAATAAGGTGATACAATTTCAGAGAATATTTCTATCAAATTATTGGACTGGATATGAAGCTTATTTTGAGAATCAAGATATTTTATACTTATGTATGTATAGCATTACTTTTGTTGATTGTAGTCAGGGGATCACAAGATGCCCACACTTCTGTGGCATGAATTGCTACCTTAAAAGGAGTGTTAAGCTTAATCCCAAGATGCATCTACAGTACATGTTTGGTAACAATAGATTCAAAGGTGTTGAAATATGAACACATACACCTTCTTCAAGTAATTTTAAATATCATATTACAATGGCACTGTACTGATGTTTTGAATGCCTTGAAAACATCAATACCTACTGCTGTAAAACTTGCACCATAAGTGCAAGTTTTACAGCAGTAGGTCACAAGATAATGAAATTATAGCATCTACTCATCTTTCACCCTTTTGTATTAATTTCTGGAAAGTAGGTCTTAGTGACCAAATACTTGCTGTATGAACTATGCTAATTCCATGATGCACATGCAGTGTAAGTTTGAAGACAACAGATGTAGCGGTATAAAATCACAACCAGGACGAGGAGGATAAACATGATTTTGAAGCAAGCAGGTCATAGCAACCCAGTTTTTGTGCACAACAAAGGTCCATCATAAGATGTACTCTTGAGTTAAGTTTTGTGGCAATAGGTGAAATGACAGGAATTTGAGAAAGGACAAGATTTTTAAGCAATATTTGTATAAATTATGGAAAGGTCACATAACTTAGTTGTGATGTGCAACAAACATTATTACCGATGTGCATATATTTTAATTTTGATGCTAACAGGTGTAGTAGCATAAGAATAAGCAGGGCAACAAAGTAGGGACACAATTTTGAAGCAATTTAAAAAAAACCCTGGAAAATAGGTCACAGAAACCAATTTTTGGTGCATGATGTGTTCATCATAAGATGCACCCTAAGTGTATGTTTGGTACATGTAGTAACATCAGTAGGTGAAAGTGTATTAGAATTTCAGCCCAGATATGATTTTTAACCACTTTTTAATAAATCATTAAAAGAAGGTCATAACAAAACAACTCAGCTTTAGAGTGACACATGCTCATGTCAAGATGCATATGTAGTACAAGTTTGATGTCAGTAAATGAAGTGGTATAGAAATTATAGTTAACAAAGGATGACTAATGGATGCAGGGATGAAAGGACAAAGTGAATCCATATGATGCTTGCTTCTTAAAGCTGGGGCATACAAATGGTACAAGCAATACCTTTTAATTTTTTGTTGTACACCAAAAATGGCATTCTATAATTATTTTATTTATCATCAAATCAATATTGGAATAAAAAAGAGTATTTCATCTCAATCAAGAAGCCAACCGAAAAAGCAAGTCCTGATTGCTGATATACTGAATTAAAATGATAACCTAATAGTAAAACTACATATACTAGTACACTTTTAGAACAATGCTTTAAGCTACATTTTAAACTGAGTCATATAGTTGCTAAATTGAAAACTCTAAAGCTATTAATTTCAGTGTCACTATAATTGTTCTCTTTGTCCAAAGTAATTGGTGCTGCTGCTATCAAATGGAATTTTGATAATGCTTATGATCATACAAATGCTTTCAGTAAGACATATTTTGGGTATATAGGACTGATTTCTCTTATCAGCTGTGTCATACGAGGATTAAAATGAACATCAATGCATATACTAATGCAGAAAATCCATATGCATTACTTTTTAATAAAGTGCTTTCCTTGATATAACAATTTTATTTGCTATTAGTCATACCGTATATCTACTTTTGATTTTTGGCCTTTATCAAACTATAAAAGTGTATCTTTGTTTCTATTAAAATAAACATATTTTCTTCAATTTATTCATTTTAAAATGTTGAGAATTTCTTTCGTCAACATGGAATTATGAGATTGATTTTTTATTTTAAAACAAGAGCCATCTAGAGATGACATCTTCCCTTGTTTCCCTGCTAGGTAAAAGTGAAAAAACCCTATGGTCCATTACTCTTGAATTTTATACTACTTATGCAAGTGCCCTATGATTCATACCTCATAATGTATATACTACAGTGTATTTATACTCCTTTGTTTCTATGGTAACAATAATACTGACTGTGGAAGATTCAAAAAATCAAAAGGCATCTCTGTCTTTGTGGAAACTGCTTGATATATGTACCAAGTTTGGTTGAAATATCCTGCACAGTCTGATAGTTAAACTCTGCAAACAAAAGAGTTTACAGATGGACAGATACAGTAATATATATATTCCTGTTTATCGCCTACCAAGGGGATACATAAATATGAAGACAGAGTCATGAACATCCCCCACCATGCCAAAATGTCTGCTAGGAGATAAAATGATTATTGTCAAAGATTTCATATACAGAAAGTTTATATTTACAAAGTATACACGGAAGTGATAATTATCATGAGTTTTGGTCCAGAAATTAAAGTGTGAATGGTGGATGTATGATGAGCAAATGGACAAAAAACATTAAGCATAAATTGATGAATTGGGAATAGCAAAAGGCACATAGATTTGCCTGTCTAATAAGTGTCCTAAATTTCATATTCCATATATTTCTGAGATATTGTAAACAGTCTTGGAGTTTTTCCTGGAAACAAAAGTGTGGATAATGGATGGATGGATGGACAAACATACAAAAACATTAAAAATACTGAAACTAAAGAATCGTGCATAGTCAACAGTATATCTGGACACTGGACTATAATATGTGTACTAAGATTCAAAGAGATATCTTGAATGGTTTTAGAGTTATGAGTAGCAAAAGGCACATCTATATAACCAGTCCAATAAGTGTACCAAATTTCATAGAGATCTTAAATGGTTTTGGAGTTCTTTCAAAGAAACTATAATGTGAAAATAGATGGATGCACAAAACATTAAACATATTGAAACTGAAGAATTGTGAATAGCACAAGGCAAATCTATATCATGAGCCTAATTTGTGTACCAAATTTCAGATACATTATACACTTTTTGCATTCTTGTTCTGAAAATGAAAGTGTAGATTATGGATGGATGGATGGATGGATGGATGGACAAACACCAAAAACATAAATGAACCCATTGAATTGAGGGACTGCAAATAGCAAAAGTCATATCTTGACCACTAGTCTAAGATGTTTTCCAAATTTCATAGAAATATATTAAATGGTTTTGGAGTTTTGCCTTTGAAATGAATGTCTGGATTATGAACGGATGGATAGACAAACAGACAAATATATACAAATACTGAAACAGAAGAATTGCGAGAAGAAAGGTACATCTGGAACATTAGTCTAATAAGTTTTCCAAATTTTATTGAGATACCTTCAATGGTTTGAGAGCTATGCTCCTGAAACAAATATGTGAATGGTAGATGAATGGATGGATGCAAAATATTTTAAACTGAATAATTGTGAAAGGTAAATGGCAAATCTGGACTACCAGTCTAATATGTCTACTCTATTTCATTAAGATATCTTAAATAGTGTTGGAGTTTTGCCATAAAAATAAACGTGTGGATAATGGGTGGATGGACAGAAAAATGGACAAAAACACAAAAAATACAAAAACTGAGGAATTGTGAATAGCAAAAGGCACATTGGAACCATTAGTTCCAATCCAATAAGTGTACCAAGTTTCACTTAGATACCTTGAACAATTTGAGGGTTATGCTCTGGAAATGAAAATGCTTAAAGACAGACAGACTGACTATGGACAGACATATAGAGAGGCAGACAGACACAGTGCTAGTTACTGTAGTATCACTTATTTCCATGGGTCTCAATTTTCGTGTTTTTGTAAAGAAAAAGACATTTTTGTGCATACTTAACTTGGTGGTTTTTCCTGTCAAAGTTTGCATATCTGTAGGTATTTAACTGCGTGAATTAACCTCTACAAATACCCCAAATAAAGAATACAAAAGACTACAACTGTGAGGACAACAAACGGTGGTTGCTTCATTTTTTTAAAAACAATTCAAACACCTGTGTTAGTACAAATAAAACACCTGTCAAGATCAATAACTTACACTAAACATCTAAGGGAGCCACTACAGCCAACAACACTAATCTAATCAGTTACTGAAATACATTTGTATGATCTGTATCTTAAAAATCTGTCCATAAAGTTGCACCATCAATTACTTTCTGACAACCATAGTGTTACGAGTGGTAAAATTTAACTTAAATCCCTGTCAGTTAGGCTAATTTCATCATTCCACATGTGAACCAAACACGTGACCAGCCACCCCTTGCTCAATGCAAATAGTATGTAGTGTCAAGATTTGATGTGTTCAGAGCCCATTAAAGTGCAAAGATGCTAACTAAATTAAAAAACAATTGAATCACTCCTTTGTTTGAGCCTGCCTGATGTACAAACCATCTTCAACCACTAGACTTTACTTAAAACTTCATCAATCAAGCCGATTCATGCTGAATCTACAATTGCGGCTCATGCAAAAACATGTGAAAGATCGGACCTAATTATCCATGGTTTTGAGAATGCTGCACTTTTTTTAATTCAACAATTTTAGGATTATTTAACCAATAAACATTTGCGTGTACCAGCAGACTGGATTTACATGATGTTGATTCAGTAGTTTTGTCCAGAAATCAGTGAAGTGTGAGCTTCAATACTCTACTGTAATTAGTGTATATGCCTAGAGGTTCATTGGTAATTGTGCTTTAAGCAATAGTTCTAGTATTTAGACATGTTGTTCATTGGGATTAAGCATGCATAAAATGAGACATACTTTCACAAGGATTTATATTTTTCAACAACAGTTTCACATGAAGAATTGATCTGAATAAGTATTAAATTTAACTTTCATACTTTAAGTATCATTTATTATTCTTTCTTTCATCTTCAATAATATTAATGTCTGAATACCTTATGCTTTTTCCCATTTCTCTCTATCCTTACTTATGTCACAATATATCAATTTAAGGCATTGGGTGGAAATTACAGCTACTGGACTGTATAGATACGTGTGCATTGAAACTATATAAAACGCATGGTGAATCTTTTTTCAAAAGGTGAAAAGAAAACAAACAGATGTAAAAGCTAATATTTTATCACCAGATCATATTTGGCTAATTTTTTGTTGGGGCTTTAAATTCATGGTTCAGGGCAACAACAAAATCCACAAATATTGGTACCCCATGCAAATTAGTGATACAGCAGTATATCCCCCATTATTACATAATCATAATTACTTAATGGGGGGGATAAAAAAGAGAAGTTCACATAGTAAGATTACTAACTTCATTACAATGCATGCACTTTCTTTAATTTATCCATTTTCAAATGCAAGTATTATGATTTATGGATGATCCAGATTTGTGACCTCTATATCTGCTTTCAATATAAAAAACTGGAAAAAGCCAACAGTTACATTACTAATTTTAGCAAAGAACATTTACATACTTAAATTTATCATTTTATAATTTTAAGATTATTTTAATCTACTTGGATTTTTTACATCATTCTTTTAATCTTGATCATTACAAGAAAAGATACAAAAACAAAATTATGTATGGGAAGGTATCAACATCTCCTAATTTTAAACTTTGGAGGTCAAGTATTTAGATATTAGAGTCTACAATTCTATTTCCCTTTTTTACTTATTAATTTATTCATTTTCATCCAATTTTTAGTATAATAAGATGATGTTTACAATCCTTGCACCAATAAAGTTCAGTCATTTCTTTAATTAATGCGTTTAGTTATGTTGGGATAATTTCAAATGTCTACCTGAACTTTGACAATAATTTTGAATCTTGATCTATAAATAGGTACAAAATAAGGTCTTCCAAAATATGGAAAATTTGCAAATAAAGAATTTACTTGAAAAGACAGCACTTTGTTCTTTCATATACTGCAATGATGATGGGATTTTTAAAATTTAGCTGATTCCAATTAAACCTATTATTGACAAGTTATAACAATTTCAATACATTTGGAGTTTAAATTTACACCACAGTCTTAATGAATTACCTTGTGAAAAACTGCATATGGCAAGGTAGCATAATCCATTGAACAAACGCTGCAAAGATGATCATCTTGCACCTGCCAATAAGAGATTGATTTTGGACTCTTTCATCCATTTCAAGTTTATTAGTGTTCAGTGGGCCCTGTCTGGGAGTTTTATTATCGACTTCAGATAATAATAACCAGATCTTATAAACAAATGGGATATACAAGAAGAAAAAAAAAAAAAAAAAAAAAACCCGTTTCATCCCACTTTATCTACTGAAGATAGCAATAATTTCAGTACACATGTATGTTTTACCTGTCATCCCCAAATGATATAATCCTGGGGAGGTAACTGAAAACACCTACTTACTGAAATAGTGTATACTAACCCCTTGTTTGCCAGCAGGAAAATCATAGGTGATCTCAATGTAGCCATGTCCCTCATATCCTGCCAAGTTCATTAAGGAAGTCTTCACATACATCCTTCCATCATTAGGTTGGTTGCCAGTTAGTGTCCCCACAATTCTACCACATACTGCACAAACAGGCTTGTGTTTCAACATTGAAGCAATGCATTCAGAGCAGAATGAGTGGCCACAGGAGAGAAATTTGGGTTCAGTCTTTGCACACATACATATAGAGCAACTGTCATCTGTATCGCTGTCACCATTCTTTGATTCGTGTATTTGGCCTGACATTCGATCCTATAGGAAATATAAAACAGGAATGATTTGAATGAGAAAGTTTGAGCACAAAAATATGCAAGTACACCTCTCATAAAATTATTTATCTTACATTTTATATCTGTGATATACACAGTAGTAATACAGTATTGTACATTCCTCATCATATAATTTTCTGCTTCAGGTTTAATTCAAGCATTATCTTTTCCCAAATAAATTGTAGACACACAAACATGTGAAATTATGAAAAGGAGACCATGAATCAAGTATGCAGCACATGGAATTTAAACATAACTTTCAGGATTCCTTTCTTCTTTCCAAATAGCTATATAGTGATATAAATGAGAAAAGAAGACATTTATATATTTTATGTGTATAAATTGGAAAAACAAGAGATCCCTGTTTGCTAAAGCCACCTTTTATTTAGCTAGAAATAACAAACATAAATTGAAAATAAAATGCTTAACATTAGTTTCATCTAAAAACTTTAACACTGAGGTTAATGCTGGGTGTGGATGGATGTATATACACTCAAACAACTGCTTTGTCAAATGTCCACCATGGTGGGCTCAAGAAACACCAAAGGTAATAAATGTAATTTATGCTACCTCTTCTCATCATTCACTCACTTGTGTATCATCACAAGTCCTGTAAACCTCAGGTGATGGTGGCCTGGGTGGAGTCTCCTTCTGATGTGAATGTGCCTTACTTGACTCATCAACAAAATCAATGAAAACCTTTGTCACTGTAGAATAGGCACTACTTGAAGAAAAGTGTGTAATAATATGGACTTCCTCCAGATTGGGATTTTCCACTTCACAGCAGAAAGAAACAAATCTGTCCAGAAATGATTCAGCCCACAACTTTTGAGTCAGTAATTCTCGTTCTAGATAGACAAATGAGAAATAAAAATGAGGAAACACATGCATATATTTATAGAAAAATTACTGATGAAGTGTTTAAAAAGAATATGGGACCATTTTATTTTTATTCACCAGGAAAAGAAAAAATGTCACTCTTATGAATTGAAACTAAACTTCATGCAACATGATCAAGCATACATATTACTGGACTATATCAACAGTTATGACCAACCAGACTGCATGTCCTACTCTTATTTTTGAATAAATATCTTCAAATCTTGTGTGATTTATACATCTCACTCATGTGATCAAACATGTCACATACAATGTTGGATACAGGGTTGATTATGGCACCAAATATAAATAGGAGAGAATCAGTACAGCTGCTGTGACCTTCAGTAGGTAAACCCAGGAAAGGCATTCAATCTGAAATTTGACAAATATTAATATGTACATATAACTTGAATTTAATGGCTCTGACCACTGAATCAGGTCAGCGAGTGGCACTGTACACCTCCCTTGATAACTTGTGCACAATGGGGTTACCGAGGGACCTATAAAATAAATTAGGAATGAGATGCAATCCCTGATGGACATCGAGAAAACTAGGGGGGGGGGATGGCTTAATGGCTGAATACCCATTTTATAATTGCAAAGTGAATAATTGTCAGTAAAGAGTTTTTTCTAATGAAGTTGTTTGCTTTTTTGTATAAAATACCTTTATTTTCAAGATACCCAACCTCTGATAGATCATTAACAACATTATTCCAAGAGGTTTCAACAACTATCACGTGTATGCAAAAACATTGTGTATTAGATCACTGCTTTTTGTTGATTCACAACAAAACTAGATTCCTTTTTTTCAAAACTTGGGACATTTATTTTGTGCAACAACCATCAATGTCGAAACTCTACCTTTTTTATTGTTCCATTAATAAAAGACTGATGCTGTGTTTTCATTGCAAGTAATAGTGAAACTTCTCATCCTTGAGGAAATCTCTGAGTGCCAATTCAGGAATTTTTAAGTTCACTACAAACTCTGGAACTTGCTTCTCCATAATGAACCGTATCTGTGAAACAAAGCTTTTTATTCACCAAATACTCATTTTGCTTGGTTGCCTTGCTATCTTTGATCACATTTATGAATGAGTTGGCTAATTTAAGGTAATTTAATTATATTGCTTACATAATATTTAAAACAGTGTGTGATTGATGGATTGAAATGAGTTGACCTGACACATGCCTGTGACCGCTAACTCCAACACAGGTAGGATATGTGAAAACATTGTGTATTATATCACTGCTTTTTGTTTATTCACAACAAAACTAGATTCCTTTTTTTCAAAACTTGGGACATTTATTTTGTGCAACAACCATCAATGTCGAAACTCTACCTTTTTTATTGTTCCATTAATAAAAGACTGATGCTGTGTTTTCATTGCAAGTAATAGTGAAACTTCTCATCCTTGAGGAAATCTCTGAGTGCCAATTCAGGAATTTTTAAGTTCACTACAAACTCTGGAACTTGCTTCTCCATAATGAACCGTATCTGTGAAACAAAGCTTTTTATTCACCAAATACTCATTTTGCTTGGTTGCCTTGCTATCTTTGATCACATTTATGAATGAGTTGGCTAATTTAAGGTACTTTAATTATATTGCTTACATAATATTTAAAACAGTGTGTGATTGATGGATTGAAATGAGTTGACCTGACACATGCCTGTGACCGCTAACTCCAACACAGGTAGGATATGTGAAAACATTGTGTATTATATCACTGCTTTTTGTTGATTCACAACAAAACTAGATTCCTTTTTTTCAAAAACTAGGGACATTTATTTTGTGCAACAACCATCAATGTCGAAACTCTACCTTTTTTATTGTTCCATTAATAAAAGACTGATGCTGTGTTTTCATTGCAAGTAATAGTGAAACTTCTCATCCTTGAGGAAATCTGAGTGCCAATTCAGGAATTTTTAAGTTCACTACAAACTCTGGAACTCGCTTCTCCATAATGGACCGTATCTGTGAAACAAAGCTTTTTATTCACCAAGTACTCATTTTGCTTGGTTGCCTTGCTATCTTTGATCACATTTATGAACGAGTTGGCTAATTTAAGGTAATTTAATTATATTGCTTACATAATAATATTTATAACAGTGTGTGATTAATGGATTGAAATGAGTTGACCTGACACATGATTGTGACTGCTAGCTCCAACACAGGTAGGATTTGCATGCCTTTTGAATTTTCTTTTATTCCACCTCCTTTATTTGATTTGATACAAAAGACATAATTAACGTGATAGTACAAAGCAGGTCTGCTTTTAATTGAGTTTAACAATACATCAAATACTTCCACAAGTCTGAGATCAAAACAGTCAGCACTTAATTGAGTTCTCACAGAAATGCTTGCAGACATAGCTGTGATGGTAGATTGACATTTTTCATATTTGAATACAAGAGGGGATATTGCATCTATGATGATTACACTGAAACTAAATTAAAATATAGAACTAAAATAAGAATTTCACTTGACAAAACTTATTTAATTGGTATTTATTTATTAAAGTGTTGCCACCAGTAGGCATTAGTGACATTTCCAATTATCAAAATTTCATTGAATATTGTTATTTACAGTGTACAAAGAATGTTGTTTTGAAAGAAAATTTAACATAATATATGACTTCTTATTAAAAGTTGAGAATTTCATGATGTAGATACTAACCATTGTTTTCAATGATTAAACGAGCAATATATCATGGTTTCATTTACTACGTTTGATCAAGATTGTCTTCACATTCAACAATTAGGGGCCAATTGTTTTATTATTTTCTAGTAAGAAAATGGGATCCATGCCTGGCCCCGTGTTATAAGTGGGTTCAGGAGTTATCCGGGTTCAAGTTATCGAGGAAGTGGTGTATATAAAATATAAATCAGTTCCTATTTCAGAGTAAAATACATTTTGTGTTTGCAAAACATATATGATCCACAGCAGCCAACAAAATCTAGAACCAAAATACCCCCTCCAACAAACCCCATTCTGTAAATTCAGAAAATACATTCTCTGCCTACAGCAATGAGATAGCAAGCTACATGATTTTGTTTTATTTTTTGGTGGGTGGTTGGGGGAAGGGAGGGGGATAAAAATGCACAAATACCAGTAATCAAAAGTCCTTTGAAAGGGCTAATGCTTTATTGGCTAAAAAGAATTTCCATGAGTCCTTGATAAGTCCATTTCTTTTTGCCGAGTACAGACACCATAGCTGATATTGTTGAAAAACCCCAACCTACCAAATTTGGTGTCACAACAACTTTGTTATGTTTGAAGGTAACATGTTAACAAGATACCTGTAAATGCAGTATAAAATTCTTTGTCATGGCCTTTGACCTTGAACCTTGTAACATAGACAGAAGATTACTGAACTCGTCACTGACAATGTCAAGTTATAACCACATGCTACATTTGGTTAAATCCATAAAAAATACTTTTTTAAGAAAAAAAAGTTATTGAAGTGACATCATTTGATTGATATACACGAAGTACTTAAATGATAAATATTCATTGATACTTGCTTGTGGAATCATGCTTACAAGCCAGAACATATATAAACCCAAGTCAAGACCTTTGCCCTTAAAATCGGGGTCAAAGTGCTGCCTATCAACTTTTTCGTTGACAATGCAACTAAATGAAAAGTCTGGTCAAACATTCAGTTGTACAAGTCACTGTGTTCATAAGCTCATGAAGTACAAAATGCAAGCAATGACCTATGACATAATGTCAAGTTCACTCAGGCCTAGTCGTTAAACATACTTCACACAAGTGCAGGTATGTCGGAGGTCAGCTCTGAACCACTTTCATTCAGAACCAATTAAATACTGTGGGAAGTGTTTAGTGAAAACCCCATATAAATGCCACTATTCATGCATGAGTATTTAGTGACAAGATTTTCGAGATGGTTAAGGTGCTATGTTGAAAATCAAATGAGTACCATTTTCATTAAAAACACTACATACTGTGTAGTGTTTGAGTGAAAACTCATGTTGATATGACTATCCATTAAAGAGAAGGATCCATATAGAGACTTTCTTGATGGACATGAAGGCAAGCATTTTGGATGTAATATAAGCAACATTTTAATACATGAACAATTATATATTGCATGAATGTTTGTATGGTTATCCTTCCTGCAGACCACCATGGCCATCATGTTGGAGGTCCGATCAGCACCATATTTATTTATGACCAACTAAATATCATAAAAAGTATGTTAATGAAAACCAATGCCTAAATGATAATCTGTTCAGAAGAAGTAGCTATCACAAGATTTTCAAGATGGTTACAATGGCAGCCATATTAGAGTTCTGATCAGCACCATTCTCATTTAGGACCAACTACATATCATTAAAGTCTTTTAGTGAAAATTCCATTCACGAGGACAAAATGGACACAATGGTTTGATAGCATAATTTTCATTTATGACCATCTAGCTTTCATAAGAAATCTTTAGTGAAAACCTTATGTCAATATGACCACTTGTTAAGGAGATGCAGTTATAACAAGATTTTCAAGATGGCTACCATGGTAGATTTTCAAGATGGATACAATGGGAGCCATACTAAAAGTCTGATTGACAATGAATTTCATTTAACACCAAACAGATATCAGAGGAAGTGGGTTTTGTTTGTAAAAAACACATAACCCTATGGGGAAGAGGCAATAACAACATAGCTGCTACACTGGATATCAGGTCGGCATGTTTTTCAAATTAAACTAAAAGAAAAGTTTTGGTAGTTCCATGAGATTTCATTGGGCATAAAGTCAAAACAATTATTGATTATATATACAAAGCATTCTCTTGACACTTTGAAGTGGAAGCACTACACAATGTTGATACGAACACAAGGATAATTTTTCAACATTTTCAGATCATTAGTTATAAAACATGTCTCAACATAAGTCATGTTCCCTTTTATCAACTAGATTTACCTGGTGGTATGCATAGTTTTGAAATACCTCTAGCTTCCTAGCCATATACTTACATATTCAGAGGAGCCTCTGAATATATGATATATGCCATGTTGGGACCTTCATACATATATTTACCTTTTACAATACTTCACCCATTTTGTACTGTATTTACACATGCATGGGCTGACCAAAAATCTGAGTAAATTATATGCTTCTATAGTTTCATGTTTCAGGTAAATTACCTAGTGCCATGATAAAAATATTGTGCAAAAGAACTATTCCACCTGTTCCAATATCCACATGGATTTGCTTCCCCTATCATCTCAATTTACAGCCCTTTGATCATGCTGCCTAGAAATTACTGAGCGTGCCATACATTTTGAACTCCCTGGTATTTGTACATAATCTAGATATGATTGTTTTCAAAATTATCAGGAAAAATTATGTAGTGCATTACTTGAAAACATTCAATATTAGTTTGCATCCAGTAGAACATAACAAAGAAACTGTGCCACTTGGTTTCAATATCTTTTCTTTCCCAGGTGCTCAATAAAACATTGCTGAAAAACACTGTAAATTTAACATTTTTATCTCAAACATGGAAGATTCTGGAAAACATATGCACTTTATATATGAGGCATAATCCTACTGTCTCACAGCCGTGGCTCAAAATTGCATATGAGAAAATTTTTGTTGTTGTTTCCATCCCAATTCACATAGCAATTAAACATTTCTGGTTTTCATTATGCATTTTAAAGCTTGTACTTAACATAGCCCCTGTATGATGGAGAATTGTAGTGTTTTATCCTTGAATTTTAAAATGCTTTCTGTATGCAATATAGTGAATCTGACAACAATCTTGACCATACAATGAATCCAATGTTCTTTTTGGCTATTCTGTTTAGCTCTACTGGTTATAGACCAGAAAAGCTTATGGCCTGTTGTCCATTGTTGTCCGCCTGTCCATTAGCACAAGGTTGTTTTGCTACCCCTCCTGAACTACCTGGAGTATTGCCATAAAACTTTTACTACACATTCATCCCAGGGTCTAGTTGGTCCTAAATGAAAATGGTGCTGACTGGACATCCAATATGGCCACCACAATGTCCATCTTGAAAATCTTGTTATTGCCATTTCTGCTGAAAGGATGGTCATGTTGAAATAGGTTTTTCACTGTACTAATCCATATAATGTCTAGTTGGTTCTCAATGAAATGGTGCCAACCTGGCCTCCAAGTGGAACACCATGGTAGCCATCTTGAAAATTGTGTTATTGCTACTCCTCCTGCACATATGGTCATACTGACATGACCAAAAGACTTTAGATGTCTAGATGGTATTAACTGAAAATTGTGACCATGTGATATACAATATTGCTGCCATGGCAGCCATCTTGAAAATCTTGTTATTGCTACTCCTTCCAAATAGAAAGTCATAATCACAAGGGGTTTTCACCATAGGACTTCATATATGGTGTCAAGTTGGTCCTATATGAAAATGTTGCTGATCTAGACTCCAATATGGCCACCATGGTGGCCACCTTGAAAATCTTGTTATAGCTACTTCTCATGGATGGATGGTCATACTGACATGAGATTTCAACTAAAGACTTCTTATGTCTGACATCCAATATGGCCCTGGCAGCAGTGATCTTAAAAATCCTATCACTATTCCTCTTAAATGGAAAATCATATTGACATAGGATTTTCACCAAAAGATTTCTCATGTCAGATGTCTATTTGGTCCTAATGAAAATGGTACCAATCTGATTTCCAATATGGCCACCATGATAACCATCTTAAAAATCTTGTTATTGCTATTCCTCCTCAATGGATGGTAATATCAATATTGATTTTTAAGCAAAAGACTTCTTATAATATCTACTTGCTCCTGAATAAAAATGTTGCAAATATTACATTTAATATTGCCACTATGATGGCCATCATGAAAATCTTGTTACTGCTACTACTTCTGAATGGATGGTCATATCGACATTTGAATCCAAGAATATGAGAGATGGTTTTAACACTCAGCAGTTAAAAAGAACACAAGATCTTATCTTGGTTTTCTGAAAATAGAGCATCAGTCCCAACAAGGGATTCTTCTATTTACATGGGTTAAACTGTTAAAGAGAAGTAATGTGCTAAATCCCATTTTGTATAATATAGTACATTTTCTTTGTTACAAAATAATCAGAGAATTACAAACAATAACATCCTGACACTGCCGATATGGTTGTGCACTTATCATCATTAAAACTTGATGAAAATATGACTTTCCTCATACACTTTATATTTATTAGATTGAATATAGTATATTATGCAATATAAAAGTATTTCAAACTTTTCACAAGAGATCAATGCACATACTTTTTTGCAACAATCGAGTTTTCATTGTGGTACAAACATTTTGTTAACCAATATGAACATAGTGACAAATTTACAGATTAATGTGCACATCTATGTTTAATGCATTATTTCACAAACAAACAATAATATATACATGTATTTGAATTACTTTTGCCATACACAAAATACACCAAGCCTGACAATACTGACCAAATTCTGTTATGTTTGATGAGAAGGGAGGAAGGATAAAACAAATTATAACTGAAACTACAGTTCAGAAACAAGTTTAAGGAGAGAATACCATAACCATTTAACTAGTTAATCAAAATTGGTATTATATATGCAACAATATAATAATTAAAATATTGCTGATATTTCTGAAGAAAAAAAAATATCAGTTATCATTTGCTCTCTTTCACATCTTAATTTAAAATAGTTATGATATCTGGAAACCAGTAATGGTGAGGGTCTATTTTTATGTAAATTTGTGAAAATACAGACTTTGGTATACAAGAACAAATTTTCTTCTTAAAATGGGTCTGACTTTCAACAATTTATCTTGCTCAATTTATTATGAGGTTGGGTATCTCAACAACAAATATAGGTGTGTCTATTTTATGAACAATCCAAATGAAGAAACTTTGCTGAATAAATAAGTAAAATATTGAAGCATTCTCTTCAAAATAAACACTTTATTTTTTTGTTGTTGCAAAGGCTCAAAATTTATATTGTCAATGGTAATATGTCTCATTAAGGACATCATCTTTCTTTGAAGCTTTCCTAAGAAATTTAGTACCGTACCTGTTATTTCATTATTCATTATTTCAATCATACACATGCATCTTTTCTCAGAGAAAATTAGCCACTGACCCGTACAGGTCTAGAATTTAACATAAACTTCTTTGTTACAGTAGCCAGAAGGACTAGTAGACAGAGATATTTACCATAGCATTTACCTAACCCCACCCACCTAACCAACAGTCTGTGCCACTTACCAATTTTTAAAACTACAGCATCAAGGATATAAAAAATGCACAAAACTTCATCATTTCAATCATCAATTTATAATTTCTAACCTGATCATCACTAGAGGGTCTCTAACACACATCTTGTTCACGTTTCAAACCAAATGCCATATTTGTGTGGGCGAATCTATTTCTTCAGACAACTGATGTGATGTAGTTTGCCGTCTTCAATAAGCTCTGAATAATTCAATAAATTTCCATAACTTTGGGAGTTACATCCCTTTGAGCACATGTATATAAGAGTTACACCTTTTTATTTTGTTCAGTTTTTTTATAGCCATATTTAAACAAAACACTGCAAATACTGGATGCAGATGACACAGTTTCTATTGAAAATGGATTGTTCTAGGAGTCAGAAAAGGACATTGAGAAGCCTGTCTGGTGGTTTACATTGGGAGCTTCCATTTGCTTCGAATACAAACAAGATGACAATGTTAGGGGCTACCTGGTGACAATCAGGTTAGACTTTATAAATTGATCAATGAAATGTCTCAGTTTTGTGTAAAGATGCCAAGGGGCACCCGGCTACTTGGTCCCCCCCCCCATTGAAAATTACCCGGGTAATAAAATGAACCATAGGTACCCGTTTTAATTCATGTAAAAAAAAAACACTGCTAAGTTCAGATCGACAATTATATCTGCCGACATCTGGAGCGACATATCTGCTGGCCTACAAGTCGATACTTTTTGACCAGGAATTTGATATGCAAACAAAATGTTTTCTTTTCTTTTCTTGAAAGTTCGAAAAATAATGTGTGAAAAAATCTATTATTATTTTGGGGAAGAGATCGTGTATGAAAAAATATAGGAGCCAAGACTGTGGAGGATTTTAACTATTTACAACGACCTCTCCATTCCCAACAAATATGATTACCTTTCATCATAAAGTGCATGTAGTTAAGCATCATTTTGTTTGATCTTTGCTCATGCTAGTTGTCAGTTTGAATTGCTCTGACACTTCTGTCTGTGAGATTAAAGAACGTGTCACTGGATGAGAAACTTACATGCATAAGCACCTGGCATTTCCTATCATTAGTTAATCATTATGCAGTACTGTATTCAGAGAGGATAGTGGAGCAATTTAAAATCAATTACTTCAGGTTTGTACACATTTACCATAATACAATTTTGATCGGGTACCTGGGTAACTGATCATTAGGATCTACGGGTACCCGGTAGATGTTTACTAAAATTTTGACAGCTTCAGTTTTGTGAGATTTTTATATCCTTGATACATTTCATTTTTAAAATCGGTAGGCAGGGTGAAAACTGTTTTGGGGAGGTAGGCAAGTACTATAGTCCTGCTGAATCTTCCCTAATCCTTCAAACAAATACTGTCTGGCAACAGCTGAAACTTTACTAGCCATCAGACTATTGAAATTATGAAAATTACTGGTCCAACAGAAAATTTACTAGTCTTGGACTAGTGAGCTACTGTTAATTTGAAGCCCTACCTAACAGCAATTAAAGTAATGCTTGTTTCCAAAGGTCTACTACTTTATTTTAATGGATACTTACTCACACCAAACAAAGGCAAGGCTATGGTTTTCACATTTTCCCTTTCATTTGTCTTCCTCAAAATATTGTCAACAGACTTTTGTACTGTAGACTTGAATTCTTGCCTCTGGGGAGAGTTATTTTCAATCACAACATGAACAATCACATTAAAAGGATTTTCCTCTCCATGGGTTATAACCACATCTCCAATGTCAGGTTTCTGATTCTTGAAGCACTTGTCTTTGTTTTGCCTGTATTTTGTTTTTTTCTGAAGTTCAGAAGCAATTCTTCCTATACCTGACCCTTCAGAGTCATAAGGACAAACTATTGCATCAATGTTTTTTAGTCTTAGAATGTTTCCTTCATAAATATGAACAACTGGTTTTACTGAAACCTGGAATACAAAATGCCTTTTACGAGTCTCTAATGGTTCATAATAAATAGGAGACAATTTGTTTGGTTTAGCAGTTTTATATTGGCTGTTTTTTACTGCAACATCTTGTTGTCCATGTCCCTTTCGTCCAGTCTCCTTTGATTGCAGTCTCTGGTAATCTGAAGAAAAAGCAGCATAATTTTGTATGTTGTAGTTTGGTACCTTCCCATTCTGAATCATGATTTTGAATGTATCCTGCATCAGCTTAACAAGATGTGGGAGTTTGTCAACAAAGTGGATCTCTTTCAACGACTGTCCCTGTGTAGATTTTCCGCTGAAGTCAAGAACAGCTTTGGCATACTGGACAGCACACATTTCTTGTGGTACTGCATATATTCCTGCAGGCAAAGACAACTGAATTAAAATGACATCCTGCAAAGAAAAGTTGCATTCTGAGAATTTACTAAAGTTTGCAGATCCTAATTTTGATATGTGGAGGAGAATCATATTTCCATTCATTCTACCAACATATTTCCAGGCTATTGATCAACTTTCTTGACTCAAATCCTGAATTACAATTCAAGCTCAGATATAGTGGAATCAATTAAAGATCTTAAAGCTTTTCAAAAGTTGATTCTTGCCAATTTGTAGAAGACAGAAATGTTATTGTGAATAAGACATGAAATGTGTCATACATACTATATATACTTGCTTTAAAGTTGAGTCCAACTGCAAACTGCACAGACCCAGATCTGCTATTACATAATGCTTTGGCAGATCTGGGTCTATGCAGTTTGTTAGGAATAATCAGTAGAACAAACCACATAGACCATGATTTACTGGCACATTATCTGATGATAGATCAGGGCCTATGTTGTTTGCAGTTGGACCTGACTTGTAAGCGAGTATAGATGGTATTTACTGTATATCATCCTCAAGAGATATTTCATCTAACAGGAAAGTGTCCTAAGAATGGTGAATGAAACTCACATTTTGGAATACATATATTTTCTGCTTGAAGAAGAGAGTAGTAAAACTGGAAAGGTAGGAATGGACCTAACGAAACAGAACTTGGTTTATAGTTTATAAGGTATTACATGTCTTTGTAGATTGCTACTCTTGAATTTTGGAAAATAAATAAAGTCTATTCAGGTACAAGAATGCAGAACTGAAGTATGTCCAACATAAGACATGCAATGAACAATTAGTATACAGCTCTAATGAGAAATAGTAACCTGGTTGTAATGAGTTTAACAATTTCAGCACTGTATTGAAAACTAGACAATTTCTTCAAAGCAATATTGCAATTTTAAATTTTCATTAACCTAAATGACACTGAAAAAATCTGGTCTCTGAATCCATTACAAACTCTGACCATGAAGAATCTTTTACAAAATAAATATGGCAATGTTTCAACTCCTACATTTCAATCATGTAGTGATTAGGGTAAGATAGATACTGTTTATGAGCTCATTATGGTAATGTAAAGAAGCAAACTTATACATTGCATCAAATGAAACTGATAAAGTGCCTGATTCCCATGACAAAAGTATTGTTAAAGCAAATCTGACAAAATATTTTGCTGAAAATTCTAATTTCTAGATCATCTACTGAAGTTTGATTTAAATATTTCTACTGCATCATGAAGAACTCAAGTCATCACTTTCAAATAATATATGCAGTAAAACCTGTCTTGAGCGACCTCTGCTATGAGTGACCACCTGCCAATGTTATTATATAAATGCACTGTTGTGAGCAACCACCTGCAGAATGCGATCAGCGACCACAATTTTTTGGCAAATATGCATTTTGATATTGCTATGAATGATTGCATTACAAAAACAAACAGATATAAACAGCACTGAACTTTATTTAATCCTTTGTAACCATGACCACTTAGGAGGGTCTGCAGGCAAAGTGCAGATTGTTCTAAACAACACTGTTTTGAACAACCAGCATCACATAAACAGATATAAACACCCCTGACTTGTATTTTATCCTTTATAAACATGACCACTTAGGAGGGTTTGTTCTAAACAAAACGAAAGCTGAGTCCGACTACTAGTTTGCTAAAATCTACAGCTCATGCAGGTAGCATTGTATGCTGCAGTGTAAACCAGACTAAAGTACATGTCACTAACCACTGTAGTGCTGAAATCAGGTAAATTCCCATTATGATTAAACATTCCTTCTTCAAAGGGAGCACTAAAGGGGGTAAATAATCAATTAAAAGGTTAAATTGTTTCTTTTGTTAAACCACACTACATCCATAACGTCATGATAAAAAATCTTCTTAAAGGGCTTCTCTGTAGTGATCAAATACACTGTTTGTTTATTGGAGTCAATCCATAATGTCTGGGGTGAATTAAGTCTTTGTCTTTAATAAGTTATTATCACTTTCCAGAATTGGTTGTCATTGTAAAAGGTTCATGTTGTTTGTTGCCCTTTTGATGTTGCAGTTAATAAAACTCCCACACCAAGCCCTCATCTGTTCACCATACTGCAGCCATTACACCCTCTGTTTATCAAGGTTATCTCTTTGCTTTTTGTCTCAAAAATAAATTTTTTTTGTTTGTGAATGGGTTAATTATGTCTTATGATTTCATTCATTGGTACATATATATTTCATATTGGCTCAAAACGACTAAAGCAATTCATACACAGGATAAATAAATGTTACCTTAGTTAATTTTGTAAATCATATGCTAATACATGCACATGTGACCTTCAAATATAACAGATGATAGATGTATATCTTGATTGCTATATAAAATTATTGTGAGATGAAATGGATGCAAAATTTTAACAAAGATTAAGAAGAAAGAATAAAATGCATGTACAGTAACTTTATTTTTCTTTGTAAGCCCTATGGAATTTCAACCCTGAAATCTGGCCATCTTGCACAAACCTATTATGAGACCACCTGTCTTAAGATACCACTTTTTGTTGGCAGAAGGGGTGATATCTCAAGACAGGTTTTATTTTATCTGTAATAATTATAGGTACAACCTCAAAACTTAAATGTGACATATTTTGAGCATCCATTAAAAGTAAAAAATGTTTCTTTCTTTCCTGTTACAAAATGGAGTGGCTTGCAAAATGCATTTAACTTCATAGAGCTTGTAAAATAATGTACAATGTAATCTCTGTACAGATACCATAACTGACAGATTCCTGGACATAATAATTTCTTTAATTTTGTTAATTGATATCAACTTGCTTTAGTTAAGAAGAATAATATCTGACTTGAAAATACAGATATGCTTTTTTTAACCATAGACCTTTTACTACTAACTGCAAGAGCTCTTCCATATTAAAATTGAGTCTTAAGTCTGTCCCACAATGACAGGTGAAAAAAGAGGTTAGGAATTAAGACAAGAAGCTAAAAGTAGGCCAGAAATAACTAATCTGGCTAGCATCCTCCTTAAAGAGACAAAGGTAACAGTATCTATGTTGCAAGGTTTCAATGTTAGCACTATCTTGAACACATCTTATTAACATGGTTCATAAATTATGCATTTTTTTGAGTTGTTTCAAGATATATTAATTCTAGTGACTGTAATAGTAACAGCACTTGAATGATCTTCACATCTAAACATTCTTTGCCAAATTGGTGCTAAAGTGGTTTAAACATTTTTGAAAAGTCATTGCGAGTTTATTTTATTTTAGTAACCGTTGCTACATATTGTATGTTGGATAATAAAAGCTCAAGGAAAATTCTGTCTCCATTGGCTATGTTTTTAGAAAAGAAATCATGATTGTTTGCAACTTGTAAGCATCACTGACCATATTTTGAGGACAGATAGACAATTAAAACAAACTTGAAAGGTCTTGATGCTAATGGTATATTTGGTCAAACTCTCTTAAACGATTTCTTAGGTTTTTTTAAAGTAGGAAACAACACATTTTAATAGGTACTACAATGAACAATGCTGGCTGAATGCAGGACAATACCATAAAGTGACTTAGGTTTACGGTCACGTCAAATGAAAAGTTCTAAGTGCATACATTACTGACAATGTGATCAGTCTAATTCCTATGTAAGATTTATTAAAATCAATGTAAGAATTGCAAGAACAAGAGTCCTTTGAAGGGACTGATGCTCTACTAGACAACAAGAATTTCCAGAAATTCAAGCTAAGACCATTACTTCCTTTTAACTGCTGAGTGTTGAAACTATCTTTGATATATTTCAGTGATGACAAGATTTTCAAATTAGCTGATGTGGTGGACATATTGGATGTCAGCTTGGCACCATTTTCAATTAGGACAAAGTAGAAATTATTAAAAGTCTTTTGGTGAAAACCCCATGTCATAATGATCATACATTCATGGGGAATAGTAACATCAATATTTTGAAGACAGTCATCATGGAAGCCATATTGGATGTACGACAGGCACCATTTTCATTTAGGACCAACTAGGTATCATCAGAATTCTATTGGTGGAAACCCAATGTTGATATAGCCATCCATTTGTTGGAGTAGAGATAACAATATTTTCAAGATAGCCACCATGATGTCCATATGGAGGGTTAATGATTTTCATTAGGAGCAACTCGACACCATAAGAACTCTTCCGATGAAAACCCCATGTCAAAATTACTTTCCATTTAAGAGGAGCATTGAAAGAAAGATTTCCAAGATGGCCAAATATTTGACATCAGATCAGCATCATTTTAATTTAGAATCAACAAAACATTATAAGAAGTCTTGTAGTGAAAACCCCATGGTGATATGACCATCCATTCAGGTGAAGTAGTGATAACAAGATTTTCAAGATGGCCACTGTGGTGGCCATATTGGATGTCCAAGGAGCATAATTTTCATTTTGGACCAACTAGAGCATGGGATGAAATTATGTGTGTAACATTTCATGGCAATCCTCCAAGTAGTTTAGGAGGTGTAGCGATAACAATCTTGTGTTAATGGACAGACAAATGCAATCCTCCAAATAGTTTAGAAGGAATAGCATTAACAAACTTGTGCTAACAGACAGATGGACAACAGACTACGGACAAAAGACCATCCCATAAGCTCTTCTGATCTATGACCAATAGAGCTAAAATTACCTGAACTAACTGCTGGCAATGCAATTGTAGAATGGCCATTCTTTTCAGCTTCAATGAAACATCCATAGATAGCTGCATACAAGTCTCTCTCACAATCTTGTACCTTCTGAAGATCATGAGGTTGATAATCTGACCAGCATGGTCCCACTGTGTGGATTACACATTTGTATGGAAGTCTACCTGCAGTTGTGGTCACCTGACAACCAACTGGAATCTTTCCCTCCTTCTTGATTATTGCATCCCCTTCCTGGACCAGTTCAGGGCCTGCAGCATCTGCTATGACCCTGGCAACCCCACCTCCATGCTGCAGTTTGTCATTAGCAGCATTCACAATACAATCAACTGGAAGACTGAGAATGTCTGCCATGTATACAGCTACTTTAATATTTCCTTTGGTGTAGAATTCTGCTACATCTAGTGCATTCTTGGACCATGTAAATTCTTGTCTGATTTCTGCTGATCTAACTAATGAACTAAAATTTTCCTGAGACGTTTCCAACAACTGGGGATTTTCAGCGAATCGTTTCCTACTCCTCACAGTTACGTTTAACTTCCCAGTTTGAAATTTGAGCTTGTGCTTAAATTTCATAATGTCATCCTGTTTGTCACTGTACACAACAACCAGATTCTTTTTCTCATCATAGACACAAAGTGTGTCTTCTGACTGCACATCTCTCATGACATCTTCCACAATTTTCTTTTCCTTTTCATCTAGAGCAATCTCCACCAATTGCTTGTTTCTAAGGATGCTTAACTGATGGATTAGGTCTCTTTTGACAAAAGTTGTCAATGCTGCTGGTCCAAATATTAAAATAGCATCACCATCCCATTTAAGTTGAACATTTCTTATCTTTTCAAAGCCATGTTCAAGAATCTCCAATGCCCTGAATTCCACTTCAGACACCTTGCTTAATGTATCAGTGTGGTTTTCCGACTCATTGTCTAAAGAGCCTGAAGACATGCTATTGCTCTGTCTGTTCATTTTGATATTGAACCTCTTTTCAAATTCCTCTAAATAGTGCTCTGCAATATCCATTTGCCGAGTAGTTACCCCAATGAGGTACACACTGTTACCTTTCATACTGACCTCAACTCCACTAATTTCTTTCAAACTGGTAAACAGTGTTTCCTTTTCACCTGTATTGTATGCTCTCTCCACTAAACTATCAGGAACAAGAAATTTCACTTCCTGAAGTAAATTTAAGAATACAAGCTATGAAATACAGATAGTAAATCAAAATCGCGTTAATATAGTGTTGTGTGTCAGTTTTAATGGGTCTAAGTTCTATGCAGCAGGTCAGTGTAGAAAAAATACTCTCTGAATTTCTGGGCATAAAATGATTACCAAAATATTTCCTTTCAATATACATTTGGCAAAATTTGTCTGTGAATGTAATAGTATCAATTATATGCATTTATAAAACTGGAGATGATAGTGAAAGAGTACTCAACCCTCTCAGAAAAACAGATACATGAGTAAAGATATGTGGCCTGATTTTCAGCAAATGTTCAGGCACAAAGACCAAGTTTTGAAACATGACACATGATCCCATGATCCACCTTAAAGCACATCCACTACAATCTTTATACATTTTCCAGTCATATGCAGTAAACAACATGAATGAGATTTGATGGACTATTTGTTTGATGTACAAACCATTTTTGGCCACAACATAAACACAACCTGTTTATAGGCCATGTAAAAATATCTGTGAAAATATAAGTAACAATTAATAATTTATATTGGGTAAACCCACGCCCTTCTCCTCTCCCCTTCAAAATTAAATTTAAACTTTTTTGCCTATGATATTTGTACTGGGATTTCTTTTAGAGGTAATGGAAGGAGCTTAGGAATTCATCAAATTTGAAGAAAGTTTCATAAAGGATGAGCAAATATTATTTCTAAGTGATTTGCAAGGTATTATAACTGCATTTTAATCCTTCATGACTGCTCAGTGTTTGTTTTGAAAAATTTATTCTTGCAAACTAAGCAGTAAGAAATAAATTTAGTTCAAAAATCTATTTAGATGTCTATTAAGTAAAATATGCTAAAAACAGCCTTGACATAATTTATTTGCAATTTGTAGTTAACATTTAAACCATGATTTGACCTAAAATCTGAGAAATCCCTACAGTATGAGTCAAATAAACATAAGTGACTGTTTGTTTTCATTTTTTAAGGTTAAATCTCCAGCACAAACTTTGCAGGAAAACTGCATTAAACACTGAAAACACGCTCACTATCCATTATCTATCACAAGATTTCACAATCCTATATATATATGTATGTGTGTGTGTGTGTGTGTGTGTGTGTGTGTGTGTGTGTGTGTGTGTATGTGTGAGGCCTCCTGATGTATCTAATGGCAAAATGGTTGTCAAACTGAGAAACACTCCTTTCTCTTGTTTGTTGTTATGAATGTAGATCTTATTCTTTTTCTTATATTTAGCTTCACAAATGTAAAATCTAATAATACAACTCATTATGTAATAAAACAAGTACACTGATGGCACATTTTCATATAAATAGGTACCAAACAGCATATGGCATCGGTCATAATTACTCCATAATCCTCAGGCATCGTGTTTCTACCAACAAAATGGATTAAGATATCCACTGCCATGCCTCAGTGATCCCATCTATACTGTTATGCATACTTTCAAGCATCAAATAAAATGTACTTTACATAGTCAGTATTTTTTGCCAATAAAATAAATACCACTGCGACTTTGTTTCAAATACAAGTAATAACACAGTGAACAACAGGAAAGTAACATTTATCCAAGCAAACAAAGTACCCATCATTGTTAACTGATTGTTAAATGCTAATAGCAGCCAATAAAATAAGTGTGATGTTAAGGAAATCAATAGCAGATGTTCATTATTTGGGTCCAGACAGAGAAAAATATATTGTATTATATTAATTAATGGATACTAGATTTATTCATTTCACATCATTAGAGAGAGGCTTTAGGGTCAAAGTCTTGCTTTATTCCGATCTTCTCTATCACCAATAGATAAGACCCATTATGGGCTGAAATAGTTGTTGTTAAAAAGAACAATACATATATACAAGAAAAAATGTCTTTAAAATATTACAAATTATGACTTAGAGCAACATATTATTTCATACATCTTACATTTACCTTTCCATGTCGACTGAGCTAATATTAATCTACTTTTAGTATTGTGAATTGGAAGTTCAGCATTCTAGTTTTTTAAGTCCAAATGTGACAGGTATTGCAATTACATGGTTGGTTACTGACTTATTTCAGTATCATTTAATTTCATTATGGACTAAAGTGGATCCAAGTATTTCAGGTACAGTGAAACCCTGATATAGCTTGATGGTGGGGATCCACAGAATGCCATCATGCTATGTATGATACAGTGCAATAGCCAAACAAATCAGTTAACTGAAGATAATAATGCATGCACATCCCCTAGGCTCTACAAAGTGTGTGTGTGTGTGTGTGTGTGTGTGTGTGTGCAGGGTATAAGCGTAGGTGCCAAGCTCATGCTTCAATAATACAGTTACCATCTTAAATCAATGCATATTAAATGGGAAATATGGAAAATACTGTGATTGTATATTTAGTATTTGATCTTAAGTAGAGTGCCATGCATTGGTACATACATGTATAGAATGAATACTGTAGTTAAAGTATTGATACATGTACTCACTGTCCGATGTGACTGTATCCATAAAAGTAAATCCATAATAATTCCATGAAAAATATGCCAAAAAAAGCATGTTTTAATAATTTTAGTATAGATCATGAGCACATGTGTCTAAATTAAAAAAAATAATAATAATCTAAAAATAATTTAAGGAAAGAAAGAACATTTACACTTCAGTATCTATGCACATTCATCTGTCGATGTAATTAGGTGGTGCCTGCATACATTTAAGACCACTAGAATTACATAATTCTTTCGATTACAGCATGAATAATTGTTAACAAAGAAATGGAGTTGGGGTGGTGTGGGGAAATGGACAATATGATTCACAGATTGATTGTGTGATAACTGTCTGACAACATGGCTAAGCCATGTGAGTATAAAGGCAGCTTAATTTTTGATGTTTTTATAAAGCAGTTGCCAATAATTTCAACAACCTCAAGCTGCGAGATTGACAATGATAAGCAATTACTTAATTCACAAACAGAAACTTTTAACATTCTTATTTATATAAAGAAAGATGCGGTGATAAGTTATTTTTTTCCACAAGAATACAACATAATTTGACAAGTTATTAAATCAAACTCATTTATTTTGGCACTAAAACTCTGAATTACTTTTAATAAATTGGTGAAATTGTTGTGAAATTTATGGAACCATGCCACAGTCATGTTACATCTGAATTCATATTATAACAAAGCGTGCTATAGCAGGATTTCACTGTATATACCGGTACAACTGAACAGCTGGAGGAATCTTTAACATAGTCATGCTAGCACCTCATTGCACCACAAATGATATGTCTGGCAGCATATCAAAAATATCTGGACCCTCATAAATTGATACAGTCAAATCTGCTATAATAATGGTCACCATTCTAGTCAACAGTTAGTTATTTCCTAACCAAACTGTTTTCCTAATGTTAAAAGCTGTCACTTGAGCATATTGATTGTACAAATGAAGTGTTTGTTTTCCCAAAAGAAACATTGTTAAGGTACAGACATTTCTTGTGAACTGATGTGTAAATATCTTGCTTCTATTCATTGTACTTAAGTCAATCTGTTAGTCTAACTTTAAAAAGCTAATCTCTTCACTGTCATTTTAAGAATTTGAATAAAGCCACAATATTGCTTAGAATTCATTGTTGAAGTAAATACTCAAGGTAAATCCTCATTTTTAATCCCCTCTTCCTTTCCAAAGCATTTATCACAAACCTGAAATTTTACCCTGAATTTACTCTAGTCAATACAATTTTAACTACTAAACAATTTTTTTTATCAGTGTTTGGTACATAGTAATGGTTTGGGGATCACAATCATGGTAAGCTCTCTCTACTTATTGTTTAACATGCCATACATGTGACAGAACCAGGATTTCAAATCAGTAGATTTACAAAGTTTGATCAGTAGTTTGGCCTCTAAACCAGTAGATTTTTTATCGGCATAAATTTTACGTTTCAAGGGGATGGAAAACAAAACGAGTGCTTTTTTGTGCCATAATATGTATTCTCTTCATACTATAATAAAACAGTAAGTTTGAACATGAATCAGATTAGGATTCTGATGGAAAATGTTACAATAATAATTACTTATTATGAGTCAGTATATGGTCAAATAATGAAAAAGGAAGAGTTGTTTAATAGTTCACTGCAAAGATTTTTCTTTTATAAAATCCAATAGCATTTTTAGTTTCCTTCACAAGATCACTGTCTAGTGCCCACTGATGACATTCATTGTGATTATTAAACTTCCCACTTAACAGGCTCTCAATAGTTCTCTGGTCAAGATTTCCCCTTGAATCACTTTGTATTTTGCGAAGAATGGAGAATGTCCTCTCTGTATCAGCATTAGAATGTTGTAATGATAGGACAACCACTCTCTGCCTGCTAAGGAGTTCTAACTTCAGTGTTCCTGTTACTGGATTTGTAAGATTGCTGACTACTTTCCAATACTTCTCCAAGCTATGTTCACCCTGAGGAGGCAGTTCCTAACTTGGACTTGGGATGTATTCCTAAGCCTCATCCTCAAGGGCTTCTTTCTCTTCATGGCTCAGATCCAAATATTGGTTGTCAAGTTTCACCACTGTAAATAAAAAAAATAAAAATTAATTTAGACTTGAAATAAAAATTAAAAAAATACATGATATATTTATGCTTTTATGAATAATTTATCCAAACTTTAAAATTAATCTTGTAATATATTTTTAACTGATATATTTTATCTAACGCTTGAGCTTAATTTATGTGCATGAAAACTTCAAATAGTTTATGAAATACAAAAGATGTATACCTCTGAAACACACAATGCAAACTCAGGACCTTTGCTACTCACCTGCACACACTTAAACTCTGATATCCAATGATTGCTGAACTTGTAATATTTCTTAGCCAGTGGTTTCTTAGCATTGGGAGAAAGTACTTGTTTTGGCATTATGACATGAATTGAACACAAATGTAAGAGCTGTCCTCTTAAAACATCTTGAACAACAAAACAAAAATCAAAATACTTACTCGAGTGTGTCTGTCAAAATCATTTTTTATGGTCGGTTTCTTCATTTTATCTCCCCTCCGCCAAGGGTTGGGCGATTTTCATCAAAGGCTCAGAAGACATCATGGACCATCTTTTATCCCTTTATTACTTATAACACCTCAAAAAACATCCCGCATTTGACCTTAAAATCCTCAAATTCCAACAATAAGGTGATCAATTCACAGCTTGTTGCGTACACATGTCAGCTCTATTTGAACAATTCTAATCCTATTGCTCTGCCATGTATCATTGCACTGGTTGTTGTACTGCTGGAACATTTCTGGTCTCCAGTCGTTCTAGCTGGTTTCTCTACTGTGTTGATATAACATGTAAAAATGCCGTGTTTGTTTTTTTTTAAAAAAATTTTTTTTGTTTTCTTGGGGGGGGGGGGGGTAATTTTTTAATTTTCAAAAGTGGTAGATTTTAACTACTAAACTGTATGTGCAGTTGATGGCCTTTAAAACGGTATAATCACATGTATGTCATGCGAAAAAATCAAATTTGTAGTGAGATCTACCTATATATTGTATATAATGCAAAAAATCAAATTCAGCTTTTAAATACTGTTAATTTCTTCAGTCACCCATAGGTTTGACTGTATATATATATATATATATATATATATATATATATATGCACAACTTTCTAATTATGGACAGTCCTTGTGTGCTCCATGTAGCTGAAACCAGACCACATTAATAAATGACCATTAAAATTGCAGCAGTTCCCACTAAATACCAATAGGTGAGCTACCGCTTCAATAAAAAAATTACAGACCTTATATCAATAGAGAGAGAATTACAAAACTGCAACATGAAATACAACTTCAAAATGTGGAACTATACCTTTGGTTGTAGTTGTTGAACATTTAATTGCTTGAAACAAGTTTGCATTGTTTCAACATCTGAAAACAGAAAGAAAAGCGTTATGGCTGAGTGACACAAATGACCACTACGCTAAGGTATCTTATAGTAGCCAAAAATATCTATCTGAAATTGGCTAATTCATCTTAAACATCTCTGTGCCTTGAGGATACTGATATAGTAGCAAGTCACATCAGGCATCTATGACCATCAAGATATTTTTCGGAACACAAATTCCTCGACAATCATACTTTCCTTTGTACAACTCTCTCTTGATAACTTGCTGACAGCAAGTCCAAAAACACAGACTGCAGTATAAATGATGACACGAGTTAGCAAGTGACCTCTGAAAACTCTGAAAAATTTCAGAATTGGATGCCATCCTGGCTGGATATCGACAGTGAGAAAATGAGGGGGGGGGGGGCAGTTTAATGGTTTAATACTCGTTTTGTAATCACATTGGGAATAATTGTTAATAAAATGTTTTTTTAATGAAGCCGTCTGCCTTTCTAAGTTACCTTTATTTTCAAGATAACCAACGTCTAAAAGATCATTATAAAACATTACACTAAGAGGTTTCAACACATATCACTAAGTGTACCTTAAAAAACATTATGTATTATGTCAATGTTTTTTGCACATGAATGTGGAAATATTTTAGTGTTATTGTTGATTCACAACAAAACAAGATTTCCTTTTTTCAAAAACTAGGGACATTTATTTTGTGAAACAATAACTGTCAACATCTAAAATCTTGATTTTTAAAATTTTTTGTTCTATTAGTAAAATATTGATACTGTGATTTCATTGCAGCAGTAATAGTAAAATTTCAGCTCATCCTTAAGCAAACCTCTGAGTGCCAATTTGGGAATTTTAAGTTTACTACAAACTTTGGAACTCACTTCTCCATAATGAACTGTATCTGTGAAAGAAAGCTTTTCATTCCTCTGCACTCCTTTCACTTGCTTCATTTGCTATACTGGATCACATTTGTGAATTAGTAGGATAAACTACGGATTAATGTTAGATATTTTAATTATGTTACTTAATATTATTTATAACAGTATTTGATTGGTCAACTGAAATGAGTTGACCCAACACATTATTGTGACCGCTAGCTCATATGCAGGTAGGATTTGCATGCCTTTTAACATTTTTTGTTTATTCCACGCCCTTTATTTGCTTTGATACAAAAGACATAATTAACATGATAATACAAAGCAGTTCTACTTTTAATTGATTGTAACAATACAACAAATACTTCCACAAATTGGAGGTCAAAACTCATTCGGCACTGAATTAGGTTTTAACAAGCACTCATGGACATAGCTGTGATGGTAGATTGACACTTTTCACATTTTAATACAAGAGGACATATTTATGATGATTACACTGAAACCAAATTAAAAGAGAGAACTAAAACAGGAATTTCACTTGACAAAACTTATTTCATTGGCATTCATTTCTTAAAGTGCTGCCACCAGTAGGCATTTCCGACATTTTCATCAACAAAAATTTCATAGAATATTGCTATTGATAGTGTACTAATAATATTTTTTGTAGAGAAAATTTAACAAAATATATGACTTATTAAAAGTTGCAAATTTTATGGTGTTGACTCAAATTTCCAGGCACTAACTGCTGTTTTCGATGATAAAATGAGCAATATATCAAGGTTTAATTTATCAGTTTCAATTGCAATTTTCTTCACGTTTACTAGGGGCCAATTCTGTGGGTATTTTCTAGACCCCTTCCACAAAAATGAGATCCACACCTGACCCCACATTATAAGCAGGTTTGCAAGTTATCAAGGGAAAGGTGTATATTCAAACTAGGTTAGCATATATATGAATAGGAAATTGTGTTTTATATGATGTCTCAAGTCACACTGGATGGTAATGAGTGAAGGGCATATAGCATCAAACATATGAATTAAGAATGTATACTAGCTGTTAAGTCTTTCAAGCATCAAAAGTAGGTCACACTGACTTCCTTTGATCACAGTAATTTTAGATACATCAACAGTATGAATTTGATGGTTTTTAAGATATTAGGTAATCTGAATTGGTGATGATGTGATAAAGTAAATTAAACACAAAAACTAGGCTACTGTGACCTAACTTTGGAAAGGCAACATAGTATCATAGAAAATACATGTACATATATAGTTTAATAAGAACTGGACATGCAGTATTTGAGATAAAAGTTGGAAATCATTTTTGTATTATAAAGTACTGAACAATGGAAAGTTGTTCACACAAACCCATTTTCTGTTGCTTAGAGCTTGTAAAGTCAAGTCTACATATTATAAGTTTTGATGGATGAAAGACTCTAATGTCAAAGTTACAGGATGAAATGCTTTTTGATGATAATTTGATTCTACATGACAAAGGTCAGTTAAAGTGACCTACTTTGGTATGGTTTTATTATTCTTCCTGAGATTCATGGTGAATTTGAGAAGTGTAGGTGAAATATGCTTCAAGAGATAATGGAGGTGTATGAACAAACATCTGATGTCAACCGTCATATATAGAAAAAAATCAGTGACCTACATTTGGTAGGGTTGAGTTACTCTCTTCCCAAGATGTGCATACAATTTTGTATGAATGTATGCAATAGAGGATCCAGTATAATGTTGGGTGTGATGAATGAACAGCTAAAACCTATTACATCATTCAAGTGTGAAAATTAGACAACAGTTACCTACATTTGATATAAATGAGTTAACTCTTTTTGAGATGCATCATTCACCATATTCAGTTTTGCTTAGTGTAGGTAAAATATGGTTCAAGATATGTAGGGTGTTATGAACTTCATCAGAAATTAAAATAAGTCACTCAAGTAGTAAAAATAGATCCCATTGACCTGCTCATTTGTACAATTATGTTACTGAGACGCATTACCGTACCAATTTTGACGAGTGTAGGTGAAATAGGGTCTGAGAGATGGATCGAGTGATAAACGTTCAACCAATGAATGAAACAAGAATGGGTAAAATGTTACAACTCTGTTAGCCAGAGAATAAGAAGAGACATTAGCAAGAAGAACTAGAAGACTTCAAATTGTGGAACACGAAAGGTTATTCAACCTGCCATACATTATTTGGACTTCATACATCTGCCTTAACATTACCGTACATTGTTTGGACAACATACAATTCCCTTAACAATGCCATAATTTGGAAGCAAACATCTCCCTTAACACTGCCATATATTATTTCAACTGCATACATCTCCCTTAAAATCCCATACATTTGGACAGCATACATCTCCCTTAACATTGCCATATATTATTTGGACTGCTTATATCTCCCTTTACATTGCCATACATTGTTATGACATCATACATCTCCCTTAACATTGCCAGACATTATTTGGACAGCATACATCTCCCTTGAAATTGCCATACATTATTTGGACAGAATACATTTCCCGTACCACTGCCATACATTTGGACAGCATACATCTCCTTTAACACTGGCATACATTATTTGGACTGCATACATCTCCCTTAACATTGCCATACATTATTTGGACAGCATACATATCCCTTAACACTGGGGAGGCATGGGATGGATTCATATTGACAGCAAAACTTTGAACACGCAGTAATCTAAAGAAACTCTGCAAGTGATGGAAATACAAATGGTCATTATGGAAACATTGTGGAATAACTGATCAATCTGAACTTCTTTCAAGAAAAAATTATTATGAGTGTACTTTTATGCAGTCAGGAAAGAATGAGCTGATCAGGTATTACAAATATTTACTCTTTTTACCCCTGAAACATTTACTTTCATTTCAGTACATTTCAGTACATTTACTAATTGTAACAAATAGCTATATTTCAGAACTTTCTGTGAGCAAACAAATGAAAAAGTTCAGATTAACTTAATTGTTGAGCTAAACTATGCAGACAATGCTGCCTTAAACCAATGAAATATTTTCATACTGAGAAAATACATAGGATGGGCAAGAAAGACATTATCTTTAACTTTCTTTAAAGCATCTTGTGTTTTCAACCACTAAATTCAATTGCTAACAGGGTTTTGCTGTTTGATTTTTATTTTTACTTACTATTCAATTACAATCTAAACCATGATGCTGGTAATTAATCTTAATAGTAAACCTGTCAGAAAAAATGCATAGATGTATAGTCTAAACAATCCATGTGACCTTGATCTCTGATCTTTTAATCAACCCATTTCTCTGATAACTTAAGATTTACCATGTCTAATAACAAGCCATGTATGAAAACAGAAGATGGAGACCCTTTCTACAGGCACAAAAAACTTAGCAACAATTCACTCTGTGACCTTGACCTCTGACCCCTGGATTTTTCATCCCCAATGATGATCCAAGTTCACTAGTGAATCTTGTTCAAAGTCTAATGGGCTATCTAGAGATGCATGATTCTCCCCACCACACACACACACACAAATTGACAAATGTGACCTTTACCTCTGACCTCTTGACCTCCACATCAGTTGCAATGTTTCATATCACATGGTAAACATATTTACCATGTCTGGTGACAATTCAGCCATGGCAATAGTAGCTACTACTGATCCAAAACTTGAGCAAATGAACACCCACATAAAATGTGAGCAATATATGCATGTAATTGTGTCCAGAGACCTCATTAGCTTTCAATCTCCAGCAATGTTCTTTCTCCCCTGAAGAACTTTTGAAGACAAGGTCTGATGATAATCCTCTCATTAAAGCTTGTGAAACAGACTTTAAAAGAGGTAACCAAAAAACTTAAGCTGAATGAACAGACAGATGGACATTGTGACTACTATGTTCTGCAACATTCCTCACAGGTGAGAATGATAAACATTCCTTTTTTCAAAACAAAACCTACCAACTTCCTTCTCAAATATGAGCAGAGCAGACTTTTCTTCATATGGATAAACAATATGCTTTGGCTGGTTGAATTGGTGATAATAACTAGATAATCTTTCCTCCAAATCCTTCTTGCCTTTGATGTCACCAGAGAGAATAAAGCAACATTTCTGGTCTGTCTGGGCACGTCGGCTGAAAATTGCAAAATATCGGTAAGTTTATGAAATTTACTCAAGTACATTATTCAGTCCTACTTATTTTTTTTGTTCAACATTTCAGTGACCTTTACAGAAATTATATGACATTATTGGAAAAGGCTGTACAAGATATAAAATATTTTGCCTTTGTAAACTCATACTTTAATGGTTTCAGCATATCCAATTGTTTATCATCAATACAACATTGAGAAAAGTTAGAAGATGCTAATACATGTATAAAAGTCTTATTACAAATGACAATGTGTGTGTATTACCACTGGTAATAAAGGACAGCATAAATTTGATCTCTGAATATTTTAAGGTGATGTTCACTGCTTCAACTAGCACAATTTCATTTCAACTGACTAACCTAAAACCTTGATTCTTTACCAAATAAATATTACTGCATATTTTTAACATACTTTCTTAGATAATAGTTAATTTTTGTAACCTGCAGATTGCGATGATGTCAAAATGAAAGACCCAGGTTGTCCTTAGATCACACACTTGACATCTACTAAGAAGCCAAATGCAAGAGCAGGTGGTTCATAAATCTTACAGTAGTTAGTAGGCCAGCAGTCTTTCTGTCAAATTTGCTCATATTCTGTTCAGTGTTTTTAAGAAAGAAAAATCCTTTAAAGCTTCGCAGTACCAGATGCCATGTTTTGAAAGCTGATTAGCATCAATTGCTCAAACATGAAACATGGTTCATGCAGATATTTCATCAAGAAATTCAAGCACTTTTCAAAGATTCTTCAAGGCCAAAAAGTTAATTTTCAAGCACTATAATTAACTGTGCATAAACTTAAAAAGAATGTTAATTATGGTATGTAGAGTCTACAAAATATCAGAATTAAACATTTTATTCTTAAACATCAACTAAGAAAAATGTTTGTTATTTGATATAAAGTTAGTGTACTTTAGACTAGTTCAGGGTGATTTTTCAAGCACATGGGATCAGCCATTTTTATCAGCTGTATGCTTAGATCGTACACGATTTTCACAACTACAACATGTAAAGAAATTTCAGCCACAGTACATGAAAGTAGCATAAAGGTATGCAAGCAATCTCTCCAATGTACATGTTACAAATGTAAACAACTTCACCTTACACCAATCACTCTGTCAGAAGTACATAAATATCTGTAGAGTGCAACCATAAAGACCAAATAGTTATTATTATTGTATGATTTAATTTTGGTTGTATAGCTGAAACATTTAAGTTGCAAGCATCTAAACAGTCTTTTTGAATAATTCCCATGTATTTCTTTGACAGAACAGTATTCATTAGTAGCGGAGTCCCACACAAATCGATCATGATGAAAGGTGAGCTATTTAAAAAATGTACATTGTATTTTGTCAATATAGCAACCAATGTTGTGCTAGAAGATAGGAACATGAAACATGCCATAATTATTCCTGAGATGTCACTAATACATTTTACAGTTCGAACAGGAATGGAACAGAGGTCAAAGGGTAAAATGTTTGCAAATTTTTCTAACAATAGTATATATAAGAAACTGAATCTGTTTGTTCATAAATTTCTCCTTAATTATATTACTAATGAATACACAACAAAATTGCTATATTTTTCTTTCAATGAATCCAACATTGTTAAATTTAAGTTGGCTGAAATTCTGTGTTCTAAGACTTCTAGTTTCTCGATAATTAAGGTCATAACACACACAATAATGCCACGAGGCAACTGTATAAGCAAGAGAAAAATAGGTCTAATTAGCTTATTTTCATATATACCATCAATGTCAATATATCAGGTTATTCAGAAAATCATACATGATGATAGGAAAAAGAGAAATTCAATTGCACAAATGTTCATATTTGTTTTAAGGTTGCACTCTACAGTTTCACACTTTGCATAGGGTTTGATTTTTACAGACAAAGAATTTTCCAGATTTTCCTCACCAGTTATCCTGGCTATTTGAAAAGACATTGTATATCTTAGATATTGTCGAAAGAACATTTAATTCCCTTTATTTTGGTGTATGAATGATTGGTGTAATTTGGGTTATAGAAGAGTATACAGCTTTGTCCTACTTCAGATGTGCACCTATCCAAAAACTGCTAGCTCCACTTAGTCCTTTGCACTTCCTGGACTTTAAAGGTAAACTGTAAATAAACGAGCTGATAATTTTTCTTACTTTTTATATATTTTATAATTCACTCATTGCACTTCAAGAAGCTGGTATTGCCTACTCTGGCAAAAAGATTGTTCCCTGTTTTAATAAATACTAAAGTTAGTGTACTTTGGACTAGTTCAGGGTGATTTATCAAGCACATGGAAGCAGCCATTTTGATGAGCTGTGTGCTTAGATAATACACGATTTCCACAACTACAACATGTAAAGAAATTTCAGCCAAGGTACATGAAAGTAGCTCAGAAGTATGCCACCATTCTCTCCAATGTGCATGTTGTAAATGCAAACAACCTCACCTTACACCTGTCACTCTGTCAGAAGTACATAATATCTGTAGAGTGCAACCCATATGGAACATCTGTGAACTGGTCTGGAAAGGGGTGAAGAAAAAGATCGAGTATATACGGGTTTGGCGGTCCATAATTGGTTAATGATGAAAAGTAAAATTTAAGTAAAAAAAAACTTTTGAGAGCTTGTCCTATCTGTAACTGAAAAAAGAGACAAGATTCTATTGATGCAATTTTAGTATTTTTAGAGACTTGACTTAGAAACACTAAATAATGAAAGTGGCACCTGATTCATTAGGTGCAAAATGGATAACATGTGTTTCATGCACGTGTAGATAAAAAAAATGTTGCAGAACATATGGTTTTCTTCACAAAGAAGCTTGCATCAAGGATGGGTCTATACTAAAAAATATAGGTATGATAATGAGCATTTAGAAATTTAAAGTTTGTTGAATTTTTAATATCATGGTGTTTTCATAGGTTTACAATGGGAGCTGAATTAGTACCATGAGTCCTTGAAGCGTCCTCGCAAGTCAAACTTTTGTTATGATTTAGGCAACTGATTATGGTAAATGACTGCAACATAATTATCCTTGCCAGTATAATAATGGCAGGAAAAGCAGTGCAAAACTTGAAAATGATCCATTACTGTCGCATTCACTGTAAAATCAGCATATATAAAGCAACCGCAAATCTAAAGTCTTTCAACAAATACAACACAGTTCTTTGTTTATTGCTTGGCCTTACCCACATATAAAGCATGAACATGTTTCCCATTACAAAGCACTCGTCCGACTTTTTATCTACCATAATGACCCAGTCAACACAGCATACATTCAGTTACATCACAGAGACTGGTCCTTTATCATACTTTTGTATATAGTTACATATGTGCGGTAGCTACATACCAGAACCAATCTATTACATCATCATGATGGTTACAATTCCAAATGAGGCTGAGCACTGAGAAGCACGTAATCATCCCAACCATAAATCTTAATGAATATGTAAGTGACCCAACATATAATTAAAAATTGAGAATGATTGGGTTTCTAAAATATTTTTACGGATCTTTTATTTACATTCATTACGTCAGTAAATAATTGTTTCTCACTCACTAAAATATGTCTGTTTCCAAACTCAAACAATTTTAAAAGACTACTGAGCATTTTCAAGCACTTTTCCAGTACTTTTTGGAGCTGACCCCAAATTCCAGCACTTTTTATGGTAACCACCAAAATTGAAGCACATTTCAAGATTGTGTGAACCTAACCCAACAAGCTGTTCTCTCCTTTTTTTCTTCCTGATATAACTGTTGGCGGAAAAAAAGGCAGAGACCAACTTGTTGGTCTAGTGGGAACCCTGTGAAATGTCAAACCATTTTTTCTGTCAAATTGGGTCAAATTCTGTTTGGCAATGTTCTGGGGTGCCGTTTAGGTATTTTAATTCTTAGAATATGTGGCCTAGGGTCAAGTGAGCATTGTTTTTGGTCCGTCTTGTGAAATGGCTTTTCTCAAGCACTGCTTAATAGAATTTAACCACATTTCACAGGAAATAGTCTAGCATAAAAGGCATTTTGATCTGTGTAAAAGAAACGGATCTGCCGTCAAATATGGACATGATTACTAAAAATAGATAAACATTTAAATGACTTCTCAAATACCAATCTACAGAATTTTTTTACCACATTTTCTAGAAACCATCTTGAATAAATTCTCTTGGTAGTCTATATATGATGTCAATCAGCCTTAAAATATGGCTGCCATTTGTAAAAAATAAAAACTTTTAATGATTCCTTCTTAAAAACCACTTGATAGAATTCTTCTAAATTTCAAATAAAGCATCTTGAAATAAAGGGCATTAAATGCCAGTCCTCCTTCGAATATGGCCACTGTTACAAAAAAATTAAAAAAACTGAAATGACTCTCAGGTGTTGAACAGAATTTGTCCCAATTTGAAATAGAGCACTTGGATATAAAGTTTTTTTTTTAAGTTTGTACAAGTGATGCTGAATTGCCATCAAATGTCTGCGATGCTGTTAACAAATAGAAGAATCTCCTAAGGACTCTTCCCCAAAAATGTTAGAGTTTGACCGAATATTTCAGAAAGCACCCTAGTATAAGGAGCTTTCAAGTATGTACAAGTGATAACTATCCATAACACTGGTCTACAATTTTTAAGAAGTCGTCTGCTTCAGAGATAAAATGTGCTATTTATTTGGGATTTTGATGTGCTGAATTCAAATATGACAATTAAAACATCTGATTGGCTACTGTTTCCAAGATATTTAAGTTTTTACATTTTACGTCTATGTATATTGTGTATATAGTAGACTTTTAATCATAAATTGTAAACCTAGGTCTTTTCATGTGTTTATGGTTGCTTTACATGATAATATTTCACCTGTCCTGTTTATGTAACACTTTAAAAAAAAGAAAAAGGGTTATATAAATAAAAAATATATTGAAACAAAAGTCAAAAAACTATTTTGTATATATAAGTATATACTTTAGTCCTTATTCAGTGTCTACTCGGCACTTCTTGGCTTGTCTCTTGTATTCATTAAATGGAGCATCTCTTGTCACTGTCCAGCAATAGTCTGCACGCATTGATGGGCTCCATTTGCCCTGATAGCGTTTCTCCATTGTTGCAATATCCTGGCAAAATCGCTCGCCGTGCTCGTCGCTCACTGCTCCGCAGTTCGGTGGAAAAAAAATCTAGATGAGAGTGCAAAAAATGTATCTTTAGTGACATGTTGCAACCAAGGCTTTTGTATGCCTTGAGAAGGTTTTTTACCAACTCCCTGTAGTTGTCTGCCTCGTTGTTTCCGAGAAAATTTGTTGCCACTAACTGGAAGGCTTTCCATGCCATCTTTTCCTTGCCACGCAGTGCATGGTGAAATGCATCATCTCGAAGAAGTTCACAAATCTGAGGACCAACAAAGACACCTTCCTTTATCTCAGCTTCACTTAACCTTGGAAATTTTCCAATGAGGTACTTTAAAGCTGCTTGTGTTTTGTCCATGGCCTGGACAAAGTTCTTCATCAGACTCAGCTTGATGTGTAAGGGTGGTAACAAAATCTTCCTTGATTCAACAAGTGGTGGATGCTAAACGCTTTTCATCCCAGACTCCAATGACTGTCGGAGTGGCCAATCTCTCTTGATGTAGTGGAATCTCTTGCACGACTATCTCATTCGCAGAGAAAACAGCAGTACTTTGTGTATGCAGTCTGCAGACCAAGCAAGAGAGCAAGAACCTTGAAATCATCACAAAGCTGCCACTGATGTTGGTCATAGTTTATGCACCTCAAAAGTTGTTTCATGTTTTCATAGGTTTCCTTCATATGGACTGCATGACCAACTGGAATTGATGGCAAAACACTGCCATTATGCAGCAAAGCAGCTTTAAGGCTCGTCTTCGATGAATCAATGAACAGTTTCCACTCATCTGGATCATGAACGATGTTGAGGGCTGCCATCACATCATCAATGTTGTTGCAGGCTACAAGATCACCTTCCATAAAGAAGAATCGGACAAGATCCTTTTGACGGTCACGGAACATAGAAACCCTAACATCACCTGCCAGGAGATTCCACTGCTGTAGTCTGGAGCCCAACAGCTCTGCCTTACTCTTTGGTAGTTCCAAATCCCTGACAAGGTCATTCAGTTAACCTTGTGTTATGAGGTGTGGTTCAGAGGAAGAGGTTGGGAGAAAATATGGGTCATGTGACATTGATGGTTCAGGAGTAGGAGTTTCATCCTCTTCCTCTTCCTCATCTGACTCAAGTGAGAATGATTCTGGTGCATCAGGAACCGGCAGTCCTTCTCCGTGGGGTACTGGGCGTATAGCTGATGGAATGTTTGGATAATGCACAGTCCACTTTTTCTTCTTTGACACACCTTTCCCAACTGGAGGCACCATGCAGAAATAACAATTGCTGATATGATCTGTTGGCTCTCTCCAAATCATTGGCACCGCAAAAGGCATAGATTTCCTTTTCCTGTTCAACCACTGGCAAAGATTTGTTGCACAAGTGTTGCAGCATATGTGTTTGGCCCACCTCTTGTCCTGATCTCCAATTTTTTAGCCAAAATAAAGGTGATAGGCTTTCTTAACCATAGTGGTTATACTGCGCTTTTGTGATGCAAAAGTCACTTCACCACAAACATAGCAGAAGATATCTGCATTGTTCACACAAGTATGAGGCATCTGTGCTCACTTTGGCTAAACATAAATGTGTCTCTTTGCAAAATCAAATACTGGCAAATAAGAGAGCACGACACTGTATGATTTGTAGAGCAGATATAGGGCAATTTCTTCAGCAGAGTGATGTAAGCTTAGTTATGATTGCATCATCCATGACTTATAGGAATAACATGATGCAATTCATATTATGTATGATGCAATACCAGCTTCAGAGTGCATCATTCATTGTTTTGCCTAAAAAGCAAGTACTGTCCAAACCAGTCATAGATTTATTCACAGATCCAGTCAAAGATGTATTTTAGTCATTTCTGGTTTAAATTGAGACCCCTTCTCTTTATAACTCACTTATCCTCCGCCATTCCCAAGTCAAGGGTCGTATATACTGACCCAGTATCATATCTTTAAAACTAGAGCCAATCAACAATTTTAAGTATCATTTTCGTTCTCAGTGACCCAAAATTAGTAAAGTTTGACAACATTTATTGCGGAAGCATTTTGGCTGTAGACCAGTGATAATTAAACAGGGCAATATTTACTAAAGATAGAAACAACCTGTAACAGCTAATTCCCAGAAATCACTAAACAGACTTTTATCAAATTTAACATTCTACCATGTTGACATTTCAAATGTATATAAAGATGCTGATCTTCCATAAAATATGACCACAATATTAAACATAAAAAACATTTTAAAACATTTATCTTGAGAAAACACTCAACAGAATTTTAAAAACTTTGATGGACAGTGTTCTGGCAAAAGAGCCTTTAAATACTGGACAGATGATGCTGATGTACCATAAATATGGATTTAGATACAAAATACCATACGCAACCAATGGCATTGGAATAAATATCGACATAAATCATCCTACTACGCAGATTTCATGACCTGCTGGTCTTGTATTTTGCTATTAGGCAGATGTCAGCCAGGTAACCAATCTCTGGTTCACTTGGGTCTCTTTAAGTGATGGCCACATTTTCTGACTGGCATCATTCCTACAAACTTAAAAGATCTATAAAGTGTATAAACTAGAATACTGAAAATTGGGTAAAATTCTCTTTTTCAAAGTTGTCATTTAAAAGTTGTTTTTTTTAAAAATAATATTTGATGGCACATCAGCATGACTTGAATAAATTTGAAAGGTATTCATGCCAGGATGTTTTCTGTCAAATTGTATCAGCTTCTGAGAAGATATTGTTCGAACCAGTTGCCATATTTGGACTGGCATCATGCATAAAAGTATCGGGCAAGGATGCTTTCTTTAGCATTTGGTGAAATTGTGTTCAGCAGATTTTCAAACAAAGTCATTTAAAGGACTTCATGACAGGATAATTTCTGTCAAATCTGGTCACATTCTGAAGATCAGATTTTACAAGTTGTTTAAAAGGTTTTTATTTTTTGCAATGATAGCCTTATCTGAAGGTAGATCTGTATTGCTGCTAAAAAAAACTGAAGGCCTTTACATGTATGTGAGAATACTTTCTGTCATTTGGTCTAATTCTGTGCAGCAGCTTTGAGAACAGGTTATTTAAAGTTTTTTTTTTTAACCTTTATAAATGGCAGCCATATCTAATGGTTGATTTGCATCATTTCTTCATCTTGAAAGGATTTTGTATATGGATGCTCTCCACCAAATTTGGTTTTAATCAGTCTAGTGGTTGTTGAGGAAAACTGAAAGTACTAAATTGTTGTCTGTAATGGTGCAAATTTCTGTCGATTTCTGTAGAGCACAGTGTAGTTTGACAGAGAACCATTAATTAAATTTATGAGGACAGGTACCATATGAAATCGCTATACTGCGATGATTTTAATGTTCGTGTTGTGGGCGAGATGGATTCTTAATTAAGCATTCGTTTATTCAACGGTCAGACATATTGGAAGGAAAAGGTTAATTTCGTTTCTTGGGATCGAAAAAAGGCAGAGTTGAGAGGGTACAGAAACCATTTGTAAGCTAGTGGACGTAGTATTATCTTTTTGAGATTGTCCAGAATCAGTTACATAAATAGCGCGAAATCTAGAAGGTTACGCTGACCGAATTGTCGCATATTTATAAAAGGCGGTAGATCCGTTTAATCTGATTGGCTACGCTGAATAAGGGACGTGCTTCCCACACGAAATTTCATGGTTTTAATATGCCACATTGCAAAATTTAGCCAGTCTACGTTTTTCTGTAAGAGTAAAAATATAGGAGACTCCGAGATTCAATTTAGAAGAAATTATCTCGTAAAACAATTATCCAAGGGACCGGATGTCTGGAAAATTGACGGACACAATTCTGGCGGAAAAAGCAAGCAAGGCTTGAAAGCACAAGGTATTGCGTCAATCTCATGTAATTCGTTGATACCAATATAATTATTTGCTTGAATTTATTTGCTTATATTTGCATGAATTTATTTGTTTAAATTCGTAGATCAATTTACTTGATATGAGTATAACTGTGTTTGAGTTCATTTATCTGAAATCGTACAATGATCTTCTTTATATAAGTTTGACGAATTATTGGAATTTGTCATCTTGATTGTTATAGGAATCATGTATTCTAAGAATTTCATGCATTACTTTAGTTGATATGAGTTACGAGAATCCGTGTGAATTCACTACTCTCAAGACTGGACTATTGTAATTCTCTTTTATCTAGTCCGTCTCAGTATCTCCTACAGAAACCTCAAAAAGTTCAAAACACAGCTGCTCGGATCATCTTTAGAGTACCAATAACTGAGCACTCCTCCCCCCTGCTATGTACCCTCCAATGGTTACCTGTTTGCTCCTGAATCAAACATAAAATCTATTCTCTATGCTACATTTCGTCGAATGCCTCCAGTCCAAAATACCTATCGAACCTCACCCATGTGTACACCCCTTCTCAATGCTTACACTTCTCTTTCGACACTCGTATTTTCATTATTACCACTATCAAAGCAAAGTCCTACAGACAACATTCTTTTACATACCAGGGCCCAGCAACCTGGAATGAATTGCCTGTTGAACTTAGACACAATGACACTGTGATCTCATTCAAGAGTGCTCTTAAAACTCACCTATTTCAACTACAAGAACAGACTTAAGACTTAGCAATGTTTCCTTAGCTTATTTATTTTCAGCTTGTTTTTGGTTTGTAATTTCATGGTGTTTGTTTTTTGTAATCGTGTCCATATATATGTCCTGATGTGGTTGACAAATCGTGACCAGTTTCTGGCCCGAGGCCCAATGCATGCCCCTGAACCCCACTCCTATATGTTCACAGATGCATCTGATTCTGAGTGTGACACTCGTCTGGATCTGGACGGGGTAATTCTTCAGGGTTCATGGTACCAGGAAGAATCTGCCCTCCACATCAATAATTTGGAAATGAGGATCCTTTAGGGATCATCAATGAAATAAGAAAGCACTGTGTTATGGTCTTCTCCAACAACACTTTGGTAATAGCATTCTTCAACCACCAAGGTGGCAGACAGGCAACTCTGGAAGGGATTACCCTCTGAGTTCCCCACTTTTCTGGCAAAAAGAATATTTTGGTGGACAGTCTGTCCAGGTGGGGCAAGATAGTCCTTGCGGAATGGTCCCTGCACCAATCTGTAGCAGATTCCATGTTCAAACTATTGGGGAGACCCTTGGTGGACTTGTTTGCGACAAGGCTTAACAAAGAGCCCCTTTCTACATTTCCCCAGTCGCAGACCAGAAAACCTGGCCAGTGGATGCTTTCAGCCTGAAGTGGGATCATCTGTTCACTTATGCCTTCCCACCCTTCGAGATGATACCACAAGTACTTCAAAAAGTAAGGACTTTCACTGCTCAGCTCTTTTTGACAGCCCCTCTGTGGCCTCAAAGACTGTGAGTCAATGATCTTCTCAACCTGCTGGTAGACCAGCCCAGGACATTATCCAAATCAAGGGAACTTCTGTCACTGCACAGGGTCTCTCTCCTCCGCAACAGCCTGCAGATTCTTCACCCTCAAACTTGGCTCATTTCAAATGATCTCTCTGCCAGGACAAATTTTTGAGCAAGGTTGCCAAGTTCATCATTCAGTCCAGGAGACAATCTATATCCAGGGTCTATGATGCCAAGTGGAGAATCTTTTGCAGTGGGAAACGTGTTAATCCAAGTTGTCACTCTCTGAGTGCAGTGTCTGAATTTCTTCTCTTCCATTTTGAAGAGAGACAACACTTGGTTTATACTCTCAAGGGATATACAGCAGCCCTATCCAACACACTCAAATTTTTGAAGGTCCAGCCATTGGTGCTGACTCTCACATAGCCGACCTGATCAACCATTTCGAGCTACAAAGACTGGTGTCTTGCTCACTAATTCCTAGATGGAATCTCTTTTGTGTCTTGTGGTCTCTGACTAAAAGCCCCTATGAACCTTTGGGTGAAGCTTCTGTTGAGACCTTTACCGGTACTCTCAAGACTGTTTTCTTGCTCTCTTTAGTGTCTGTGGGATTAAGGAGCAAGCTTCATGCCCTATCCATTGAGCAAGGCTGTCTAAGATTCACTGGAAATTATGAGTTGGTTTCTCTCCTTTGCCAAACAGGTGAAATCACCAGGCTCAGTCATTTCTGAGCTGGGGATGATCAAGATAGACTTTTATGCCCCTCTTAAGGGTTTGGCTGATATTTCAGCTTCCACCATTTCCAGGTAGATTACCATAACAATCAAGAGAGCTTATCAGTCCCTTACCAAAAGGACCTTTTCTTTCATGAAGGTTAAAACCCCATGAGACTCAAGCCAATACTATATCACCAGCCTATCTTACTCATTCATCTCTGGAGGATGTGATGATAGATACATTTTGTCAATCTCACACAACCTTCTCTCCTTCTACTTTCACTCATTAGCTCACCAAAGTGGAGGCATATTTTCTTTTGGGTTGATAGCAGTAGCACAAAAAGTGGCCCATGCAGATACCATCTGACAGTAGTCTACACTTCTACAGTCAGGGTGAGTATTCCTTGCTTTTTCCTTGTTGGATCATCAGCATCCCACCGAACTGCCAAATTCAGCTATGCAATGACAACAGGTTAGATATTACTGATATTGAAATGTAGTTTCTTTTTTTGGCGGGTGGGTGGGTGGTAAAACTAATTTTAATGATGTAATACTTACCTGCTGCTATTCCCTCCTCCTAACCCGCACTGATGTCCCAGTAGTTTTAAGGCTATATCATGAAAAAGAATGAGGGCTAGTTTGTATGGTACAGGGTCATGGGTCAGACCTGAGATCTTTCTTTAAAGTCATCCTATGGATGGATGAAATCTCATCATACAGTCATGGGTATTTTCTATCTGAAAAGGAGTATGCTACACAATAACATCAGGGTACCAGTAAGTATTACATCATTGAAATTAGTTTTACCACCCCACAACATATTTTCACAGCGACCATCTCAAACTCTTGTTATCAGTACTCCCCATGAATGAATGGTGGCACTGGCATGGCATTTTTATTAAAATGGTGCAGATCTTACCATAATTTTCATTCGCAATGAGTTTCATATTGCTATAGTGTTTTAGTTTTAAAAAAAGATGTCAATAAGACCATCTGTTCAAGAGAAGTAGCCATATAAAGAATTGCCAACAAGTCAGCTATTTTGTAGAGTGGAAGTTAGAGCATAATTTTTAATATAGGAACACCAATTTTTATTTAGCAACAGTCAGATATCATAAGATGTCTTTCCGTGAAAATCCCATATATGTATGAGTATCTGTTCAGCTGAAATAGCAATAACAATATTTAGTTAGTCAAATTAGTATTATTTTCATTTAGGAAAAACTACATAAATCTTGTAGTGAAAAACCCACGGCATTACAAGCAATCATGAGAGGTTTAATCAGCACCCTTGTCATTCAGGACCAATTAGATATAATAAGTATTTTAAGGAACATTCCATATCATTTTTACCGTCCATTCAGGAGAACTGGCAATAACAAGATTTTCAAGATGGTCAATGCAGATCAGCACTATTTTCATTTGGGATCAATACAGATCATATGAAGTATTTGGTGAAAACCCCATATTGATAGGACCATCCATTTGGGAGTAGTGCTCACAAGATTTAACACATAGGATATCGGATTGACATATTTTCATTCAGGACAAACTATACCTCATAAAATGTCTTTCTGTGAAAATTCCATGTCGCCCTAACTAATGATTTGGAAGAAGCAGTGATAACAAGATTTCAGGATGGCCATCCTGGTGACAATGTTAGTGGTTAAATTGGCACGATTTTTGTTTTAGTACTAACCAGACGTCATAAGAAGTCTTGTGTTGAAAACCTGATGTCAAAGTGTCCATTTGTTGAAGATTAGTGACAGCAAGATTTTCTACATGGTTGACATGGTGGCCATATTATATGCCATATAGGTACCATCAGCGGTTATGATCAATTAGGCATCATAAGATGTCTTTTAGTGGAAACACAATGTCAATCAAACCAGCTGTTGATGAGAAGTAGTGATAAAAATGACAAAATTGTTGTACTGGTGGCCATAGTGGATGTCTGAGGGGCACCATTTTTGATTTAGGACCAACTAGACCTTGGGATACATGTGTGTTTAAAGTTTCATGGGAATCTTTACATTAGTTTAGGATGAGTAGTGATAAAATTCAAATTCCTGGAATTAATGTTGCCTGCTTCTCATTAGAAGTAGGGAAGTGTAGTTTTGTAGCAGAAAGGGCCAGGTGACAATGGTGACACAGTAAATGAGTTAAGGTACATTTGTAAAGGCAGACTCCACTAAAAAGATGCTACAAGAAGTTGATAATCAAATTCCACTTAAGTTATACAGTGCCACATATAAAATTATCTTTACTTCCAATTATAATTAAGGAAATTATTGGAGGAAATGAATGTGGGTGCATCTAACAATCATAGGCACAACTGTGCTAAATGATAATGGGGGCTGAACGCTGAAAAATCAAACTTATCAAAAGTGTCATGAACATGAAGTTTGATACCAGAGAGTTATTGTGCACAAGGTAAAGAGGGTGAGTCTGACAATCAGGGGCCACACTAAAAGATGATGTTGTATGCAGAATATGTATGTAATTAACACTGAAATGCAGCCTAGGTCTCAATAATATTGACATATCTCCTGAATTGTTTTAAAAGCCAATAAGGGTATCATTCATGTGCTGAAAAGAAAAAGAGTGATTCTGATAATCAGTAGCTGTAATGTGATAAATAATGCTAAATGCTGACAATCAAACTCAGCCAAGGTTTCATTAATATCAAGCAGCATACCAATTTTGGCTTATATACAAGAATAATTATGAGAGATATTAAACAGAAATGAAAGTTGGTGGGTCTCTAATCACTAGCTATGATGAAGCAGAATACATAAAATCAATTTAAGCCAAAGTCTCATCAATATGACACTGCATACATTTTTGGTTCAAGTCCAATAATCCAGTAATATAAATGGAGTTATTGTGCTGAGTACAAATAAGTGTCTGGGTCTAACAATTGCGGCTATAACTTCGCTAAACAATGATGTAAACCACCGATAATCACACTCTACATAGGTCTAATCAATAGCAAGCTGCATGCCACATGTGGTTGAAATTCAATAATGATTAAGGGAGTTATTGTGCTGAGTACAAAAACTGTGTGTGGGTCTACCATTTGTGCAGAAATGAAAGTGGGAAGGATAGATGTACAGAAAGATGGATAAACCCACTTTAACAACTCTCGATATCTATGAAAAGCAGGTCACAACAAACTTCTGCTCATGGAAGGATTGACAGATGACAGAAAAAAGGCTGTAGCATAAAGCTGTTATAGTCTTTATCCAGTAGGGCCAACAACTATTCAGTGACAAACCCTGACTGTGGAATTTGTGACACAGCTATAGAGTTACTAGGGATGCATAGGAAGTAATGAGTTTCAAGAATCAATCTCAGTTGGTATTTAAATAACAACATGAACAGGGTGAAAAAATGGATCAGCGACATGGGATTTTAAGATATAACTGTGACTGCACTCTGTGTACCTTAAGCAGCTTTACAGTTTATAAAGCAGAAACAACAAATTTAAAATACTGTAACAGATGCTTGTACATATACATCTTGGGACATGGAAAATTCAAACGTAACCAGTATGATTGTCACACATTATACATCAGTTCTTGTTCATATCACCAAAGGCAATTGTTATAGGCTACCATGATTGTTTCATTGTCATTTTTAAATGCATATTTTCTAATGTCTTCAATAAGAAAATGAAAATAAAGACAAATTAGGTATATAATTTTGGCACATTAACATAGCTTTTGTGCCAAGATATATTCTGTCAAATATAGTTTTATCTTATTGGCAAATGTTTGAAAAGAGGTTGTTTTAATTTTTCTTTTATAAATGTAGTAGTACCTCGTATATTTGATGGTACATAGCATCACTTACCGGTATATAAAGATGAATGGTTTCCAAACCAGAATTCATTCTGTCACATTTGGTCAAATTCTGTTCAGTGACTTTTGGTAACTTAAACTGCTTAAAGGGTTTCTATTTGTAGTCAGAGTGACCATATTTGATAGCCGATCAGAATCGTCTGTACAAAACTGAAAGGCATTCAAACCACGAATCTTTCTGTCATATTTGGTCATTGCTTGCTGTACTGTTTGTGAGAAGTGTGCATTCTTTTTCCGTTTTTAGTAACAGTTGTCATATCTGATTGCAGAGCACATTATATGCACACATTTGTAAGAACTTCATGCCGGGAAGATCTCTGTAAAATTTCTGAAAATTCTATTGACTAAGGTTTATCTGACAATAATTAATTTAAAGGTTTTCTTAATTTTAGTAATCATGCAGTCATATGTGATATCAGATCAGCATCCTTTGTATAACTATGAAAGAACTCTATGCCACAATACTTTCCATCACATTTTGGGGAGCACAAACTTACAAAAGAAGTTATTTAAAGGTATTTCTATTTTTAGCAAAATCAGCTATATTTAACCACAAATCGGAATAATTTGTAAAAAAATTTAAATGCCCTTTTGCCAGAATACCAGTTGTCAAATTTCTTTAAATCTTTCTGATAGGTTTCAGAGTAGAGATCATTTAAAGATTTATATTTTTTATTTTTAGCATAGCCAGCCATATGTGATGACAGATCAGCATCATTGGTGCAAACCTGACAGGCCTTCATGTCAGAATGACCCCAGCTAAGTTTGGCTGAATTATGCCCCATTTGTTTTACTATAGAAGAAGCTGAAAGTAGCAAATGATGATGGACAACAGACATTGGATGAAGCATGAAGCACAGAGTGGATGTAGGACAATACAGGAAGGCCAATAAGCTCACTTGGACTTCTGGCTAATTTTGAGAATGATAATAACAATAGGTTTTAGTTGAAATCTGATTCAACAAACCACAAGTATAATGTATGTCAAAACATGGAAGGATAATGAGAGAAGAATATATTGGTCTTGTGTTTATAGCTTGACAAGCATAGCCACTGGGGTAGAAGGTTCAATGAAAAAATGTGCACTATTCATTTTTATAGTGTGCATTCATTACATGTTTGATTCAAAACTTTGAATGAAGTGATAATAATGACTGATTAGTTTCAGAGAGAGAGCAAGAAAGAGTATGGAAGAGTACACACACTTTAAAACTACCCATCTGTAAATAAGACAGGCCCATATTTAGCTTTCATGAGTAAATGCCCATGAAGCAAGGAGTTTGTCATGTTATATTTAGTATGAATTATACACCTATAGTTACTCTATGCACCAATACATATCCATTTAATTTTTCTTGCAAATTCCATACAGATTATCTTACAAATCAATGCTTTTTATTGATATTAGGTATGTCTTAGGTCTTTAGGTTGACAGGGAAAAGGGTCCATAATATGACATGCTCCCTGTTCTGTATTGATTACTTTATCTAAATACAAATTAACTATGCTAACTAACAAGGAAATGGCTGCTTACACTGTATTCCCTGCAAATGATTCTTCAGAATCTGGAAAAAATTGAGAACAGTTACTTCTTGTCAGTATACCACTTTGAAGGCATATTTGTCTACTCACAGATCATCATGTCAAATTATAACATATTTTTTTTGTACAACAGGCAAAGTTCTGCAGGTGAAAAATGTAAGACTAGAGACCCAAGTGGGCCTGATATTGCTTAACTGGCTTACATCACTTAACAGCTGACTATTACACTATTCAAGGTTATGTGGTATTGCAAGAACACATCCTATGTAAAACATCTCCCAAACTTTCTATCATTTTTATCTATTTCCTGAAACAATTCTTAATAAAGATAAAGGTATAATTTATATGTACAGTCTCTTGCCCATATATAAAAAACTGTCTTCAAGAGTAATAACAAGGTCAGCCAATCAGATGCAAGATTATATCATTAATATGCATGGATCCTGCTTACTTTCGAATCTGCCCAAGTTCTTGAAGATATAAGCCCATATTCCAAATTTGATCAAAATAAGATTAGACTTATAGCTTCCAGAGTGGTAATAAGCTCAGCCAATCACATGCAAAATCACCTCATAAATATGTATGGTTCTCACTCATTATTGTTCATCCAAGATCTTGATGATATAAGCACATATTCCAAGTTTGATCCTAATTGGATCACAAATGTGGCTTAAAGAGTGGCAACAAGTTCAGTCAATCAAATCCAAGATTAAATTATTAATATTCACAGATTTCTCTCATTGTCCAAACCATTCAAGATTTTGATGATACAAGCCCATATTTCAAGTTTGATCAAAATGAGGTCAGAAATATAGTTTCCTGAATGGCACCAATCGCAGCCAATCAGATGGAAGATCAGCTCATTAATATGGGTGCATCTTGCTCAATATTGAAGTTGTATAAGATCTTGATGATATAATCATATCTTTCAAATTTTATCAAAACTGGATCAGAAATACAGCCTTCAGAACAGTAAGTAGCTCAGCCGATCAGATGCAAGATCACCTCAATTATAAGTGTGGATCATGCCCATTCCTGAACTTATTCAAGATCTGATGATACAGGTATTAGCGTACATTCCAAGTGTAATAAAAATCAGATCAGAAATCTGGTCTCCAGAGAGGTAACAATGTCAGCAAATCAGATGCAAGATCACCTAATTTGTATGTGACTGGATATGACTCATTTTTGAATCCATGCAAAATTTTATACATACAATCCCACATTTCAAGTCTGAATCAAATCAGATCAGAAATATGGCTTACAGGCATAACAAGCTCAGCCAATCAGATGCAAGACAACCTAATTAATATGAATGGATCTCACTAATTACTGAACTCAACCAAGATCATAATAATATAAGCATTAAGCTTATATTCCAAGTTTTATAAAAACTGGATCAGAAAAGTTGCCTAGAGAGTGGTAACAATCTAAGCCAATCAGATTCATGATGACCTCATTAGTATGCATGTGTGTTGTTTATTACAGAACTTGTCAGAGACTTTGATCATATAAGCACATATTTTAAGCTTGATCAAAATCGAATTACAAAAATGGCCTACAGAGTCTCCAGAATAGTAACAAGGTTAACCAATCAGATGCAAGATCACCTTATTAATATGCATAAATCTCACTCGTTTTCGAACACATCCAAGATTTTGATGATATAAATTCATAGTCCTGGTCTGATTGAAATCAGATCAGAAATATAGGCCTCCAGAGTGCTAACAAGCAATTGCTGACTGATAAAAACAGAATATACAATTCACAATGTACAACGCATGATGGATTTATGCATGACCATACCATAAGTTCACTTAGCCTTGCAGCCAGTTGAGCTAAAAATAAATATGACTAGGAATAAATCATCAGATCTAAAGATATTTCTTCCCACTAATATATCACTCTGAATGGTCTTTTCCATAATAATTAAACTCATGTGTGCCAAGACTGCATGGTGACTCAAATAACATTATAAAAGTAACAAAAAGAAACATAAATTTCAGGTGTACCTTTCAATGATTGCCACTGAGTCTTTGGGATAACTCCTCGTTCATTGGATGAACTTTTTTGCGCCAATGGTGAGGCATATCTTCGATATTTCGCTGATTTTACTGCACTCACAGGATGGTTATTTCCTTTGTTGACTTCTGAAATAACATGTAGTGGTTTTCATTATACCAAGGAATTAATAAAATAAAGTATTGTATCCTAGTAAAGGAGGGTGATCATTTTAGCCAAAAATCTGCAATGTTAAGGTTTCTTTTAGCAGCAGAATACTGTATGTGTTCAGATATCTAAAAAACCAGAGATAGAATTTCTAAAATCAAGTTCCTCTCATCAACAAAAAGGGTTCTGCTTAAGAAACAATGACAAGCTTTTATTTAGTGTTTTTACATAGAAACTGATGCACTACTTTAATTAGTTGAGATTATGAAAGAATGAGGCGTATGAATTTGATCAGGATTACAACAGTGCATATGACTTTGGTCAAGACCGATCTCACTGTGGATTTTCCTTTTTATATAGCTATTATGCACCTGAAGTGGGAGCCTCTTCATTTCTTGTCTAGCTTGTTAGCATGACTAGACACAACTTCACCTAAACTAATGCAATTGACAGCAGGCATTTCTGTCTGTATATGTACATGACATGATTAGATTTTCATGCCATTTAAATGATTTTGCACATACTGACATAATACACTCAATGTGTTGTCAAAAAATGTATGATGTGGGTTAATTTCATGAGTTTTAAGCTCACCAGCACATCGATGATATCAAAGAAATTCCTCATCATTTGTATCCACATAATAGAAGGGTTTTCTCCCTTTGTATACTTAAATTATTAATATGCAGAGATCTCTCTCATTATCCAAACCATTCAAGATTTTGATGATGTAAGCCCATATTTCAAGTTTGATCAAAATGAGGTCAGAACTATGTGACTGGATATGACTCCTTTTTGAACCCATGCAAAATTTTAAACATACAATCCTACATTTCAAGTCTGAATCAAATTAGATCAGAAATATGGCTTCCAGGGGCATAACAAGCTCTGCCAATCAGGTCCAAGACCGCCTAATTGGTATGAATGGCTCTCACTCTGATCACTTTATTAGTATGCATGGATCTTGCTCATTACTGAACTTTTTTGAGATCTTAATGATATAAGCACATATTCCAAGTGTGATCAACATCAAATCAAAAATATGACCTACACTACAGAGTCTCCAGAGTAATAACAAAATTAACCAATTACATGCAAGATCACATCATTAATATGCACACATCTCACTCATTCTTCAACACATCGAAGATTTTGATGATATAAATTCATAGTCATAGTTTGACTGAAATCAGATCAAAATATACAGTGGTAACAAGCAAATGCTCACTGATGGTTTAAAGCACAACATTAATTCATAATGCACAATACATGATGGATTCATGGCCATACCATAAGCTCACTTGGTCTTGCGGCCAGATGAGCTAAAAATAAATATGGCCACAGATGACTAGGAATAAATCAATGAATCTAGAGATATTCTTCCCACTATTTTATCGTGTTAGACATTCATTTCCATAATAATTAAACCAATATGTGCCAAGACTGCATGGTGACTGCTGCTTATAAATCTTGGCTACATGAAACAAAAGAAACAAAGTTAGTCGCTGTACTCAAATAACATTATAAAAGTAACTAAAAGAAACATAAATTTCAGGTGTACCTTTGGGTGATTGCCACTGAGTCTTTGGGATAACTCCTCGTTCATTGGATGAACTTTTGTGCGCCAATGGTGAGGCATGTATTGGAAATTCCATTGATTTTACTGCACTCACAGGATCGTAATTTCCTTTGTTGACTTCTGAAATAACATGTACAGTGGTTTTCATTAGGGCAAGGAATTCATAAAATAAAGTATTGTATCCTAGTAAAGGAGGGTGATCATTTTAGCCAAAAATCTGCAATGCTAAGGTTTCTTTTAGCAGCAGAATACTGTATGTGTTCAGATATCTAAAAAAAACAGAGATAGAATTTCTAAAATCAAGTTCCTCTCATCAACAAAAAGCGTTCTGCTTAAGAAACACTGACAAGCTTTTATTTAGTGTTTTTACATAGAAACTGATGCACTACTTTAATTAGGTGAGATTATGAAAGAATGAGGCATATGAATTTGATCAAGATTATAACAGTGCATATGACTTTGGACAAGACAGGTGTTTCTGTGGATTTTTATTTTTTCTATAGCTGTTATGCACCTGAAGTGGGAGCATCTTCATTCCTAATCTAGCTTGTTAGCATGACTAGACACAACTTCACCTACGCAAATGCAATTTACAGAGGCACATTTGTCTGTATATGTACATGACCTGATTAGAATTTCATGCCATTAAAGTGATTTCTATACTTGTTTAACACTACCATATTTGATGTAATACACGCAATGTATGGTTAAAAAATATGTGGGTAAATTCCACGAGTTTTAAGCTCATCATCACACTGATGATGTTATGAAGAAATTCGTCATCCTGTGTATGCACAAACTAGAATGGTTATCTCCCTTTGTCTAATCTTGGGAACTCTCATACTGAATAAACCATACATAAGTTTCTTCTGAAAATGATTGGACTCATTAAGTTATGTGATAACAAGCCACCAGACATGCATTCTCATAAGTTTTAAGAAAAATCAATGTTTTAGGCATGTTTTACCAGCTGCTTAATCCCCACAAGACAAGCTGATATCAAGAAACATGCATTCAGTAAGGCTGATTTGTGTGTGTGTGTTCTGTCCTAATCAACAGTGTGCACTTCTAAAGGTATGACACTATTTTTTGGACCAGGACTTTTTTAACATGGATGAAACATTAGCTCTTATGCAAGCATCTTTTCATCAGTGTAAATAAATCTTTATAATAATAATAATAATAATAATAATAATAATAATAATAATAATAATAAATTTGTTGTTATTATTATTATTATTATTATTATTATTAATATACATTTATTTTCAGATGGTAACCAAATTAGTTTAATCTCCCTTGTGGTCCCTACATTATACACAAAAATGGCGAACTAAATGTACAAAGATGCATTGTAGCACAATTATTTACAATTTTATAAAAAGAGAAATTAAAGGAGAGGGAAATAAAAGATAACATAAGAAAAGAAAGATATTGTGAGGAGGATCAAAAACGTCAGAAACTGTGGAGGAATGAAACAACGTACTTATTAATCATACAGATGTATCAAGCTGCCATTTTTTTTAAATTCTTTGAAGAAAAGCATTTAAAAAGGGTGCTTGTTTCACATATTTAGGTAAACCATTCCAAATCAATAGGCCAGAATATGCAAAACTTTTCTTAATTCCTTTCATGGTTTTTGAATTTTGTAATTAGTACTTGATGAAGACTGTAAAAGGGTTGAATTTAGATTTGCATGAGTGTTGACCAAAGTTAGGAGATACTGAGGCCCCTCTAGATTTAAGATTTGTATATCAATTTAGACTTCTTTAACTGAAAGAATTCCTGGTAGGTCCACTGCATGATTATGTAGATGGATCAATTTAATGTTTGTACTATTTCAATGAATTTGTCAACTTTTACTTTTTTAACTTTTTTTTAAATGTATTAATATCATTCATAATCAACCTTATCCAAGATCCTGATAATATAATCCAATATATCAAACCTGATAAAACCCTCATCAGAAATTAAGCTTCCAGTTCTTAAACATGTATTGATGGATGAAAAACCGACACACAACCATACCATAATCTCAGGTGACCTAACAAAGGACCCCCTTAATTTGTCAAGTCAGACTTGTATTTAGCTTGAAAATACAAAGAAATGAACACTTACATTGTAGCTAAATTTAAACAAAAGGCTCAAGTGGGTCTAAGATAACTCACCTGGCTGCTATCTGCCTAATGACCAAATGCAAGAGCAGTTCGCCAAGAGATCTGGTCAGTATCACATTATATTTAAAGGCTGAATTATAATTCCCAGATGCTCTGTGTCAATGTTGCTCAAATTCTTTTCAGCAGACTTTTTTGATAAAGTTGTGAAAATTTTAATCTTTTATTGTAATATCAGCCATATTGGATAGTGGACTGCATCTTTTGCATCATTTCTAAAGGCTTTCAAGCTAGGATTCTTTCGGTCAAGTTTGGTCCAATTTCTGTCAAGCAGTTATTTTCTGTTATTACCGGTGTTAATAAATAATTTGTCTCAGCTCAAGAGGCTCAGATGGTGGAGGGTGTAAACCCACTGGTTTGGTTTGATCCAGGGAGACAACTATGGATCTTGAAACTCACTTGGCTTGTGCCTGCATATAACCCTGCATTAGGAGGGAAGGAATAGTGTGGAAAAACAGGTCTACTTCGTGTCACCAGAAGGGCCCACTCTACCTCTGGTACCAGAGGGGAGTTTACCTACCTATATAGGTCTGAAGAAAGAGTAACAGAGAAGGCAGGTGTAAGGGCAGGCAGAACCTATATCAGATCCTATTCGACCTTTGGGACATAGTGATATTTATGTTCAACTGTTTATTCAATTGAGTGATCAAGAATTTGAAAGAATGAGAGATAAAGATGGTTATTGTAACACAAACACAATAAAATAGTTTTCAGATGTACATGCTCACAGAATTTCAATCACAGGTGACAAAAGTTTAAATGAATTTTATTTATTAATGCAATTTAAGAAGAAAATGAGGTACAATTTTCAATATTAGATGAAAGTAATTGACGTTCTAATACAACTGGTACTTTTATTCTGCAACAGGATGACTTTAGAAACTACTCTAGATTGTCAGGGCTGCAGGTGGATTCACCATCATGGACCTTAGGGAATTAGTGTGGGTCACTCATAATTCACAGAAAATGGATTTAGTTTCTTATTGCATGGATGTGGACCTTTCTGTTAATCCTCAACACATGTACATGCCCCATACCCACAATGCATGATAGGGGTGAAACGATACACCTCTGCCATGCACAGATACGATTCTCGATACACAGCCTATGATACGATACATTATCGATACACATATCAACTTGACGGTCTTTTCATCTTTAGAATGTCTGTCAATGGTAGGGTGGTGCCATTTTTTTTGTGTTGACATAGTGGGTGTATTTCCAGTATGCAGATTACAAACAAACATTGACTTACCATCTGTTCATATGCCATTCTCATCTGTGACATGATTTTAAAAATAAATACTTCTAAACAGACTAGCTGTTAGTGATTTTTATTCACCCTTTTAGGCCATTTCAGGCTGCTCCATTCGATCATATGCATGACTCATTATGGTCACCACGCCCTTTGTTTTACATTGAATGAATGTTTTTAAAACATCTTATTGCCAGTTTCATGCCTTCACTTAAATTTTGAAGAGATTACAGTGTTATCTTCAAAACAGAAGAAACAGTGAAATTTCCTTGTGCATGGAAATTCTTATCTAGAACAAATCCGAGTTTGGGAGCGGAGATGACTAATAGCCAGATCCTTCACATTGTACTTCCTGCAGATGCAAATCAACTGCCACAGCCACTGACATTTGTTTCTGTCAGTGAAAAAGGAAATTATTGACAACACCCACTCCCTTTCTACAAATTAACAAGGTGGCTATAACTCGTGCGTTTTGGAATCTGCCCCCTTGCTGATTCTGTGCTTTTTTTTTTTTAAATTCCATCGGCATGTTTGGTTGCTGATTACATATATCAGCGTAAAAGGAGATATTCCAAACATATTCCCCATGTACGATTTAAGTACTTTACACATATCATTTAATAGTCACTTTTGTGTGAAGTTTCTATGTTGCTTTGTATCTAATTGGATAGAGTTTGGATGCCAATATTTCTGGTATGTCATGCAGTGAACAGACTACAGTTAGTTATAATTGGTGGTTATTGATTTACCCTGGACTTGAACAAACAATAACCACTAATCAGAACTGCATGTAACACTGCATTGCACACCGGATGTGTAGCCTTCAATTCGATCCAAGTTGCGATGCAACAGATAAATTTAGCGTAAAAGTGGTTATTAAATGATCAGTAAAGCACTTAAATCATACATAGGGAAGAAATCTGCAATGTCTTCTTTCCGTTGATATATGTTATCAGTGGCTGAAGATGCAGACGAGATAAACTAATTAGCATGGAATTGGGGCAGGAGAAGGGGCAGATTTCGAACCACGTGAGTTAGTCACCTTGTGTTAATTTGTAGAAGGCGAGTGGATGTTGTCAATTGCTTTTATTTTTTACTGACAGAAATGAGTGCAAGTACTTGCTACGGCTGTCTTAGATGAAGTCTCAATTTAAGAATGAAAAGGCAAATGACTAATAATTATTCACGACTGCTGAAGATTAAAGAAACTTGCATAGAGTAAGTATAGTTTTGTATTGATTCTTCCCCTCTTGCATCAATATGGGTATCGACATAGAAAAAGTATCGATACATCGATATATCAATTAATCATTTCACCCCTAATGCATGAATGTAAAATGTTGAATCTATGACAACTGTACTTCTGAAAGTTTGTTTCTTTTCCACCATTCTGTTGAACTATCACATATTCAGAAATCCTCAAATATAACTACATAATTGAGAAACTGTAAAATTCAATGAGAATAAATAAGCTGGAAACTCATTTAATTTGTAACCAATGATAATGAAAAATTTGTGAAAAGACTAATTTATGTGATTCAAACAGAATGTATAGATTTTAGCCAGTCCTAAACTTATAAAAAATACAGACACTGAAGTTTTTATCTTTGGATAGTCACGTGGACATTGGAACAGTTGGTTGGACATGCACAAGAACACCTATGTGATTGATATGTTGAACTTCTGGACTTGGTAAAAATTGTTGTGTGAGAGACATCACTGTATACATAATGCACTGGAAATATAAGGTCATAATCACAGGGTGAAATATTAGTTTTGGGTCAGTTCAAGTAAAAGCATTTTATACATTAATTATTTTCATCAACTGTGTATTGTTCAAGTAATTAATAAATTACAATACATATTATTTAATTTGTTAACAGCAAACAAGTTTAAACATTAGTGTGTTGAGAAACCTTCTCCCTGACTCCATCTGTAACATAAGCAGCATATTATAAATTAGGACTACCATCGTTTATGTCAACTCAAGTGGCCATTAGGCCCCATGTCAAAGCTGACCTCTATCAATTTATATTAGTTGCTTTTCTAGGAAAGCAATCTAATGTGTAAGTTCTATATTTTGCAGTCACCATATCTAAGGGTACTTTATCAGCCATGTTCGAGCAAAACTGGACAAAAGGCCTGATAAACAAATGTTCAAGTTTTGTGAAATCGGTTGGGACCCTTAAAACACTTTTCATACCGAAAAAAATATATGGAACCGCATACTATATCTTTGATGAATTTATAAAACCTTAATGCAAAGAAGCTTTATGAGAAATTAAGTGAAAATTGATACAGTAGTGTTTGAAAGATAAAGTCTTGCAAATGTTTACCTAAGCAACAGGCACGTGTAAGATGGATTGACAATGCACAATGTATGAATAATGTACCAAAGTAAACAATAAACTCTAAGAGCATTTTATCCAGATGGGTTGTCATAAACCCTCTTCCCTACTGCTACTAATGCTGCTACTAATACTGCTACAACTACTACTACTACTACTTCTGTACTTGCATACAATTCTGAGATCTGACTTTCCTTTGTGACCGGTTTACAGAGGTACTGGGATGACATCAATTTTTGGAACAAAATATGTTTCTTTAATAATGCTTATCCAATCATAATTCATTAGAAATAAATACAATAATTCACAAAACCAGTGCTAACAAGCAAAAGAAAAACCCAAACAAACATTAGTCCCTCAAAGGAGCTGATGCTCTACTGGCCAAAAAGAACTTCCAGAAGTCAAGATAAGACCATTTCTTCTTTATAACTGCTGAGTGCTGAAACTCAGATTTCTGATATTTCTTTTAGCAATAACAAGAGTTTCACACAAATTACTGTGGCAGCTGTATTGAATGTTAAAATTGTAACCATTTTCATTTAGGACAAACTAGAAACATCATTAGACATCTTTTGGTGAAAGCCCTGTGTGAATATGACCAGGTATAGCAAAATCCATTGACCAGGAGCCTGGGATAACTAAAAATTAATGCCAGGCAACCATTTTCCCCAATGTGTTTGCCCAGTCAGACAACCAAAAAATATAAAAAAGTTATCGTGTAATGGAGTTTTGTATATTTTCCAGCAACAGACATTTGATCACTGAATTTGTCCCACTGGGTACCCACAGCAGGGTGCCTGAATTATCTCAATATAATTCCATAATTGAGTACATGTTGAGTGATTGCTGTTGGTAAGAGGCCACACTACTTCACGTGTCTGCTGCTCATTATCTGATTAAGTAATCATGGTCCATATTACCACCCCATCAGGGAGAACACTTAAAGAAACAAGACTTGCAAATGTTTGTCTTTTGTCAACCTACCAACATATGCTAGCAGTTTCTTTCATCTTTGACTTGACACACTGAATGTATATGATCCAGTACATGTATTACACTTCTCTCATTCAGTTCTGTTGAAGAAATCACTGTAGAGCATTTGAAAGTATTTAAATAATTGAACCAGTCACAATTGTTGTTGCATTTTACACTGGTTTGTGGCGTAATGGCTAAACAAAAATGAAAAGTTAACAGCTCCCCAAGAATTCTGACACAGGATTAACAAGGTCAGATCATTGATACTGTGAACTGTAATGATGTAAACTCAGATGAACATAAATTACGTTTAAGTTTCTGGTCAGGAGTACTGGCCAACTACTAAACAGCTGATGGACAAAACATGTTAGAAAATGGAAATTGTTTGATTATCATTTAGTTATTGATCTTAAATAGATTCATTACGTATGTAAACTTATGTGACACTGTCCATTAGCAGAGCAGGACAGACTGTGACTTGCAAGTATTGTGCTCAATTAGGACTATATATATATATATATAAGTAAATTTAATTGTAGGATGGAAGTTATTGGATAATTAAAGAAATATTTTTAAATTGTCACCTGTTTCGATCCATTTTGATTCTATGTTGTCAATAAATCTGCACCAGCTTAGAGGTCTATAGGGTGCCTCGTTGAGGAGCTTTTGCTTGGGTCCTCCCATAAATGTATTGGCATATGAAGGTGCCATTTTAGTGACCATTACAGTTCCATTAATTTGTAGGAAGTGTTGGTTGTTGAATTCAAACTCGTTAAACTTAAGAACATGCGTTAAGAGTTTGACCAAATGGAATATAGGTGAGGAAGGATCAGGTTGACCGTCCCTTGCAGGCTGTGATACCTTCCTTGTGTGGGATGTTGGTGTATAAGGAACAGATGACCATAGTTATGAGGAGAGTGTTATCTGGAAGGTTATATTTTGGTGTTTTGTCAAGATAGTCCGTTTTATCTTGGACATATGAAGGCAGTTTTTCCACGAAAGGCCGAAGATGATGATCAATGAATTCAGACATTTTTTCAGTTGTTTCCGGAATGATTGGTCTCCCCGGGTTCCTTCTTTGTGTATTTTAGGGAGTAAATAAAATCTTCCTGGTTTGGGGTCAAATGGTAGGAGGTAAGTCAGTGTTTTGTCATCAATGTGACCTGCGGTATGCATGTCTTTTAATGTCTTACATACGATTTCAGCATGTTCGCTGTTGGGTCATGATTGAGTTTGTTGTAAAATCTCTCATCTGAAAGATGTCTTTTCACCTCAGCGATGTAGTCAGACATATTCATGACAACAATGCAGGATCTCTTGTCCACTGGCTTGATAATAATATCTTCCCTATCTTGCATAGTCAGACATATTCATGACAACAACGCAGGATCTCTTGTCCACTGGCTTGATAATAATATCTTCCCTATCTTGCAGTTTTTTCAGCGACTGTCTGTCCTGTTGGGTTAATTTGTCCTTTTTGGTGTGGCTATATATATATATATATATATATATATATATATATATATATATATATATATATATATATAAGCTGGTAAAAAGTGTTGATTACAGCAATAATGACGGCAACTGCAGTAATTTTCTGGGCAACCAGAAAAATACATTTCCTGGGAAACCAAATTTTCAAAGCTGGTTGCCCAGGGATAGTAATGGACATTCAAAATTTATCTATTCCTGATGACCATCCAATCAGGAGGAGTAGCGATTAGAGTTTCAAAATGGCCATATTGGTGATCAGATCAGCATCATTTAAATTCCGAACCAACTAGATATCATATAAGAAATCTTCTGGTGAAAACCCCATGTTGATATAACCATCCATCTAGGAGGACAGCATTGTAACAAGATTTTCCAGATAGCACCAAAGTGGCCATATTGGATGCAAATTCAGTACCATTTAATTTAGGTCCAACTAGACATCACAAGAAGTATTTTAAGGAAAATCCCATGCTGATATGACCATCCATCCAGGTGTAATAGCTATAACAAGATTTTCAACATGGCCACTGTGCCAGCCCAATTTGAGGTCAGATCAGCACCATTTTCAAATAACACTAACTTGATATCAGAAGAAGTCTTTTGGTGAAACCCCCATGTTGATATGTCTTTCTGTTCAGAAGGAGTAATTATAACAAGATTTTTTAGATGACTGCCATGGTGGCCATATTGGATGTCATATTAGCATCATGCTTTATTAGGACCAACTAGACATCATAAGAAGTTTTTAGGTGAAAACTGCATGTGAAATTGATTTTCCATTCATGAGAAGTAGCAATAACAATATTTTCAAAATGGCTGATATGGTGGCCATATTGGACCTCTGATCTGTACCATTTTCATTAAAGACCAACTAGACATCATAAGAAATATTTATTGAAAACTCCATGTTGATATGAACATCTATTCAAAAGGGGATTTTGAAAGATTTTGAAATTGTGGATTTTACAAGATTTTGAAATTGGTCACTGTGTCGGCCATATTGGATGTCCGAGTGGCACCATTTATATTTAGGACTTGTTAGACATCAGCAGAAGTAGCAATAACATGATTTTAAATATGGCTGCCATAGTGGCCAAACTGGATGTCAGATCAGTGTCATTTTCATTTAGAACCAACATGACAGCACAATAAGTCTATTAGTGAAAAACCCCATGTTGATATGATCATCCATACAGAAGAAGTAGATTTTCAATATAGCTGCTATGGTGTCCATATTGGCTGTCTGAGCAGCACAATGCTTTACATATAGTTTATAAGGAGTAGTTACAATAAACTTGTGCTAAATGGATGGACAGATGAAGCACGATGGATAACAGGCCATCCCATAAGTTCTTCTGGACTAAGACCAGTCGAGCTAAAAATTAATCATTTCTTTTCACTTGTTTTAGCAATGAAAGTTCTGTACAATGTAATATGGACAGTGTCCCAAATAATACATTTTTCTCTTTAAGCTCTTCTATTTGCTCTGCTTTTAATTCATCCTCAATTGTTCAAGATCCCAATAGTTTGTTCCCAATCATTTTGCTTGTAATGTTGTACAAGGACAAATCTACTCAAAGTTCCCTCTATGTCCTGTACTTGTTGAACAAACTATATCATTTTTTTCTTGGGTTTAATCATTTGCCAGTCAGGACATTAATGCCTCTTCTGTTTCTATATTTATTTTTTCTGTCTGTTTCAATCAAGCATTCATCCACAATACGGTATTTAATCTAGGCTGTTTGGTTGTTTTTTTCTGCTAGTGCAGTAAATTTCACTATGTACCATCCCCCAGTCAATATACTGTGCATACACTTCATCAATCTGCTTGCTGCATTGAGTATGTTATCCTTCACTCCACTTGCATACTGGTTGTGCAACAATGATGGCAGGGAGGAGGGCAGAGCCCGATGACCAAGAGGAGTAATTATAAAATCATGTTTAATCTAAATTTGCTTTTGTTACATGCTATAATTTCCTATAATTATATCCTATAAATTCGCATCTAGATGCAAAAAAATATCGTTCTATTAGAGACAGATCTTTATTCCAATCTGTCTCCCACTTTCATGATGGAGAAACATGTTATGCAACAGAAATTCTTGACTGTGATTGGGGCTATCATCTTCTCCTCAAAAAGCCATACGAGGAAGTTTGCTATGGGATCAAGGCTTTTAAAGGAGAAACATTCCTCTGTTCACATCACTGGAAGAAGATTCTCCATCTCTCATCATAGGCTTTCAAAGTGTTGTGCATTATTGTCCAAGCAATTATGTCCACCACTTGTTCACATAAATGTATATGAGGAGGGAACCTGCATGCACAGCTGTATCAGCAGGCATGGGGATGGCAGGACTTTCTCTGGAAATCTTTGCAGCTAGGTTGAGAAGGTCCATGATTTTTCCCACTTGAGTGGAGCAATCAGGGCTAGTTTGCACATGGACAGTCACTTCTGAATGACCTGGAGAATATCAGGAGTTGGGGGAACATCATCAGCAAAGACAAACTTGTGTCAAATCAGAGAATGGGCATTTACTTACAACTTGAAGGTTTTTATATGAGAGAAGGCACATGAAGTTTGGGAGTTTGGCATTATAGTTCACTGAAAAATAGTCCTCTGTGGGTCAATCATGATTGGTGCAGATTTGACTCAAGACTTTTGTTCAGTGCTTGGTTTTATCAGGACAGCCAGTCTGTTGGATATTGAGTCTGAATGGATGTGGTGGACTTATGGATTTGTTCATTATGTCACCACCTGTGAAAATCACAATCAAAGAGGCAAAGATCCAAGGACTTAGTTCTCTGTTGCCTTCTTAGGTAACTGATGATAGCAGAGGTGTCACAAAGAACCAGAATGCCCTTTTCAGATCATTTCTCCTGCCACAATTGTAAACCATTTACTGTGACCTTTATCTCCAGGAGGTTGGCATGTGTGAAATGCTTCTGAAGGAACCAACCAGTTCATTGAGAAGGAGGGCAGGACATGTAAATGAAGACTTTTGGCAGCTAGTGATGAAAAAGAATGCCCACTACACAGTATGACAGGTCCTCCCATTTGCTGGGAGGGAGTGACATGTAGTCTACAACTTAGATCATCTGGTCAAGTCGGCAAGGCTTCAGCCACCTCTAAGATAGAAGGATTATTAACAGCAGTTTCATATGAATGCAACCTAAGATGTGAAGATCTGGAGTCATGCTGATATTAGACTCTCTACGAGGAAAGAAGGTACCAATCATCAAAGCAGATTCCAAAAGGAGGTGAACTGTATTAAGGAAGCTTATAAAATGCATGTCCAGATGAGTGAAAATCTGGGACTTGATCAACTTGGATCTGTCCTTATTGAAAAGGAATCTATAGCAAAACTAGAGGAATGAGGAATTATATAACTCTCCTCTGCCTTCCATCTCAGCAAACATGATGTTACACATAGGCACAAAACTGTACTGCAAAGTTGTTTCACTGCATTTATTTGTGGCTTTATTGCAAATATTTAATTATCCTCACTGTGTATAATTATAGTCTTGTATGTTTGTGCTTATTTCCAATGAAATGATTAAAATTCATTAAATATTGTTTAAATATTTTTTTCATTGAGGCTTTTACAAAAATCTCTGCACTGAAATTAGTTCATATATTTCATCGGAAACAAACACCCATGCGAAAAATATTACTACTATTACTACTACTAATAATAATAATTATAGCAGTAGCAACAGCAGTAGAAGTTGTTGCATGTCCAGATGAGTGAAAAACTGGGACTTGATCAACTTGGATCTGTCCTTATTGAAAAGGAATCTATAGCAAAACTAGATCAATGAGAAATTATATAACTCTCCTCTGCCTTCCATCTCAGTAAACAGATGATGTTACACATTGGCACAAAACTGTACTGCAAAGTTGTTTCACTGCATTTATTTGTGGTTTTATTGCAAATATTTCATTATCCTCACTGTGTATAATTATAGTCTTGTATGTTTGTGCTTATTTCCAATGAAATGATTAAAATTCATTAAATATTGTTTAAATTGTTTTCAAGGAGGCTTTTACAAAAATCACTCCACAGAAATTAGTTCATAGATTTCATCTGAAACAAACACCAATGTGAAAAATATTACTACTATTACTACTACTAATAATAATAATAATAATTATAGCAGAAGCAACAGCAGCAAAAGTTGTAGCAGTAGCGGATGTAGTAGTAGCAGCAGTAGTAGTAGTAGTTATAATAGAATTGCTACATTATCCCAGTCTCTTCAAGGAAATAGTCCTCACCTGCAAATTGGTAGCATATAGGTGGCTAATGGACTTGACCAAAAAGTATTGCATATTATTACATAACCAAACAGGTGTGATACCTGGCTAACTTAGGGATGTGTAAAGTTTTACAAACTTGGTAGCATTTGTATCTGTGATTACTTTTTTAAAACTCTCTGAACTTAGACTTCTAGGGTTGCAGTTGGCAGTTGTGGCATATGTGTCTTACAGACACAAATCTAGTTTTAACTGAGAACTAGAGCTATTAGCAATGGATGAATCTCCAAGGGCGATGCATACTATATTTTGCTTATTACGGCCTTAAAGAAAGGAATTTACAGTCACAATCCATAACTGTAATATGGAAAACTGAAAATTAGACTGACTCAAGGTCTCATCAGTTATAAAGGTGCCTGCCTTATTTGGTTGAAATCCAACAATCCTTGATAGAGTAATGCTGCATAAATCGATGTCAGTAGGACAGGCAATCAAATAGGCATAACTCCTGTAACAGTTACTGATACTGCGGAAGGCTGTCAATCAGAATCATTTAAAGTCTCATCAATATAAAGCCCTACATCAAATTGAGTTGAAATCCAACACACCTTGGAAACATTATGCTTCTGAAACCAAAGTCAGGAGGAGAAGCAATTCAGGGGCACACCTTCTGCAAATGATGTCACTGAATGCTAAAAATCAACTCAGTGAAGGTCTCATTAATACAGAGCTGCATGCCAAATTTGGATTAAGTCCAAGTATTCTTGGTAAAGTTACACACTGGAAATTAAAGCTGGGGGGACTGGCAATCATGGGCCATAACTCCTCTAAATGATGACAAGAAAGGATTTAAATGAATACTTCTGAAGCCTCAACAATATAAAGCTGTATATCAAATTTGATTAAAACAGAACAATACCCAGTAATGTTATCTTGCAGAAACCAAACTGGTGACTGAAGGGCAGATGGATTACAGGATGGACTCACAGACAGATGGATTACAGGATGAACTGACTGAAAGATGGACCACAGACAGGATGGATGTACAGATGTACAGTATGATTACTATATGGCTCTGTCAACTTTGTCCTGGGGGGGGGGGGGGATTGGGGGATTGGCAGAGGAGCCTAATGATTAATTCTACCATGCAAGACTAGGGAAAAAACTAATTCTGAAAAAACATGAGAGACTCAGTATGATATTGCTACCCTTACAAGAGACAATGTTAGATCACTTTTATTCAATAAAAAAATTCCTGGTATTTTTTTCTTCTCACTAACCTTCAATAAAATACACTACACACAGTGACCTGAATTTGAAATAAATATACAACAATTTGCACACATCTTTTTCTTGGCAAATCATTTAATTGCGACTCAAACTATTCAGATCGAGAATTGCACTTTTGCTGAACACTGCATGTGAGTTGTAGTAGAGTAGCTCAACGAATAGCAGCATGACATGTATATGTTACCAAACTCCTTTTGAGTTAACATGGTCCCATTCACAATTGGTAGAGGAAAAATCTAAGAATATAATAGACTGATGATGTAAAATCTATAAATAGAAACACTTTTTAGACAGAGTTTCTTTCTCTTGTATAGGGTTAATGTTTCTGTTTTGTTTAAATGATGATTGTGATAAATATGGTTATTAAAAGGACACAAATTATGCAAATAAACTTTCTTCTGCTGATTGTGGGCATTTTATTGCATGCATTATTTCAACCAGAGCATACCGGTAATCAATCATTTACATATCTCTATTGCAGACAATGTAAACATTAATTATCATGCCAAAAATAAACTCAGATTAAAGTGATCTTGACAAAGTAATGCTGATCCCTTTTTTAAATTTCTTTTGCAATTGTTTTCTTGTTGCATTTAAAACCTGTAACCTTTTCTAAATTTTGGCTACTTACCTACCTACCTGTCACCTACCTTCCTACTTAACTACCTCTACCTACCTACCTGTCACCTACCTTCCTACTTAACTACCTCTACCTACCTACCTGTCACCTACCTTCCTACTTAACTACCTCTACCTACCTACCTGTCACCTACCTTCCTACTTAACTACCTCTACCTACCTACCTGTCACCTACCTTCCTACTTAACTACCTCTACCTACCTACCTGTCACCTACCTTCCTACTTAACTACCTCTACCTACCTACCTGTCACCTACCTTCTTACTTAACTACCTCTACCTACCTACCTGTCACCTACCTTCCTACTTAACTACCTCTACCTACCTACCTGTCACCTACCTTCCTACTTAACTACCTCTACCTACCTACCTGTCACCTACCTTCTTACTTAACTACCTCTACCTACCTACCTGTCACCTACCTTCCTACTTAACTACCTCTACCTACCTACCTACTGGGCATAAAAAAACAACAATAAGAATATTCTTCTGTATGATATCAATACAGAGGTCCTGTAATGATAGATTAAACTAGAACCTAGAAGCCAGGTTTTACTGGATAAAAGTCACATGCTTTGAGTAACCTTTAAGTGACAGCCAGAAATATATGCATATTTCATGCATAAATAATTATAATGATTAGCTGCTACAGATGAGGATTACATAAAAATGATGCATCATGCAATCATTAATCTGATTCACATGTACAATACATAGTTTACATGTTGAAGGTAATCCATCATAATATACAAAGTTTAGTCATTTATATGGAAAGAAGTTTACCACTGAATAAGCATATATATATATATATATATATATATATATATGTATAGATAGATAGATATGCAAACTCGTAAGGTCCTTTCAACCTTGCTCAGTTTATTTATTATTTCATTGTATCATCTATGTAAATATCTACAGTCAACATCATGTCGATTCTGTATAGTAACTTCATTTTTGTGTTTTGTGTTTTGTTCTTGTTTCATTTGTGTAATCATCTTTTGTGGCTTTCAGTGCCTTTGAAAAAGGAAGTGAGAGATTTTGAAAGCACTTGGGCTGGCTTCTCACATTAGTAAGCATAAAATGTAAGTCAAAGTTACCTTCTGTGGTTGCAAGCATGTAGTACTATCAATGATGCATCCAATTATCAAATAAAGTTTCATGATTGGTACAAAATTTCAACAAAGTCATTAAAGCATGAAATACAGAGCACATATACTTCGTTTTGCAATAAGGATGTAGAACTTATCATGATGCATCCACCCACCAAGATGTATGATTCTAAGTAGGTTAGGATGTACAAAGCATGCTACTGTGTAAAGTCATTCAAGGTCTTATCAGAATGAAACCTGCATGACAGATTTGGTTGAAATTAACAATCTTTGTCAAAGCAAATTGCTGCAGAAACCACATTAAGGAAGACATGTAATGGGTGGTATAATTAGCGTAATCATGCCGTGAACACTGGACAAACATTTTACTCAATAAAGGTTTCATCAATATAAGCCCAATACCAAAGTTGGAAACCTTGGTAAAGTTGTGCATGGAATGCTGTAAATATCGTGTCTAGGATCTCTTAAAAAAAAAGCATAAACCCAAATGTATTTGAAATCCAATAACTCTGATGTCACTGAACATTGGAAATCAAATTCATTTAAAAGTCTCATTAAAGATAAAAGTGGTCTGAGGAATGAATATAGACAATGTCCATATACACAATAAGTTTGTACTGGCTCCAAATGAAGGTGTATGAGAAATCTTGTTGAAATTCACCAAATCGTGGTAAAGTAGTGCTGCGGAAAGCAAAGCCATGAGTTCAAACAGTCATAGAGCATAACTCCTGTAATTTATGTCATACATCCTGGAAACCAACTTCTCAGCAATATAAAACCCCATATCAAATTTAGTTGAAATCCAATAAACCTTAGTAAAGTTGTGCTGCAAGAACCAAAGTCAGCAGGGCAGGCAATCATGGAGCATAACTCCTGCAAATAATGTCATGGAATGCAGGAAATCAAACTCATTCAAGTCTCAGCAAGATAAAATTGAATCCCAAATTTGACTGAAGTTGTGAACTTGTGAAAATTAAGATGCAGCAATGAAAACGTTTGAGGGACAATCATGGGCCATAACTCCTCTAAATGGTGACCGATAAGGCTGGAAATTGATCTCTTTCATGGTTTCACCAATATCAAGCTGAATACCAAATTTAGTTTAAATCCAGCAATTCACAGTAAAGTTATCTTGTGGAAACCAAATTGTTGATGGACAGGCTGACAGACTGACTGATAAATGGACAAACAATTGCACTCAAAAATTGAAAGGGGAGGGGACAAATTTTGTAAAGAGAAGTGTTAATGTTCTACCTGATCCGAGAAACTGCAATACTCTCACCCTCTCTCTCTCTGTCTCTTGCATATACTGTAGTGTGCCTATTGTACCACTGAGTGTGCAACCAATTTCCTTCCTGCAACTCTAATGCTTACACAGATAAATTTGCACTCAGATTAAGTGAATAATTTGTCACTGTTCACGTGTCAATGCCATAAATTGCAAATTAGATACTAAGTCGTATTTTGTCAACTGCAATCTTCATTTATACGCTCTATGCTCCTGTTTTCATAATAAAAATGACAATTTTGCACCTTGCTAACCATAATAGCACAAATTTGGGGGGGGGGGGATAAACATCCCTTTTAACACATTATTGGCTGTATCGTTCCAAGAAGTGGATGCTAAATCCTTTCTCAAGGACACATTGAGGCAGCCAACCAAGGCTGACCTGGGTAGGTATCGAATTCATGACATATGGATTATAAGTATGTTGTTCTACCAACGGAGCTACCATGGCTCTCCATAATAGTCCTTCAACTCATGATGATATGCTCAAAAAATCCAAGACAGTTACCTGACTTCGGGCTGTATGAACAATAACATCATTTTATGTTCCACATCATGATGTGCATATACACTAATCTTTAATCCTTAAGTCCCTATCACCAAACAAGTCTTCAACTATGTTTAATACATGATATACAAATTACTGAACTAAAACAACTTATTCAAATAAAAGAGCCTTAAACAGTTTATTATACCTTCACCTTGTATTTAAGATATCTATATAGAGTCACCAGCAGAAAATGCCTGACTTAGCACAATATTATTTAATGAGTCAGTGAACTTGATCCTGACCTTTAAACCCTAAGTAGGCCTTCCTTCCCTTTAAGGCAAACTATTAACTAAGTTCTGTGGAAGAACACTGTGCTGTCTAGAACACAGGAAATAATGGTGAAGCACGTTTTTGTTATTTGGGTATAACTCTGCACTATCTACACCTGGATTTACTGATGATTATGACATCACCACTTACTTGGCCATCATGAACTTTAGCAAGGAAACTTAAATCTGCTTACCTCCCTTATGACCTGATTGAAGTTTCTGAAGCTGGTTCTGGAAAGCCTGTAAGCCAAAAGCATCATCTTTGAATTATACTAGACAAATGGCCAAGACAAATTCTATGGGAATCCATTAAAAACCCATTTTCTCTGCTGAGGATCTAAATTATCTGGGATACACCAATATACCAAGGTTGATCAAGATATATTGTAATATGATTGTGTAATATTGTTCAGAACCAAATAAAATTAGTACAGAAATCTAAATCACCACCTTAGTCACCGAAACATTATCTCTGATCATCAAGATTTTGCCAAGTCTTGCTGTACCCAAATGCCAAGTCTGGTTAAATCCTCAGCCTAGGTCACAACAGTTGATTATCCTAGTGTCCTTAAATTTAATCTATACTTGTTTCAATTGTAAGGTTGACAAGCCATGATGCCATTATTGTGAACAAGAAAATATTAAAGTGTCACATATGTTTTTGATTTATTCTAATCCTAATTTTCAACAACACAAATTGAGTTGACAAGATCCAAAACATAAGATTATTGCAATCTTTTACATTTAGTACATGTATATCTTAGCATAATCAGGTAATCAATTAAGGAATGTAAAGTGTCCTATAATTCTTTGTTCTAGATTCTATATTTTTGCTTAAACAAGAACAAACTGATTCTTTACTATCATGGGATAAAATGTCATACTGCTTAAGTCTGTAACAAAACAATGTGCACTAAAGTAATCTAAATAAACAAATCAGTATCTCCCTTAAACCTGCACTCCAAACCACTAATTTTAAACTTGTATGATGACCATGTGCTTTAAAGTTTATAACTTAGTTAAACAATTGAATTACAATGAAAATCCACCTAGATCATCCAGCTCAGCTTTCCTATTGGTTTGGTGCAACTTCAGTCTTGTAGATTTAAAGTAATATTGATTACACTCAGTGTCATGGAAGTTTTGGAAATGAGACTTGATTTCCAAAGATTACCAAGATGCACTGTGTTCAGATGATTGTTTTGCTTTTAGATTGGTGTGTTACACTTTTTGATGGAGAACTGCTTTTAGGCTGTGCACAAATCACGTGCTAGTGACACTGCAGTAGTGAAAGCACATGCTCCACAATTGGGTACAACAACCTTAAAGCTAATTATGGGTAAGCTGTGTACATTTGCAGATGCTAAACTGACCTTACTGCCATTTTCTTTGCACATTCATCAAAAACAACATACTAGCAATTGCCCTATCTTATTTACATGTTATCTCATCTGCCTGATGGGTATAGTGACCCTCTGGATTCTGGTTTTGTTTAAATAGAACAGGTTTTACGCTGGGCACAAGTCATGTGGTAGCAGAATATCGACAGTAAGAGAACTTGCTCTACATTTGTTTTGCCAATCCTTGGTTTAACTATGGGTAGGCTGTGTAAAGTTGCAAATACAACACAGACCTTATTACTTTTTGAATTAATTACACTACAGCATACTAGAAATTACCCTAAGCTTCTTTACAGGTTATCTTGTCTGTCTTTCATGTATAGTGACCTCCTGGATTCCCCTTTTTCTGTTTTACTTCACTGTATATTTTTGCAAATTATGTTTTCATAATGTTTTGTTATGACACAGAATAATATCATGCCTTTATCTCAATTTACATTTTCTTTGCAAGGAGGAATGCAGTTTAAATTATAGAGTGAGACAATTATATCAACCAAACACTTCTAGTTTAAACAAATTAACAGTGTACATACCTGATAAGTCTCAGTACTATCGGGATGAATTACAAATTTTACTTCTTTCAAGGAAGTGTTTGGCATGGACTTTTCAAATTCTATTACAGCTGTAAGCATTAAACTTGCTACCACGTCTTTTGGATAACTCAAGTTTCCTGTACCTATTGCTGGAAATGCAATGGATTTGTAATTTGATTTTGATGCTTGCTGCAGGCAATCAAGCAAAAACTTTTGAAAAATCTGCAAGAAATAGAAAATTACATTTATAAATACGAATTATGTTTTTAAGAAAATATACATAATAAACAATAGCTATGACACTATAATACCCCAACAATACATACAGTCCAACCTGTCTTTAAAGACCACCTAAGGAAAGTTTAAATTTAGTGATCTCTTGTGAAAGAGACAATGATAATTTTTTCATTAATTGTCAATTGATACTTTTATTTTATTTATTTAATATACTATTAACAGCCTTCTTGATTAAAAATAGACAAAAATTGCAATAGTTATTTAAAATATTTCATGATGACAAAAATATAATTATTATCACTCACCTGACTTACATAACTTAACAGTTGACCATTTCACAGCAGGCTTATTATATTCTAAGTCTGATCAAAATCAAATCAAATTTGGCCTCGAGAGTAGTAACAAGGTCAGCCAATCAGATGCAAGATTATCTCATTAGTATCTGTAGATCTCAATCAATATTGAACCCATCCAAGATCCTGATAATATAAGCTTATATTTCAAGTTTGATCACAACTGGATCAGAAGTATGGCTTCCGGATAGGTAACAAGTTCAGGCAATCAGATGCAAGATCACTTCTTTTGTATGTGCAGATTTTGCTTATTATTGAACTCGTCCAAGATCGTATTGATTTAAGCATATATTCCAAGTTTGATCAAAATCAGATCATAAATATGGCCTCAAGAGTGGTAACAAGATTAGCTAATCATGTGCAAGATCACCTTATTAACATGTGTGGATCTTGCTCATTATCAAATCCATCCAAGATCTTGATGATTTAAACCAATATTCCAAGTTTGGTCAAATCAGATCAAAAATATGGATTCAAGAGTGCTAACAAGCTCAGCCAATTAGATGCAAGATCAGCTCATTAGTATGCAAGGATCTTGCTCATTACTGAACTCATGTGGGCTCTTTCTGAATGATGTAAGCATATATTCTAGGTTGGATCAAAATCCGATCACAAGTATGGTCTCAAGAGTGGTAACAAGGTTAGCCAATCAGGTGCAAGATCACCTCATTAATATACTTGGATCTTGCTTATTACTGAACTCATCAGAGATTTTGATGATATAAACCCATATTCCAAGTGTGACTGAAATCAGATTAGAAATATGGACTCCAGAGTGGTAACAAGCAAATGTGGACGGACTGACGTATGACTGACAGATGAAGGAAGGACCACTGATAACACCGATGGATGCAGGGCCATACCATAAGCTCCCTTGACCTTATGACCAGGTGAGTTAAAAATCTTATAATGTATTTAAAATGAAAAGTATTAAAATAAAGATTTTTAAAAGTCTGAAATTATTGCTTTGAGACACTAAGAATTACACTGCACCCTCTTTATAACACTGTTCATGGAAGCCATATCCTATAAAACCTGGATAATAAACACTCCCTCTTTATAATGCTGTTCATGGAAACCATATACTGTAAAATTTGGATAATAAACACTCCCTCTTTATAATGCTGTTCATGGAAACCATATACTGTAAAATCTGGATAATAAACACTCCCTCTTTATAATGCTGTTCATGGAAACCATACACTGGAAAATCTGGATAATAAACACTCCTTCTTTATAATGCAATTGGTTAAAGCCATATACTGTAAAATCTGTGTTATTATATAGCAAAAGTCACAAGCCACAGAAGACAATCTGCTATGTTCCATTATCACCCATGGCTGCCTGTGAGGAGATTTCCTTGTTTCTCATGAATATGCATAAACCTGTTTAACCAATCACTGCGAGCATGAGAAAATCTTCTCACAACTGTGACCCAACATGACCTTTCATGCTGTCTGAATGAGCCAATCAAAGTGTCTCTTTCAAACATGATCAATAAAATGGGAACCTTCATTTATGTGTTGGAGATTGTTACATTGTTTTGTTGGTGATGTATTTTTATTTATGTGAACTCATAAAAAATGAGGAAATCTCTGCACAGGCAGCCACAGATGGTAAAGGAGTGAAGCAGATTGTCACCTGTGTGGTGCAATAATGGGTATAGGTGTGCTAAAAAAACAAAGTTCAAGATCTTAATCTCATTCTAGTTCTACATAACATAAGACAGAAATACATCAATAACTGCAAGACATGTTGTGTAAGTTTCATAGTGATAAACCAAGTTGCAGTCTCAATAACAGTGATACATTATATCTAGCTGAAAGTAAAAATGGGTACTAACTCTCACACAAAATGCAAGAGTAAATGGTTGCTATGTGTATCTTTGCATGATGGCCATAATATCTACAAAGTTTCACAATAATCAATTTAAAATTGTGAGTCTAACTACCAGACTGTGTGCAGAAATGTATCTGAGTTAAATTGTAGTGTCAGTTATCTATGACTTTAGCTTCAACATAAATATAGAGCTATCACTTACAAATGTCAGCCAAATACAGGTATATTTGGTATGACTGAATGATACACTTAAGTTAAGATACTGTGAGAAGCCAAAATTTCAAGTCATCTTGACTTCTTAAGACCAGATAATACCGAGTTGCCCCTACCCAAAGTCCAAAGGTAGTACACCTATATGGGAATCATACACAGAATGCTAGGTGCAACCGTTTGCCAGAGCTCAAGGGATGAGTCAGAGAACAGGAGTTTTTAAGTCTGTTATGTATATCAAATTTATAATACCTGTCAATAGGGTAAGTTGTACTTTGGTCATTTTATAAACAACATGTTTACTTCATTCAAGATCAGGGTCAGTTTTGTTTACATAGCATTTGGTACCAGAGTGGAATTTTCCATTGCTTATGTGTGAGAAGTCACGTCCGTGGAGGAAAATTTCCACTAGAGTCGCACATTTTCTAGAACATTCTATCTCGTGACTTATGTTTATATATGGAGATTTCAGTGGACAATATTTCATTCTTGTTCAAATGATCAGCCTAAGAAGAATCATTCTAATAGTCAGATGTTTATAGTTGTGTTGTGAAAAATCATTTTAAATTCAAAGAGAGGAATTATTTATTTGAAATATTAATTGAAATTACCAAAAGTGCTCATTCTCATATTGGATTAATAATTAACTGACTTTGGGATTTATGTGAATTTATTCAAAGATATTCTGGATTACATCATTCAGGCATAAGAGAACATTCAAGACTACTAACACATTACAAACACAATTCTTCAGGAATGGGCATATGAACACCACTAATATACGATACTGATTCCCTCAACCTTTCATGATGGAGTGAAAAATAAACCAGTTTGATTTACGGTATCCCTACAACTGTACAGAAAACAAGATATAATGAATGAGTGTATTGTGTAGTTCATTGGTGGTCACACACTTCCACATTATCAAGGATATCTGCTAGAGGACAAACTCCCTTTCCTCAATTACATATTAAACCTCTATGCAAAGGACAAAATTTTGGAGACCTTTTGTTTCCTTTAATAGGTAGATAACACTAAAAAGAAATTGCATTTTACTAATATGCAGATTCCTCTTTCATATTTGTATGAGTTAATGATTCTAGTCTTTTTAGAATCTGTAGTAAGATATAATATTATTTGTTCCAAGTTTTTATTTACAGTCTTTCCAGGAACTCTTTGTGAAAAAGTAGGGATAAAGTATGGCTACTTTTTACAAAAAGTAGATAAAAGGTAGCAGGAAAAATGGATATTTTATCATAGAGAATAGTATGAAATGTATGCATATTACTGAAAAAATTAAACCTTTTCTTGACTTGACTTTGTGAACTTCAACAATAGCATGCTCTTACATACTAGTAGTCTCTTTAGTCCAGGTGGCCTCTATGTTCTTAACCTGTATGCAGTCATTTTGGTCATTAAACCATGCATTTTGACCAAATCACTTCAAATGAGCACAGCAGAAGCTATACATTGTAATTTATTGCAACTGATAGGAGTACCAATATTACATTATTGTAATTACAAATAGGTACAAATATCTGATCAACTGCCACTAGAACAAGCAATTTAATTTCTTTTAGTTTTCAAAACTTAACCCAAAATTGACAAAGTCCAAAAGATTTACATTCAGTTTTGAATTGTTCCCTGTATACAGACTCATCTTTCAAAAATTGGGTTTTGAACAAATAATATGTACTGACTATTATTATTATTATTGTTTATTATTATTATTATTATTATTATTATTATTATTATTATTATTATTAATAGATTTTTTTAAATGTGCACTATTCAACAAAATCATGAAACATTTTATTCTCTCCCAAATTTAAGTTCCACATGTCAAGATTACTGTATCCTGCAGAATGATTTACATTTAAGACCAACTAGACATCATAAGAAGTCTTGGTGAAAACATCATGTCAATATGACGTTCTGTTCAGAAGGAGTAACAATAACAAGATTTTCAAGATGGTAGCCATACTGCTGTGGCATCCAACCTGGACATCAGATCAGCACCATTTTTATTTAGGACCAACAAGACAAAGTCAGTCTTTTACAAAAAAAAATCATGCTGATATGACCATCCATTCAGGAGGAATAGCGATAACAAGATTTTCAAGCTGGCTGCTGTGGCAACCATATTGGATGTCTGAGCATCACCACGTTCATTTGGAACCAACAAAACTTGCGATGAATGTGTGTATAAAGTTTCATGGCAAACTTCCAAATAGTTGTGGAGGATTGGAGATAACAATCTTGTGCTAACGGTCGGACAGACATAGGAAAATGGACGACAGATGACGGACAATAGATAACAGGCCATGTGATAAACTCTTTCATTTTATGGCCATTAGAGCTAAAAACCAGTCTAATCATGCGGAAAGTCTTTATATTATACCCACTAAACAACCTATGAGGTGGATGAAATATGAATGCAGTGGACTGAAGGTATCTTTCAGCAACAATATCCTTCAGAAATGGATGGGGAGGCACCATTATCATGCAATATAAAAGAGAGGCAAAACAAACAAAATTGATTCATTCTATCCCTACAAATGGACAGATAAGAATATTCTAAGGGGAAAAACCCACATCACGAATGAGGGTATAATGCAGTGCAGTCTGCATTTGTGGACACTTCCATATTGTAAATGACATATTTATTAATACCAACGTTCATGAATCTTGATTCTTATTTTTAATTGCATACTTATCCTGTACATAAATGACACCTGTCCACAAAGAACAAAATTTGGGGGTGCCTTGAGTTTGTTTATGTACACAAATTTTGTTTGTCACTATTACATATTCATTTTTCATATTGTGTTTGATTTTATGATTGTAATTAATACTCTAGCCTTTTTTAATCAGTAATCAAAGGAAATATGTTTTCTACATTTTAAGTTATCAACAGGAAAACTACATTTTCACAAAATAAAACCAACAATAAAAGCACAGATACATGTCAGCATACATTCTGACTTCGTCTGTTTTCCTGAAGCACTTAACTGCAGTAACGAGGCAGCTGTAAATGGTTACTTCTAGTATTTTAATTTCACAATCTCTCTTCTCACTGACACACAATCATCCTGAGGACAGTGCTGCTTCAATGCACCATGAAAACAGCTTTGCTGGGATATAATAAAGAACTAGCACAATGTAGTGTAGTTAATACATGGGAATATGTTTTCTTAAATATGTGTTCATAAATTGGCAAACTAAATGTTCAAAATAAAACCAACACTCAAAGACACAAACACTTTGACTTCTTGTATTATTCTTCATGCACCAAACTGCAGTAGCTGCAAATTAATGGTTATTTGTATTACTTGACATTCTCTTCTCACCGACACACTATCATCCTTGGGATGGTAAGTCTTCAGTGCACCATGATAGACAGCTTTGCATGGTGAAGGCAACCGACAACCTCCAGTCTTCAGAACCATTCCAAGGGCCACAAGAGGTTTCCAATTTTTCTTGATCTCTTTCTGTAATCCGGGTCCAGCTTTTTTCAGAAGTGAAGCAGAGATGGTACCATTTGTCAAATCTAAGTCGTTCGAGATTGTGTTGACCAGGGCTTCTGTCTAAAAATTATAAAAAGCACTTAGAATGTTGAAATGAATGGAACACACAATATACTTCATTTCCCTGAAAACAATATTTAACTTATATAATTGAGTTCATGGTAATCTGAAATGAAAAAGACACTCACATCTTCCACTTTGGGCCATTTTTGTATTAGCATGAACTTTATAGACAGTTCTTGTTATTAACACATTCAGCCCCAGCAAAAGCTGTAGGGTGTACTGGTAGGTGTCACAGGGTTGAAGCATGTCTTAAAACAACTTCCATCCAAGTTTTATCAAAATTGGCTGGTTTGTCCTGAAGATACTGAAACTAAGTATTCAACCTAGTTGCTAAGAAAGCCACACTGTTGCTACAGGAACCCCCTTGAACACAAATCTGGCACAGTATATCCTACATGTTCCTTCCAAGTTTAAACAAAATTGGCTCAGAAGTTCTAAAGAAGCTGAAAAATAGATTCTCCATATAGTTGCTATGGAAGTCACACCATTGTTAAGAGAGTCACCCAAGATAAAAGTTCAAAAAGGCACTTGATAAAAAAGGCATTCTTTGTCTGCAGACATGTCTTTTGCCAATATCTGGATGGTTACATTTTAGTGTGACACACCGACTCAGACTAACAGTCGATCCGGACTGCACTAATAATAACACTTGCAACAGAGAAAATGCTGATCTGGAAGTTAGAGGACAGTACTGGGAAAAAGGCATACATCCTGTGAATGAAATTGTTTAAAAACTTGCACTTGTCTAAGACTACAATCTTGCCATAAGGCACCTGACTGAGTGAAGAATCAAACTGTACCTGTTGTTGGGCTATCTGGTTTGTACAGCCCTGACCTGGTTGCTAAGGAAGGCACATCATTGTTAGGGGAGGCACCCTGGACACAATTTCAATGCAGCATGTCGTAAGAAAAATTCCTACCAAGCTTTATCAAAATTAGTTCAGTCATTCTTGAGAAGAAGCTGAAAATAGGTTTTCCATATGGTCTCTATGCAATCTACACCATTGCTTGGGGAGCCACCTCAGACACAATTCTGATACAGCATGTGCTAAGAAATATTTATTCCAAGTTTGATCTAAATTGGCTTTAACTGTTCTAGAGAAGATGCAGTAAATAGGTATTCCATCTGGCTGTGATGTAAGCCACACCATTGCTATGGCTATCAACCAAATACAATTTTGATAGAGCATCTCCTAAGGGTCATATGATACACTCACTTTGCCTTGAGGCCAGTTGAGCTAAAGCCTTTGTTTCCTAATTTTATCAGAGTTAGATATTCCCTTGAAGTAAAACATAAAACAAGAGTCCCTCAGAGGGACTGATGCTCTACTGCTCCAAAAGAATTTCCAGCAAATTCAAGATAACACCTTTTCTTTTCTTAATCGTTGAATGTTAAAACCATCTCTGATATTCCTGACTGATGAAAGTTTCAAATTAGCCACTGTGGCAACCATATTGGATGTAAGATTGGCACCATTTTCATGGAGGACAAACTGAACACCTACAGAAGAATTCTGGTGAAAAGCCCATGTTAACATGACCATCCATTCAGGAGAATTAGTGACAAGATTTTCGATATCTTTAATGTGACAACCATATCTGAGGACTGATCAGCAACATTTTCATTCATAACCAACTAGATATCATAATTATTATTATGGTGAAAACCCCCATGTTGATATGACTTTCCATTTAGGAGAGTACCAACATCAAGGTATTTAAGATGACTGCCATGGTGGCCATAGTGGATGGCAGTTCATCACCATTTTCATTTAGTACCAACTAGACATCATAAGAAGTCTGCTGGTGAAAATCCAATGCAGATATGAATCTCTATTTAGGAGAAAGTAGTGACCAGATTTTGAAGATGCCGACTATTGTGGCCTATTAGATGTCTGATTGGCATAATTTTATTTAAGACCAACTAGGCACCACAAGAAGTCTTCTAGTGAAAACCCCATGCTGAAAGGACTTTCCATGCAGGAGGAGCAGCAATACCAATATTGTCAAGATGGCTGCCATGATGGCCATATTTTATGTGAGAAGGAACCATTTTCATTCAGGACCAAACAGTTATCATAATTAGTATTCTGTTGAGAACTCCATTTAGGAGGAGTAGCAATAACAAGATTGTCAAGATGGCTGCCCATTAAGAAGTCTTTCAGTGAAAACCCCATGTTGATATGACTATCCACTGAAGAGGAGTACCGATAACAGATTTCAAGATGGCCACTCTGGTGGCCATTTTGGATATCCATGTGGTGCCAATTTCATTAAGACCAACTTGACATCATAGTGAATGTTGATATGACCATCCACTCAGGATGAGTAGGAATAGCAAGGTTTTCAAGATGGCCACTGTGGCAGCCATATTGGATGTCCAAGCATAACCATTTTCATTTAGGACTGCTTAGACATCGTAAGAAGTTATCTGGTGAAAACCCTATATTGATTCGACTTTCTGTTCAGGAGGATAAGCAATAACAAGATTTTCAAGATGGTTGCTATGGTGGCCAAAATTGATATCAGATTGACACCATTTTCCTTCAGAACCAACTAGATATCATAACAAGTCTTTTAGTGAAAACCCCATGTTGATTTGACCATCAATTCAGGAGGAGCAATAATAATGATTTTCAAAATGGCTGCTCTGTTGGCCATATTGGATATGTGACCTTTACCATTGTCATTTCAGACCAAATTGATCTTGGGATGAATGTGTGTGTAAAGTTGTATGGCAATCCTCCAAGTAGTTTTGGAGGAGTAGTGATAACAAATTTGTGCTAACAAATGGAGACGACAGATGACAGACAATGTTCAACAGGCCATCCCATAAGCTCTCATGGTCTATGACCATAGTACAGCTAAAATACAAGATTCCTAGTTTACATACTGAGAATAAATGACAAGGTCCCAATCACTTATCTGAAACTGACTGAAAAGGTGACTACTGATTTACCACCAGATTACAAAATACATCCAAATGAGTGGCACATTGTTAGATACCATCTCCTCTTTGAGTTCATAGCTCGAACTTTTTAACATAATTACTGGAAATGTGCAATGAATATATTGAATTAAATGTATGCATTAAAAGAAGACAGTCCTGTACTGTAGGTTGTAAAATCAAGAACTTATCTATGCTTATTATTTTGTTAGAGTTTTAAGGGTAGTTAAAATATTGAGTTTGAGTATGTTAATCAAAGATGATACACTTTATGCAGTCTAGGCCTGGATATTCTCTGAATGAATTAGACTGAGCAAGTGTCAATCAATTATATACCTGTGCTTCATGCAGTTGTCCTTCTTCTATTGTAATTTTGATAATGTTGTTTACTGGATCTGGAAAGATATAAAGTCAAGCCATGTAACCAGCCACCGAGTTCTGAGACTTCTGCTTAAAATAAATTCATTAAAGTGGGGCAGTTTTCTTTAAATACATAGTGGACAACAGTATTGTAAATTTCTAATCCAACAGCAAATGGTCTTTCAATAAACAAACATGGCTTCATCACTTTAGCCATCATTTATGCTACATGGAGCAGAGTATGCAATACAACCTTCAAATCATGAACACTGACTTGACTAGAAGACCATTGATTAGACCAGGAAAGATGATTGTAACTGGGAGGTGGTCTCACTGCAGAGAATAAGCTAGCCCTTTTAACAATAAATCACACTGTTCATATATACAATTGCAATTTCTTTAAACTCTGCATGTAAGTTGATTGCAAATAGCTCAGTAAAAAGCTATGAGGAAATTAGTATATCTCAATACCCTTTCCAGATATAATGGCACCATCTTTATAGAGTGACAATCTGAGAGAGTAATAGATAGATGATTAAACCCAAAAAATCAAAATATTCACATTTTCAGACAAGTTTTGGTTTAATGTTTTTAAAAAGAACACTTTTGTTTTGTTTTAATGATAGTGATTATAATCATAGTTATGAAAAGTATGAAATTTAAATAATTTATGTTCTTTTTGCTGCTTTTGGATAGTGAGAGATGCAAATAATAAGCATCAGTACTGTCATAAACATTTGTTCTGAATTCTGATTAGCTGGTAAGTCACAGACGCAACACAGTAATACAACAGCTTGGCTTCATCACATGGATTTTAAGTCCACAAAACAACATAATGTGCTCACATTAGGATATTTTTAGATCATAGTATAAAAGTACTAAACAACTGCAAGCTTTAGTTTTTGCTCAGTATATATTGTTTTATCAGACTGTGAAATATAGATATTAGCCTCTGTTTCGCATTGACCAATATCATATTTTCACACCTCTATAATACAATATACTGAACTCAATAAATGCCTATAAATTAAAAAAATTGTTTTGGCCAGGTCTGCGATATTCAACTACTATTATTGTTCACAAACCATTTTTTTCTTTCAGTAGATGACCTTGACCTTTCAACCCCAAAATATATAGCCTTCTTCTTTATCCCAAGTGCAAACAATCTAGAAAGTGTGATTGATGTATGTCCTGTAGCACTAGTGTTATTGCACATAAACCACTTTTTATTATTTCAGTAACAGTGACCTTGACCTTTAACCTTTTGACTCCTAAATCAATAAGAGACTTCCTTACATCAATTGCAAGCCATCCACAAACTCTGGTAACCATAGATGATTCTGAACTGCAGTTATTGTGTGGAAACCATTTTTCTTCTATCAGTCACCATGACCTTGAACTTTAACCTTTTGACCCTGAAATTGAAAGAGTTTTGCCCTGCCTCAAGTGCAAGCAATCTACAAATTTTGGTAACTATAGATGATGGAGAACTCGAATTATTGTGCATAAACTGTTTTCCTTTTTTCAGTCGCATTGATCTTGACCTTTGGGCTGGTTCTTACTTATCACAAGTGCAAGCCACCCACAAAGTCTGGTAACTGTAAATGGCAGAAAACTTAAGTTATAGTGTTGAAACCATATTGATAACAGGCAGATGGACAGACAGATGGGTGGATGGATAGATGGACAGCATCAATCATAACATATAACGCTCCACCTTATGGAAGGCATATCAAAATTGGTATGTCATCAACCTTCCAAAGAAGTGCAGAACCAAATATTTAATAATGGTGTGCAATCTGCACAGTGCAGACTTATCTCTCCTTATAATTATAGTTTGTACATTTTGAGACATGAATATTTAAGAATGTATAGAAAGGGTTATGTCAATATTTAGCATCAACCCAAGCAATAACATTTATACCTGATATAATGTCACTCATTCAATGTAAACTATCACAATGGATCTTTATGCTGGCTGGTAGTGTTTATTGTAACTTACGGTAAATTTATTACATACTTTCAAGAGTTAAAGAGCTCTCCACAAGTAAGGTAATGGATCCTGCATGCCATGTGATCTCATGAATAAAGGGTATGTATATACCCTCACAGGTAAATAGAAACAATACAAATTGGTGTCAGATGTGGGATAGAAGAATCATGGCTATGCCACCATCTTTAATTCCCTTCCATCCAATGCTCAATGTGAGAGGAAATTGGTTGCAAACTGGAAGAGTTCAAGCACATGTGGAAGAAATATGAGGTCACTACATGACTTACAGAGAAAAGGCAGAAGCTAACAGTTGTTATGCTCCTCACATGTTAGGATCAAATGCTACTGAACTGTTTGACAGCTTCAAGTTTGAAAATGAGAAGGACTAAGGAAATTCTCTGAAAATACTGGAGCAGTCTTAAAATTCTGCACTGGTGAGACAAACAATATGTTCAAATGGTATAAATTCAATGCTATAGTGTTCAAGAACCAAAAGTGAGCATTGATGCCTATGTCTCAGTATCAAGGATGCTTGCAAAAACATGCACTTATGGGTAGCTGGAAATCAATCATCAAATTCAAAGTTTACTATGACTCAATAGTGAACATAATGTTAGAATTTGACTATAAGAACATTTACAATGATGAGACACTCAAGCACTAAAAAAGCAATATTACTCTTGTTATGTACAACAAGTCTGAAAGAAAACTTTTGGTAACTGTGAGACAAATAATGATTACAAACCCCAAGAATAATGAGTATCACTTGAATCTGTCATTGGAGAAGGACAAGAAATAGAACTGATAACAGTCAGGAAAGAAAATATAATGGTGCTTGAAAATACACAAAGCATTATGGATGAGCATGAAGATATTTTCAAAGGTGATGGTCAAATACTAAGGGAACTTCATCTGAAAGTCAATCTGCCAGCAATTTGAGCCTGCAAAATTACTGATATGCAAAATACCATTGGCAGTCAAACCCAAGCTGAACACAGACTGACAAACTGGTACAACTAGGAATCATCACGCCAGTGAAGTTGCCCCTCTGGTTCCACTGCCTCATAATAAAGCCCTGAAGAGAAATCGTTACCTAATTCCAACAATTGAAGATATCTTGCCTGATCTCAGCAAAGCATGTCTGTTTACCATAGTTGATGCATTAGATCTCTTGTCATATAGAACTAACCTTACAGAATTACATCATCTTGAAGGGGGAATGCAACGTGACTTCAGTCTCAGTGTGAAAATCCATATTGAGAATACTGCATTTGAGTCATATTGACATTCAAGGTTTCCTCCACTGAGCCCTTGAAGCAGTTTATATGCCAAACATAAGCAAAGATATTTAGAATTGTGTCAGCAAATGTGAAACCTGCAATGCATATTCTTCGCAACAGCATAAAGAGCATCAGATTAGTCATGATATACCCTAAAGGCCATAGAAGATAGGTATTGACTTGTATGAATTTGACAACAAAGATTATTTAATAACTGTGGAGTATTACTCCTGCAAAAAACAAATGCCAAAATAAAGAAATAATTTCCAAAGTTAAGTCTCATATAGTTAGATACAGTATACACAGAGAAGGTTATTGCAGACAATGGGCCAACATTCTTCAGAAAAGAGGTTGTTAATTTTGCACACAAATATGAGTTTAAGCACAAGACAAGATGATCAAACAAAAAGAGTACCCAATAAAAAGAGGACTGCACTCAAAATCAGACCCATACCTTGCCCTTTATGATTTTTATAATACTCCAACAAAGGGACTCTAAATATCACAAGTCCAATGTATGTTTAAATTCATGCACTAAAGCATTGGTTCCAATATCGCAGGACTTGCTATGACCATCCCATTGTCCTTGGACACAACAGAAGCGAATTTTCTGAAAAACAAGATCAAACAAGCACAACACTACAATGTAGGCACTAAAGAGCTACAGACATTGAAAAACAGACAGTGTGAGTGAAAGCAACCATCAAACAAAGAAAATGTCAGAAAGCTAGTACAATGGCAAGTTTAAATCAGTCATATCAGATATGAACAGAGGATGGAAATATTTATCACTGAAATACACACTACATCAGAACAACTGATGAACATTTTAATAACAGAAACTCAGTCCAGGAGAGTTCAGGCACAGAGGAAAATAATATCAAAACCAAAAGGATTGACAAGAGATGGTGCCAGAATAACCCGCCAGTGGAAAAAGACCCTCCAACCACAACATCACAGAAGGTGCAGAAAATCATATCTGAAAGACCTGTAAAAAAGCCAAGCTATCTTAAATACTGTTGTACATGAATAACTAGAATTTAGAATGTGCAGGACTTCTGATAGAACTATAGTGTATTCAATAAGGAGTAATTCTAAAATTCTATACAGGAGTGGTTCTACAAGGATAAAGTGAAATAACATTCAGAACTAGTTTATTTAATGCTAGAAGGATGTATTAAAGAACTCTTATTTGATTTCATATGTAACATCAGTGGTTAACATCTACCATGGCCTGTAATTATTATTATACCTAATAATGTGACATGCATTTTACTACTCATAAACCCAGTCATATCCATTAAGTTCAAGTCAAGTAATCATCCATTAATTCTAGTCCAGTAATAGCTATAACTTTCCTCTAAAAATATATTTTCTAATTGTGAAATAAGATCAGTTAAATCAAGCACTAGTCATTCATCTTAAAGGGAAACTTTATTAAACTTAATTTCTTGTACTTATATAATAAACACTTTCTCTACACTTTTACTAGTCCAGCGATCTTTCTTTTTGAGGAGTGAGATGTAATGTAAAGTATATTCAGTTAATACTTTACAAGTTATATCCCTTAGACCATGTAAAGAGCTCTCCACAAGTATGGTAATGGCTCTTGCTTGCCATACAGTCTTGTGAATAAAAAGGCATGTAGCCAGCTCCATCATTTGACTAATATATACCCTCACAGGTAAACAGAAATGACACAGCTATATTCATGACTGATGTGAAAGTATTTTCCCATTTTATATACCAGTATACATGGCCGCCATGTATGTTTTTTGCCACATTTTTTATTTACATGACCACCATATACAACTTCAACCCAGGGTGCTATAAGGGCCACTTTTCTTGAAAAGCTGGAGAAAACACTGCTATCATTATTTTTTGACTTTCTAAATATACTGTTCAACTCAAATGCAATTTTAAATGTGATAAATTGATAAATGTCATAATGATATCAATTTGTTATATTCCATTTTGATTTCATGATTTAACCCTGGGCATTCTATTGATACTCTCTATAGTTTTATATTCCCAGGTGTTGTGCTTTTCAATCTGAATACAGATTACCTGCCCTTTTCTACTTTATGTGGATAACAGCTCACAGCTTTTCTTGAACATGATCTATATGTTTTTATATAATAATGAAGATTGTCTTCTTTGGAAGTATGAAAGTTTTGCAGCTGTTGTTAAGTCATTCATTATTTTAAAATATGTAGTGTACATACAAGTTAATATTCTCAAGTAAAGCTGTAAAGATTGTATATGCATGGTTTAGGTGACTCATAGTGTGCTGATCTTAGCCATTACAAAATGTACTTGCAATTCTAGTATTTGCCATTAAAAGTGGACTTGTAACTCTAGCCTTAGCCATTAAAACTGGACTTGCAATTCTAATCTTAGCCATTAAAAATGCACAAGAAATTCTAATCTTGGCCTTTAAAACTGGACTTGCAATTCTAATCTTAGCCATTAAAAATATACTTGCAATTCTAATCTTAGCCATTAAAAAATACTTGCAATTCTAATTTTAGCCTTTAAAAATATACCTGCAATTCTAATCTGCATTCCATAAAAATAATAAACTATTAGCCTAAACCAAACAATAAACGTTGAACCTTAACAAAATTTCATTATTTCATAGTATCAATCATCAGAAAAAGATCATGCTATGGGAAGATATGCATTCTAAATCTTCAACAAAATTTGTTGACATTATTAAACAATTAAAATATGCAAATAAACACAAACTAACATTTATAATAATAGTCAGAATGTAAAATTTACAAATCTAATAAAAATTCAAATATGCCAGGTGTTAACAGTGTTAAGAGCTCAACTTTGAAAGCTAATTTTAAAAATCTTCATTTATGCCTTTACACGAATAGTAGTTATAAATTTCTGTTCATTAAGCTGACTTTTATGAAACATTTGTCTATCTTGTACTGAAAATTAAAATGTGTCATGAAAATGTTGTACAATTTTATGTAAACAGTCACAGAGATTTTACATGGGTAAAAAAAAACTGTCACAAAGATTTACATATCAGTCATAAACTGATGCCTGATTAAAATACTCACATAACAGCATCAGAAAAGTTACATATTTTCATTTAGACCAAATTCATCACGAGTTCTTACTTGCAGAATCCTGTACTGTTCCCCTTATATGTGCATTCTTTACCAGTCCAACATCTCCCCCCCCCCCATTAGACTCAATCCCACCCACCCCTGTTAGACTCAATCAACAGCAATTATTTAAGGGACTCTACTGAATGTCCAGTTGATTTGTAGTGACTGGTGAGTTTCATGCAGATTTTATTGCTCATGTGTTGTTTTTTTAAAGTTAACAGTTTCATGAATATAGAGGATAGCACATATTTTCCATGTCAGGAGACAAATTAAATTTTTGGGTCAACATCCTAACTTCCGATTGATACAGTACAGCTCACGTGATTTTTCGGAACCCCACGCTTCGTGGTGGAGAGGATTAAGAAAAAACCCTCCACCATCACTCCACGCATCCTGACAGAGTTGCCGCGGCGCCTCGTGGAGAATAGCCCTGCACACCATGCTTTCTTGCGGAGTCACATCCGATTACCACCGCGGCGTGGACGTGGTCTCGATAATATGGGGATGGTTTACTGTTTATCACCCATGCAAGCAGAGGTTGAGAGAGTGAGAGAAAGATGGGGGGGGGGGGCACCGATTTATCAATATTGTTATCCCTCTGGGGAGCAATTTGCTAACTTTTTGATACTGAAAAAAAAGTAGTAATTCAGTCAATTATAAATATTTCCTTGTTCTAACAAAGATAATGTATGATATATAGTAAAGCATTATTAAGATTTCACATGGTTATTTTATTTTAAACTGTACTATTTTGCAGTAATTACCAAAGTAGCGGGTTTTTTTAAAATCACAAATGGTTGCAAAAAGTCATCCAAGATACATGTAGTTGACACTTGCAGTAACCTAGCACAAGAGAAACCATCAATACTGCTTGTTTTCTTTGATACTGATGTGTTAATTTCATGTGCTAACTGTTAACCTAAAAGTACAATAGCAGCGCTTCTGCGGGTTTGTTTTCTTTGCCATTGAATTGACAAACTTGCGCATCAGATGAAATTAATGTTTAACTTTTTCTTTTTCTGTTCGTTTTCCTATTGCATACTATGCATAATACAGAAAAATAAGATAAATAATTTTAGATCATTAATTCTTCTTAGTAAACTTCCCGTCCCCCCCCCTCTCTCTCTCTCTGATAAAATATGGAATCCAAATCACTACTGCACAAGTTATCGTAAACTGAAATCTGGAAAAGTTCATAAGTGGTAAGAAAAGTAATACTGTACTAGACATTATAGCGTAATAGAGGGAAAAAATAAACAAATTTTCCCGTCAGTGGGTGCAAACTCACGACCTCGTGCTCCAATATCAAATGTGTGTATGTGACACACACTCTATCCATTTGGCCACAGTAACTGTAGCTGTAAAGCGATATACCATATACAGAAACATGCCAAACACTATTCAAAGAAATTAGTTTATTTCTTGTCTCAATAAGCAACTGCTCCAAAGTCACAAAGACAAAGCTGCATACATTAATATCTGTGTAAAAATAATTATAAGAAACAGATGAATATTACGATTGGGTTACTGACACATCATTTCCATATGATTTACTATTTTTCACTGATGATAATAAAATCTGTTTTTTATATTTTCCTCTTACAAAAATGAGCAAATAATAGGAAACATGTTGAGACCATACATGCAAAATGTCTTATATTTTTTTAAATTAAACTCTCTGAACATCTGAGATTTGACAATTCTCCACATTATTACTCAATTAAGCAGTACGTTCGGTTCAGCTTAATTACGAACAAATATCAAACTTCCGTTGTTAATGGCGGGACCATAATTGGGGTTGTTAAGTACAACGCACCACGCGCCAAGTCAAATGGCTTCATATGATAAAAACACACCTTTCCCAAACTGAAACCGGCATTTCTGTTGCATTCACATAATATACTTTTCTAATAATGCTCTGCAGCAGCTTTGTTTACTTTGCCATTATGTTGACAATAAATAATTACTTTTTCCTTTTTCTGTTCGTTTTCCTATCGCATACTATGCAAAATACAAAAAAAAATGAGATGAACCTGTTCAAGCATTTCTGGATCAATAACTGTTTTTAGTAAAGACCCCTCCCCACCTCTCTCTCTCTCATAAAATATGGAATCCAAAGCACTACTGCGCAGGTCATCGTAATCAGTTGCACTAACTATTAGAAACTTTTTTATTGTTTATTTTGTACATGCTTCAGTAACAGTTTAAGTATTCCATGATTGGCTAGCTTTCTTCAATTAGCGGCCTCATCATTCACACTAAGCCAAAAAGATTTTCCTGCCATTAAAGTTTTTTGTGATTCTACTTATATTTTGAAGAGTTTTTCACTAATGTGAGTTTCAAAAATAATGCTAAAATGCTTATTAATGTTAACCATCAACATGCCCCCCCCCCCTGCAGACACCCAAGTGTGTGTGTGTGTGTGTGAGTTGCACACTTTATCTACTGGGCCACAGTAACTCTAGCTCTCTAGCTGTGAAGCAATATACCACATACAGAAACACTCTCAATAACCAAAGGCTCTAACAGTCACAAACAGGAAACTGCTTACTTTAATATCTGTGTAAAAATAATTATAAGAGAATATTTGGTTTTATATTTTCGCCATAGAAAAATGAGCAAATAATAGCATACATGTGGAAACAATACATCCATGCAAAATGCTCTAAACTTCCTGAAAATTAAAATCTCTGAACATCTCAGATTTTTGAATTTTCCATATTATTTTTCATTTCGGTAATAAGCCGAGTTCAGATTAATTACTAACAATTATCAAACTTCCGTTGTTAATGGCAGGACCATAATTGTGGCTGTAAAGTACAATGCGCCAAGTCAGATGGCTTCGTGTGATAAAAACACACTGTTCCCAAGCTGAAACTTACATCATCCTTTGATGCAAACCCTTTTTAATATATTTTACAACAGTGTTCACCTTGATTTCTGTAGAACATCCACTGAAGTCAAGTCTTTATTAGGGAGAGACAATTGAATTTTCCAAGGAGGGGGGGGGGGGGGGTTAATGCATGAAAACAATTGTGCTCGTCTTGCAATTGTATGTGCCTGCATCAGCTTTCCTGTCCCAAGTTACCTTTGTATATACCTTAAGGTCTGGCATAACAAGTTCTATTTTTACATTTAAAACACGATTCCAAAATCAATGACAACAAAAGAAAATTACTCAGAAATGTAAATAAATATTTTCCATTTGAATAATTTTCAACATTTCAGAGTCTTATTTACAAACAGAACTATTTCTTTATGGTCAAATCTGAAGAGACCTATTTATAAAAACAAGAAAACTAGAGACAGCAGCTGTATTGTCAATGAAACAAATTATCAGGAAGCACAAAACTTACCTCCATTAACTGGAGTGATGACAACATCAGTATCACAAGTAGTATCTTTCAACAAAACAACTACTTTATTGCTGGGGTATGTCCATAGAATTTCTTGCTTTCCATGTGTTTCTTTCCCTCCTAAGTGTATTGTAAAGAAATGTGAATAAGAAAATATAATAAAAGATGGATGATGTTGTAAAGGAAATGTGTCATGAAAATGTTGCAGAAGGATACTGAAAAAGAGATTATAATAATTATACAATTTCATGTAAACAGTCAAGGTGATGCCTGACTGAAATACTCACATAGCAGAATTAGGAAAGTTAAATATTTTCATTTAGACCAAATTTACCAGGAGTTCGTACTTTAAGAATCCTGTATAGTTCCTTACATGTACATTCTTTATCAGTCCACCCCCCTCACCACCACCACCTCTGTTAGGCTCAATTGGAAGCAATCTGAGGGACTCTACTGAATATCCAGTTGAGTTTCACACTGATTTTATTGCTCATGTGTTTAATTTTTTTTTAAGTTAACAGTTTCATGAATCAAATGAATGGCACATACTTTCCATCTCAGGAGACAAATTACATTTTTGGCTCGACATCCTAACTTCTGATTGATAGAAAAGCTAACTCCTGTAGCTGAATTTTGGAATGATTTGATCTCAGGCATATGTTTGCAATGCAGTGCTTGTCTTGCAATTGTATGTGCTTGCATCTGTTGTCCTGTCCAAAGTTACCCTGGAATGTACCCACGTTTATTTTTAGGTCTAAAGTATGTAACCACAGAAGCTTCTTGAAATATGCCCATCAGATGTACAGATGATTCAATCTAGTGCCAATGCTTCTGAATGATCCGTTGTAAGTTTGGAGCAGTGGGTTGGTAAATAACAATGAATGGAATGCATTTGTAAACTTTCTTGGTTTTACATCTCAAGAAGACATTTCTATTGAGGGTTCTAGTTTTGTTCATAGCTTCATCAATCTATTTCCTTCTGTATCCTCTCCTTCTAAGATACCCCTTCAGCTCTCCAAGTCTCCCTTCAAGGGTAGCCAGACTGGAGCAGATGCGTTTGGTCCAAATGCACAGGCCACAAGGAAGTTATTTTATGATGTGCTTGGGGCTGGCAGCTGAGTGGGAACAGATACTGGTAAAGCCATTTTATTGCAGTACAGGTTGGTTTCCATGCTCCCCTCCCAGAGGACAGATATGGGATTCAAGCCTTGACTGAGTCAGCAATGGACAGAAAGAGACTAAAGATTTTATCTATTAAAATGTAGTATTAAAATTATCCTCTTCTGTGGCCACACAACTACTTAAAGTTACATAATCTTATCCATCCATCTTTCAATCAAATCAAAACAGTGTTAGAGATACAACTCTAATGTTTTCATAATGTGCTGTTACAATAAACCTGCAGCTGCCAATACCATACTTGTACACCTTTTCATGTTACCTTCGTGAAAGGATATAAAGTAAGGCTAGAGAACAATCAGTATCAAAAGCATATCTGTATTTAAAGTTAAAATACAGAGTGTTGGGATGGGCAGGAAGATGACTGCAAATCTGTGAACTGGCACATGTGAATCATTCTTCCGAGACAACCATTACTAGGATTCAACTGTAAGCACTACACTAGATTTAGCCTTCTGTGCCTTCCTTGCACATGGTCTGATGAATGTATTTAAAAGCCACTCATGAGTCAATTGCCAATAAGAACTTCAGCTGGAAGTTACTAATATATAGAATTTTTTTTTTTTTTTGTATTTCATTTAGAAAAGGAATTTTAACATAAAATTTAATTTGGTAAAGTTAGCAAAATATCATCGGAAGACAGCACAAACTATTCAGCTGGGCAAAAAATAATATTCTTGGCAGATCAGAAATAGCTAGTATGGTATATTTTTCTTTTCCAAGTTTATAATTCAAGATTGCTTTTTTACTCTATCTGTTGACAATAAATAGCAGTTTTTCTCAGTTGATGAAAATCTAATAAACTGACATTATTTCTGTCAAGATGGTTTGAATATATATGGCCAAACTTGTATTTACCTTTCCTATTTGCTTAAATGATTGTGATCCTCACCTGAAGACCAAGTCCCACTTTGAGTCCTGATTGTTTTATCCTTTAAATAAATGTCTGTGATGTCAGATGCTATGTTATACAAGTTTCCATCATTAATGAAAAGAACAAGGCATTCAACTGAATCTTTCACTGACAATCCAGTGTAAAACTTGTTGATTTCATATAGAAAACATTTGAAGTAATGTTTAAAGTCCCATCCTCCAATTGGATTGATGCAGAAACCAGCAGACTTGCTACAAAGTCCCATCAAGACCTTCTCGATTTCTTCATATAATGTTTGTTTTTCCTTTCTTCTACCTCCACACCACTGTGGCACACTCAATCTTCCCACAACATCCTTATTACCTGAACTGGATGCACTAACTGAAATGGAAAATTTACTGTTAACATCTTTCTATACATCAGTTTGATGAGCTTCCATTTTCATCCTAGCTCCTTAAACAAGTAAAGAATAACAATTATTGGCAAACCAAAGAAAAGATATTTAGAAGTTTTTACTGCATTACTGATTCTTCTGTCCTCCCATTGAATTATCCTAGCCTTGCAACCTGAAGTATCTTAAAACTCTATGACTGTCACACACACATTGAGAAAAAAAAGTGTGACATGTGTAGAACAATAAATATCTACATATTGGGACAGAGAAGCAAAACTATCCAGAATAATAAAGAGGTCTAAACTAAAGAAAAAGAACAAAATAACAGAAGAATTATTTACATGGCATGAATGTGAGCTATTTATCTATGCATAAGGTAAGTAAACAAAGTTGGACACAAGCTAGAAGCTCTATATTATTAGACTGTTTGGCATGACCTAGGTATCTATGTCATTGCAAGAAGGTTTGCTGCCATACTGTCCATATATTCAAATTCTACATGTGAAATGATATTATTGTAACAAAAATAGTTGAATGCCACATTGTAACTCTGGAATACACTATATTCTGTATAGCTCAAAATTCCAAGGAATCGAGTGAATACATTTGACAGATCGATAAGTTTAGTATCACCAATATCAGATGCATACACCATTGATAAGGAGAATATGAAAGTAAACATCATATTAATCAACTGAAAGCAGAGGTCTATATGATAGGATTGTTGGTTCATAAAAGTACATATTTACTAAACATAAGTTTATAAATATTTATTATGATATAACCTTGAATAAAAAAAAAAGAAAACATGAAATTTGATTTGTTTGAGAACAATATAAACATCCTTTCCAGTGATGTTAATGTCTGGTTATGATAGCCCAGAAAATTTAGTAACAGCACAACAATGCAACATGATAATTTACTGCATATTATAGGAGTCACTCATTACCCAGTGAATATTAGATCATCTCTTACATGAATTATGCAATAAAATTACACATCTACTGAGTCATTCTTAAAGGTCAACACAAACAATCCTAGGTGTCATAACCATCAAAGTTCAATGCAATGGAATTTTACTATAATTTATTCTAGTTTTAAAGTTTACCATAATGTCTCAGATACATTTTTCTTAATAATCATCTGTCTGATAATGGAACAGAGGCTGTATCAATATTCACATGCAAGGTTGATTTAAAACAAATAAAATAGATTTGTTAGTGAGCAGGAGCTCACAAGATACCCAACTTCTGTAGTATGATTGAGTATCTTTAAAAAAGTGTTAACAATTCATAGAAAGTAGGTCACTGAATCCCAGTTTTTGTGTCTGACACAGCTTCATCTCAAAATGCACCTACACTACACATTTGGAGGGAATGCATTTAAAAGTGTGAAAATTTGAGCACAGACACCATCTTTAAGTAATATTGAAAATCTTTTACAAGAGGCCACACTGACCCAGTTTTTTGATGTGTAAAATTAGTTGATACTACGATGCATCCTCAGTGTAAGTTTTTGTTGACAACATGTAAAAAGATATTGGAACTAGAGCTGTAAACAATTTTAAATAGTTTCAATTACATATAGGAAAGTAGGTCACAGTTTCCAAATCTTTGTTCACAACACATACTCAAGAAACACATACAGTGCAAATTTGACATCAGTAGGTGTAGTAGTAGCAGTATATAAGTTGGATCCTCGACAGAATGGAATGAGACAATTTGTAGGGAATTCTGAATTAAATATGGAAAATTGGTCACTGCAACACAGTTTTGGTGCACAAAACATATCAGCCATACAGCAGATCAATGTAAGTTTAGTGGCAATAGTGACAAGGTTTTGGCTTATGAGCATGGATTTGATTTAGCCAGTTTTTAATAAATCTTGATGCATATTTATCCTAAGATGCACCTATAGCATAAGTTTGATGTCAATAAAATATTAAAGGATTTAAAGCCAGACAGGACGGCTGTGTGCAATTTTTAAGCAATAAGTAAAATATCCCAGGAAGTACTACACAGCAATCCAGTTTTCTGCACAACACATATCGAGCACAGGATACTCTCTCAGTATAAGTTTATGTAGCAAATATTTGCAGATAATTACAGAGATGTGCCCCAAATGACCAGCATGTAATATCAGCTATTAAATGGAAAATGAAGGGTCCTTTATTGACCCAGCTGTAAAATAATAATAGCATACTTCAATTTAGAATATATCAGTGTATCAAGATAAGAGTTTATTTTCTCATTTCTGTAACAAAACTGTATGAAAAGGAAAATTTTCAGTTAAAGTATAGTGTAACAAATTTGATTAGATTCTCAATCTGGCCTTCTAGAGAATACCTAACAATCTGAAAAGCTCCAAATACAATGGACATTACTTAAACATAATTTTTTTTTTTAATTTGGAAGGTAATATGGCTCCGTGTTCTAAAACACTGAAGGAAAAATAGATCTTTACATTTATGGAAGGAACCCTTAATGGATCCCTGAGTGCACAGTAGCTAAATCCCTGAATATCAATCTGGCAAAATCTAAATAAAGTGAGCTAAATGATTATTGTGATATGTAGATTGATGTAAGAAACAAATATTTAATGGAATCCAATTTTCACTAGAGATAAAAATGTATCAGTTGATATCTAGCTTCCAAAGTTTCAGTACAATCCTCCAAGTAATGTTAGAGAGGTCCGTGCCTATCATAACAAGTAATTAATGGCAGATTAGTGAAAACCCATTAATCTTTTGTTTTAGTGGCTTTCACACGTACAGGATAATAAAAATTACATCATCATCTTGCTTGCTTTTAATTCTTTACCTCTTGAAAATTTCATAACTTTTCATTACCAAATAAGAAAACGATAACGAATTTGAAATAGGTAGTCATCTGTCTTTCTGCATAGAGTGTGCCCTAAAATGATGTCGTTGGCAAGAGTTACAAGGCCACACTTCGTGCTAGCAAAGTTTTTTCTCATTGTAGAGGGACACAAATATAATAATTATATTTGTGTTTTTATATTTATATATGCATGTGTTTAAAACTGTATGTGGCAGCGTCAGATATTATAAGCGTTTGAAAATACAAGTTTGTGAACGTCTTTTCATTAGACCAAAATGCAGCAATAGAAACTACATGGTAAAATAGTAGTACTGACATTTTCCCATTTGAATTGAGTGGAGTAAACTGGTACCTGCACTTTTTAAAGCTAATAATAACAAGAATAACTATAATAATTCCTTTTGTTATTCAGACAAAAAACAAAATGAAATTTCAAGAAAAGTCAGGTCTCTTTTATTAAAAATTATCTCCCATTCAAATTGTGAGAAAACTAAATTAATTTTTTTAAGTGCAGTATCTAGGAAATGTTGATATTTTTTGGAAAAAAGTTTTTGTTATTTTATTATTTAGACTACCTGTAGGAGTTTTTTATCTTCTGGTGATGGACACTGGGACTTTTTGATGGAAAGAAAAATGTAATCGTGTTTATTTGTTTGCAATGCTATACATCAAAAAAGTAGTATTTCCTTAAGTATTTTATGCATAGATGAAAATATTCAAAGTACCTACAATGATGTGACTTTTAGTAACAAATTTTGGTTCATAAACTTGAATAAAATGCTGGATTTTTTTGTAAGCTTGTTGTCATTTTTCAGATTTTTGACATTAAGTAGAAAGAAAGTAGAGTTATCAGAGTTATTCTTTTTTCTCAGCTATATAGTACTGCATATCAAGGGTAAACTAAGAGAAATTGATAGACTTTGGATAACATGCAAAACTCTAGCAAAGCAACAAATGTAGCATAAAAGCTAAATTTTGCATATTCCTAATATGCATTATAATGAGATGTTATTTTTAGAAAGGAATATCTAAAGAATTACAAGAGATATTGCTGTGATTTTTTTCACATGAACTTTAGAATGTTGCATAGTTTGTAGCACTTTACCTACTTGAAAAGTCTAAATAAAAAAGGGAGTTATTTAAAACTGAAATATGCTTTGTATACTTTTTTGACTCATGGAGATGGGCCTCACTAACAATGTGGGAGGAGATTGCCAATTATGAGCTGAATGATCAAAATACCTCTTTTTACAAAATTTTCCAGAAATGCCTCCAAACACAGGCCTGAGGGGAAAAGCAAAACCTTATTGTGCATCTACACCAAACACATATCCAGCAAGCAAAGTTTCAATAAAATCCTCAAAGCAATGTGAGATGACAATTCCCAAAACCTGTGACGATTTTTCAAGAAAATTCCCCTAAAAATAGGAAAAAAGGTATTTATACCAACCACATATATAGGCTACAAAGTTTCAATAAAAATTCTCCAGGCAGCATAGGAGAAGCGATGTTGAGCTGAATTCGTAAAACACCTCCCTTTTTTAAAAACTTTTTCAAAAGAAATGTCTCTGAAAATGGGTCAGAGGAAAAAAAGTAAAATCTTATTCTGCATCTTGACAAACCCCATATCTAGCTACAAAGCTTCAATGCAATCCTTGTTGTGATACATAGCAAATTCACATAGATGTAAGTAGCAGAATCCTGTTGGATGAACAGATGTTTTAAATAAACTTAGATTGGTTAAATTTAGTTGTTTTTATGAATTATTCATAGAACAAAGAGAAACATGATTTTACAAGATTAATATACATCCTTAGCTTTTAATTTAACTGGTTTTCTAGATGTATTTTCCATCAGTGTGACTGATGTTATGATTACATTTTGAACCTTCATGCTAGTTGATAGGGTTCTTAAACATCATAATCTGCAGCCCTCTCTCTTTCTTTCTCTCTTTCTCTCTCTCACTTAAATGTAAAAGAAGAAAGAGCTTTCATCAACAGATATATTGGACTAACATCATTTAACTTAATGGAGAAGCAATATATTCAACCTGGCAAATCAGAATTGGATTTTAAATAATTCCAAATGTCAGGCATATATAATTGTAAATGTTTTACATGAATTTTTCTTTGACTGATTCACAATATCTATTTGATTATGGAACAAATACATTCATTATATACCTTTGTTATATGGCATTTTATGATTTCAACAGTGCTCAACAATGTGACTTTTGAGAAACCAACCATCTTAAAGAGTCATGACAATCTGGACAGGACCAATTCAAATGATTTTCAACATTTAAGTTGTATGCATACATGTTTAATCAATTGATCATTTGTTTTTAGTGAATGCTGTGCTTTTTCACCAGGAAAATGATTTCAAATGGAAACTGCTTACCACAACCGAATTTCCTTTTCTATAAATTTTTGCCTATTGATTGATGCTAACTAAATATGGTATAAACTTCAACAAATATTAATTTTCAGCCCTTTTTCAACAAGATATATTATGTACAACTATGGTTAATAATCCTAATACTCAATCTATTGACATGTGATGTACATAATGTGGCTAGCATTGCAGACACCAGTGGATGGTTATTTAGTAACTGTTTACAGGAAAGTACTTAACTAATGTACTCACATTGTTATACACATAATCTGGCTTTCTCTGCACAAACAAGTGGACAGTTATTTAGTAACTGTCCACCAGAAAGTACTTAATCAATGTACTCACACTGACAAATAAAATGGAAACAAAATGTTTGCCATTGTGGACCACAATATACACTAACCCTGCAACAAAGTCCATTAAAAATTCTGTGGAGATTCATTGACTAATGCAAGGTAGAGATACTCTTGATGTCATTTTCAAGTTATGTTTATCCTACAGTAAGATTTAAATTACAGTGAACAACCTGTTTGTGTGTTGTTTACACATAGCTCTTGGTGCAACAATGTTGGAAAATACAGGCTGGAAAAAAGATATACCAGAATGCAGATGAAAAACAGGCAAACTAAACTTATTGTCTGAAAAATTACAATGTGAAGCATGTGCGAGATGATTCTATTTCATTCTGAAAGATATTTTCTCCAAAGATACAATTTTAAATGCATGAGGGTTTCTTTATTACATTCATCCAAGTTAGAACCTGCTCCAAAATTCTCAGCCATGGTGAACCCACAGTTCTATTCTGTCTTTACCAAGAAACTTTGTTCATCACCATCATCACTTGGACTGATATCACATGATATACCTGCAAAAGATATAAAAACTTGACAGTTAGAGAAACTGGAAGTAACTGCCAGCTGCTCAGAGTTTCCAAAATCAATTGCATTAAGTTCTAATTTTGCTGTTGTTAGAGCTTCTGATACATATTATCCCTACATTTTCAAGCAAGCTTAAGATACGTTACAAATATAACAACCATCTGTAAATTTCTTTTTTAGTCTGTCCAGTAAATTTGATTACCATATTTACTTGCTGATAAGTTAAGTCTAACTGCAACTGCACGGACATTTTGTCTCATAATGCACCGGCAGATCTGGGTCTATGCAGTTTGTTTGGAGTAATCAGTAGAACAAGCAACATAGACCCTGATATGCCAGTGCATTATGTGACAGCAGATCAGTGTCTCTTTTGTTTGCAGTTGGACTTGATTTATAAGTGAATATATACAGTAGCTCTTTCTGATGTAGTGTTTGGGCATTGTTGCATAGGTGGGTGAAGAGTTGGATGGAGTTGGATTGGAATCAGATTTATTGGAATTTTCAATATCTAGCGCATTTGTTAATATTCTTTGCCAGAAAAGTGCAAATGCATGCAATAAGCAAGCATGATGGAAAAATCCTTCATTAATTACTACTTCCAAAGAGGTGTGACTGGGCTTAATTGGCAATGGGGGAAAAGGGAAATTATAGTTAAAAAATAAAATTATAATTTGTTTATGAGCGCTGATTTTAAGTGAATGATTAAAAGTGACCGTAGATTTTGCTGACCATCCATGACACAAATGGAGTGAGTAGAGAGTAAAATAGTGCATGATAGATGATGCTTTAATGCAGTTGTCCTACATGTATTGGTCCTATACTCAAAATCAGAGCTGGAGAGAGGGAATAAAATATTTTAATTGTTTGATTGGATGGAGAGAAGTGATGACTTTTCTCCCTTTCAGTATCAATGTAGAAGAAGTGATATACATGTATACTTGACAGAGGATAGAGGTGATTTAATCATGAGCTTACTGAGAATCGTTACAGATGCCGACATGTTTCATCAATGTGAATTAAAAGTAAAGATACTCTTTACTGTTCTCAAGCAATTGAGAAGATCTTATAAATAAAGATTCGGGGTGGGGGTATTTGTTTTTAACTAGCATACTTGAATACAGATGTAGAAATTAATTTAATATTGTTATTTTTGTCTTTTATATGCCAAAAATTGTGTTGATAAAAATCCTCATGATGTGAACCAAACTCTACTACACTTTTTTGTAAATCTCATTAATTGATCTTTCTCAACTGTCACGTGTATGTATTTTACATATGAAAGTAGTATATATGGTGAGAGTTCTGGCACACATTTTTATTTATTTCAATTTACACACAGCAGTTACTCTGCTCTGTAGAGCTGCTGATACTTCATTTCATTATTATTACACAAATTTAACAAATCAAAGCAAGCTCTTGCTTTATTTACTAATTAGTAACTAATTATATGTCTAATCTTTTATTTGTCGATTCTTTTGGATTTACTACTGTGTTAAATGATTTGTTTGTGTTATCAACAAAGTTATGGTTGATTGATTTAATTCTTTTTATATGTTGTCTGCTAATCTCTAATTCAGCTTTCAGATTTCTACTTCATTGACTTGAGTTTAGCAATGCTTCACCTAAAATATAATTGATTTATAGGGTACTTGGCAAACAATCAAAGATATGTTTTCAGCTGTGCACCAGATGTAGATGCTCTCTCTCTCTCTCTCTCTATATATATATATATATATATACATCAGTGATCCTTACATTTTCATGAGTTCAACTCGACATTTTCATGGAATTCATAGACATGCATGAATCTGCCATTTGTAATACAGTGAAACCCCGCTATAACGCGCCCCACTATAACGCGAATTTGGATATAAAGCAATTGTGGTGTGGCTCCCAAAATTTCGTGTATTCCTTCGCACATGAAATTTTTTTTTTCAAAGTACGAGAAATAGTGTATAAAATGTGTATATTAAAGTATCCTTTTCGGGAAGAGATCGCGTATGAATTCGAGTATAATACATTTGTGGCGTGGTTCCTGAAATTTATATACATGTACATGTATTTTTCTCGTACACGGAATTTTTTATTTTTTTTTAAGTACGAGAAATAGTGTATAAAAAGTTTATTATCATTTTGGGGAAGAGATCACGTATGAATTCGATCGTGGCGTTGCTTCTGAAATTTAACAATCTCACCAATTTCTTGAAGTGTTGTGCCAAAATAAACATTATCGGAAATGTTACTTATTACTGATCCATGAGTAAAGTCGGTAAGTCTTCTTTGTGTTTGTCTTCAATTCATTCTGTATACACTCATTGCTCAAACAATAGCCGACCTGTTTTTCTTCTTTAACTGCATACACAACGGAGCATAAGACAATGTTGTGGTTGATAAAAGATTCTCACGATTTAATAAACATCAAAAAATGTAAGCCGCCAACACGTGCGCTGGACTTCAATTCATCCTGTATACAATCATTGCGCAAACAATAGCCGACTTACGTATCTTCTTTAACTGCATACACAACCAAGCACCAGACAATGCGGTGGTTGATCAAAGATTGTCATATGTGGGTGCTTATGTAGAGACTGAGCTTGGGCGGCAAGATCAAAGATTGTCATATGTGGGTGCTTATGTAGGGACTGAGCTTGGCGGCAAGATCACAGGGAGTTCAAATAACCACTCTCTGTTACTTGGCACTGAACATACTCGTGGCTCAATCAAAGGGTTGTCATGTGGGAAAACAAAGACGGATCCATATCAGATAGTAAACGGTGTTGATACCCTATTCATGCTATACCTTAGACGTGTATACGTTGTTCTCTGAATAAAGTAATATATAGTAAAACCCCGCAATAACGCGACCCCGCTTTTTCCACGATCGAATTTTATGGACCCCAAATATCGCGCTATAGCGGGATTTCACTGTATATATATTCATTTTTTTTAAAAAATATTTTGACCACTCCATTGCTCTCATCTGGTCGTAGCAGCAAATCATAAGTTTATCCTTATGATTTGCGACAGATTTTTTTTTTTAAACAAAACATATTCCTGTCACTGGTTATTATGTACCACACTTGCACTATGGTAAACCCACTCATTTTACATGAATTAGTTTGACGAAAGCATTCTCTTTGTTTTCTTGATAATGATGTCTGTTTTGACTATTTTTCCACTTCCTGACTTCTGGTATCGGATCCAAGTCTTTTACATCGGCACCAACAAGATTTATTTTCAAAAGTTCCTCAAGGGTGTCAACACTCAGCCTGCACTGCAGCTTTGTTTTTGATAAATTCTGGTGCGAAAATCCATGCTCACACTCCACACTTAACACTGGAAGAACATGTGAAATTTCTATCAAATGAATCACATTTGGGTACTGTCCTTTCATTTAAACTAGTTTTGTCAGTAATTCAGCTACTGACAGTCCTCGATAATTGTTGTACACAATGTACCTGAGAATCCCCCACTCATTTTTTTGTCAGCACTGATGACTGCATCACTGTTCTCTCTTTGTTGACCATAACGAGTGATCAAAGTGTTCATGTGCTCATTACCAAGCAGTGGCATGTCACTAATATTTGCAGAAAAAACTGTAAGTCTGAAACAGTGAATGCCTTAAAATTCATATGGTCCGGGAATCTATTATATATGTTTGCATGAATAAACCATATACACCTTACTGCTTTGGCTGGGAATTCAGTGTCATGTGATGAACACTTCAGTTCTATCCATTTAATGTGACCACTGCCGCACATGACTGTAACAAATTCATTGCAGAGGAGCCCAAAATGGGGTGTATCTCTAAGATCCACAATTTCCAGTTATGTCAAAAATCTGTCAACATATTGCTTCAAGGTAATGTACAGCAAATTCCTTGTCTGCAAACAGTGGATATGAGTTACAGTCTTCATCCTTTATTATACTTAAGCTTTGACATGGTGAGTAGTGTTTTCTCAAGCAGTAAAACCAGGACTGATACTTATCATTATCTCATCTAGGCATATACAAGCCTACCGATTAAAAAAAAAAATCCTTTGGAATAACATCTATCTTTACTGTGAAGCTGATCTTTGAAATTTATCCCACTATTGTTCACTAATGGATTAAGTTGCCCTTCGTAACCCCCATTTAACCAGCTAACTGTGAGTAGTATAGCCTTCTAGCAGTTGAGGTGTAACAACCTTAGTCAGTGACACCTCTATTGATTGTCTGACAAAGAAACAATATGTAAACTAGACACAGTGACCTTTGAATTTGACCTCATTAAGGTGTTTATGTTACAGGTTAATGGATAAACAAATAAAAGACAATTTTATATAATGATATTTGGGATATTCTATGACCAATGTCTGGTTGCTTAGAGTATGTGCTGGTCAAAACTTTTGAACTGGCAGTCATGTCTGATGGCAAATACTCTGGGATTTAAGGATTCCTGATATATATATATATATATATATATATATATATATATATATATATATATATATATATATATATATATATATATATATATATATATATATATTATCTTTTAAAATTTGTAGCAAGTCAGATATCTGGCAAATATTTTGCAATCTCACCTTTACAATTACTCTAAAAAGTAATAGTTCATGGTTACCACTTACAGCAATAAACATTAATTACCTGGTAGCTCATTTTCATCTCACTGCCTTCTATTTCATGTAATAATTTATTTAAATTTCTTTGTTCGTACAATGAATGCAAGGCATAACACATTGTGCTTTGCAGATTCTCATACATTGTGCTCTGCATGTGCTCTGCACATGCTCTACCATTATAGATTTTTCACTCATGTTTTGATTTTTATTAATGTCCACTGGCCCACCACCTATTGTTTATTAGTTATCATGTGTATTTTCTGAATTCCATTCAGGTGACAATGAAGAGACAACTGAATTTTTATTTTGTTACCTTTTTCTGTTCATCTTCATCCATGCTTTTAAGAACTATCTTTGTATCCACGACCATTTTAACTGAGGTTGGTTCTGTTGGCTGATATTATTCAAACAAAGATTTTTCTAACTAAATTCAATAATTTTTAGTTAGTGCCTATTAATGATTTGTAATATTAGTTGGTGCCTATTTGTAACTTTTAATGCATGTTAGTGACTTTTAGTGACAAATAGTGCCTTTGAGTGACTTTCAGTTAATAACTTTTTTCCAACATAAATGGGTAGCATGCCAAAAAAGTGCCCTTACAGCCCTTACTCGACAAGGGACATGTGGAATCTTGCACAACATGTTAATAGCAAACATCCTAACAAAATAAATGAATACAACTCACTATAAACTATGAAGGATATGCCTACAACTACATAGGCAGAGAAAACCCCAAAAGAGAGTATACAACTAGAGTTAAAAAGCCTCATAGAAGAAAATCTTCCTAAAGCCAACCAAACAATTACTACAGATGAGGCATTCAAATCTACTATCAAATGAATTAAAAATATTGAAAAAAAAACTTAAACAATTTGACAAGTTAAAGAAAATAGAACAACGTCTGAATATATTAATTATGCAGCAAGAGAGAGTGGGTAGAGAGTTAAAAGAAACAGATGTTGACCTTAAACAAATGGAAAATGAATTGCTTGGTTTCTCTGTTAAACAAGACAAAAGAAGGAAAAAAATGAAAAGGCTTTGTTTTTTGACACTGCATATATCAAATTTTACATGGCTTGTTAGCATTGGTTACATTATTACAAACTAGAGACATGGTCAAATAAACCAACTGTACAAAGTACATCTACAAAACAAGAAATTAAAACCGTAGGTCAATAGAAAGCAAACAAACTTTAAATCATGTTTTCGGCTATCTCATCTTTGAAATGTGTAATAACAATGAAATGAAGCAGCAGAGTAGCTGCTGTGTGTAAATTGAAATAAATAAGAGAATTGTGAACAGCACATTATACACTCACCAGTGTTTAGTAGTCCTGTATGTAGCAATCAGTAACAGAGTAGCTGCTGTGTGTAAACTGAAATAAGTAAGAAGAAAACTGAATGGCACATTATATGCTCACCCATGCTTAGTAGTCCTTTATGTTGCAATAAGTTGACCATGGTTAACTCTGGTGATTACTGACCAATAAACTGGACCTACAGTCAAGGTATGTCATCGTAAAACTAAAATTACTGTGCAGAAACCATTATTTTAATTTTAGCCTCATCATGATCATGACCTCTAATCTCTAGGCCCCAGAATCTATAGGTTTCTTTATTAGCTGAAATGCAAACTACTGGTATCCACAAAGCTTGGCAAACGGTTCATGTTGTAAAACAAAAGATATTGTACAGAAAAATAAAAGGTAATGGACAGACAGCAGCATAGCATAATACGCTACTCAAAATGGTGGACATAAACAAACATAATGGATGCGCAATAACTCTCATCTTTTGTACTACTTATAAAGGAGCTATCTAACCTGAAAGCTGATGTGCCAGTCTTAAAAGCCACTTGTTCCCGAGACATGCACTTTGAAAACCATGCAAGAACAAGCCTAAAAATAAATTAAATCCTGCAATGGGAGGATGCACAACCCTAAATTTTACACGAAATTAATGATGAAAAGCACAAATACATATTATCTAGTTGTGAATGGACTAAATTAAAAAATACATATGTTAAAATGGTTCCCCAAGAACAAATTATTTTTTATTGTGCATGTTTCCAATGACCAAACTCAAGTGGACATCCAAATGTGTTTGTGTGAGCGTATCCATGTTTGTGTATGTGTGTGTTTTTGACGAATATGCAAAAGGGCAGAAAGGTTTTTGAAAATGGTCCGAGTACTGTAAGTGAAAAAAAACAAAGTGAAAGGATGTACAGTCTCATAATATATCAAGTGCATTGGCAAGGAAGGTTGTGCCAGTGCATGCAGAGTCTTAAATTCTGTCAGAGATATACAGTGATCTGCCTTTTATGAACTTGCCCCTTTTGCAACAAAAATGTTACCTTATAAAGGGGTAGCCGCTTGGGGGGGGGGGGGGCAATATTGTGAAAATATACTATTTCACTGTCTGATAACAAAGCTTCTGTTTCAGGGTGGATACTCAAGTTTTTGAATTTTATAACATGTCAAAGATCCATTAAATACCATGCATTTACAGAAAAAAATGGCTCTTTATTTTGAACATTATATAAAAAATGATTCCAATGGATCCAGGTTAATATTTTTTTAAAATAGCAAATGTGATTACTGATACCCAGTAATTCACTATTATATAATTAACTCTTTCATGCTCACAAAATGTGGTCTTGAGACAGGTCATTTGCATACTTATCTGGATGGTAAAAAAGTACTCATATGTACCAAATCAATATTCAAAATTATAATAAAAATATCTGAGACTTTTCTCAGTTTTTGGATATTTTAGTTTAATTCATCAGCACCCTTAATTACTTCCATGACTACCACAAAGAAAATTTCATTAGCACCATGGTTGGATCCAAACCATGCAAACTTCAATTACTTTTTCATTAATCCTGGTGGGATGATTGGATTCCAGTCATCAATGCAGGATTTCAAGTAAAGACCTTTATTGTTTCAGTAAATGCTGCTTATTTACAGGAAAAAAGTGGTGTTGAAAGATTCTTTATGAGCAATGTACCAATTAAATGAACATAAGCCTCCTGATGGATATAATTCTTTCAATTTTTTTTTAATGGTATAAAAAGTTGCTGAATCCATGCTACAGTATATACTCGTGTATAAGCTGATACCAACTGCAAACTGCACAGACCCAGATCTGCATTTGCATAATGCAGATCAGCAGATCTGATTCCAATGGATCCAGGTTGATGTTTTTTTAAAATAGCAAATGTGATTACTGATACCCAGTAATTCACTATTATATAATTAACTCTTTCATGCTCACAAAATGTGGTTTTGTGACAGGTCATTTGCATACTTATCTGGATGGTAAAAAAAGTACTCATTATGTACCAAATCAATATTCAAGATTATAATAAAAATATCTGAGACTTTTCTCAGTTCTTGGATATTTTAGTTTAATTCATCAGCACCCTTAATTACTTCCATGACTACCACAAAGAAAATTTCATTAGCACCATGGTTGGATCCAAACCATGCCAACTTCAATTACTTTTTCATTGATCCTAGTGGGGTGACTGGATTCCAGTTATCAATGCAGGATTTCAAGTAACTGTTTTTATTTTCAAGACCTTTATTGTTTCAGTCAATGCTGCTTATTTACAGGAAAAAAGTGGTGTTGAAAGATTCTTTATAGGCAATGTACCAATTAAATGAACATAAGCCTCCTGATGGATATAATTCTTTCAATTTTTTTTTAATGGTATAAAAAGTTGCTGAATCCATACTACTGTCTATACTTGCGTATAGGCCGACACCAACTGCAAACTGCACAGACCCAGATCTGCTGTTGCATTATGTGCCAGCAGATCTGGGTCTATGCAGTTTGTAAGGACTAATCAATAGAACAAAAAACATACATCCTGATCTGCCGGCGCATTATGCGATGGAAGATAAGGGTCTATGTTGTTTTTGTTTGCATTTGGACCCGGGTTATACACGAGTATATACAGTAAATATTTATAGCTTAACATATAATTTTCTTCATTTCAAATTTCTTATAAACTCATCTAAACTGTCTGATGTCTGAAAAAAATTGCAGAGCCTCAAATAACAGAGTGCTTTTCATGAAATGCACTGAATTTTTCTAAAAATGCAACCAAGAAAAAAAATTAATTCTAAATTCTATTTATAATTATAAATTAATTAGAAAATACTACAAATTAATTTAAAATGCATTGTTTCCCACTCCTTTAGAAATATAGTGGGAACTATTATTTTATTGTATATGTTTATGTCAGTTGTTTACATTATTTAACAATTCCTAAAGCCCTGTATTGTCAAATAATCATGTAAAATAAATAACCAGAGTGTAATCAATGGTGCATAGTTCACATCTATGAAGCTTGTAGTAGTCCAATAACCAATGTAAACATTATCATGCAGTAGTCCAATAACCAATGTAACATTATCATACAGTGGTCCAATAACCAATGTAAACATTATCATGCAGCAGTCCAATAACCAATGTAAACATTATCATGCAGCAGTCCAATAACCAATGTAAACATTATCATGCAGCAGTCCAATAACCAATGTAAACATTATCATGCAGTAGTCCAATAACCAATGCAAACATTATCATGCAGTGGTCCAATAACCAATGTAAACATTATCATGCAGTGGTCCAATAACCAATGTAAATATTATCATGCAGTAGTCCAATAACCAATGTAAACATTATCATGCAGCAGTCCAATAACCAATGTAAACATTATCATGCAGCAGTCCAATAACCAATGTAAACATTATCATGCAGGAGTCCAATAACCAATGTAAACATTATCATACAGTGGTCCAATAACCAATGTAAACATTATCATGTAGTGGTCCAATAACCAATGTAAACATTATCATGTAGTAGTCCAATAACAAATGTAAACATTATCAAACAGTAGTCCAATAACCAATGTAAACATTATCATGCAGTGGTCCAATAACCAATGTAAACATTATCATGTAGTAGTCCAATAACCAATGTAAACATTATCATGCAGTAGTGCAATAACCAATGAAAACATTATCATACAGAAAATAAGTTCAGATAAAAGTCACAATGAAATATTAGCTCCTTTTCTAATAAAATTTCTTTTGCATTTTTTATCCTATATTTTAACTTTTAATCTTTAAAAAAAAATTAATATTTAAACTTTTCATCAACACTATATGACATAAAACAACAAGAAAAGAACATGATTTTCTATGATAATAAAGCAGAGGTACTATAATGAGTTTATTAAAAAAAAACAGATTAAAGTTGCTTTTCTATTATTTTATTTAAATCATTGTTCTTAAAATCTGTTGAAGAAGCTAGTATCATTGTCCACCCCTAGAAGCCGGATTTTTCTGAGGGAAAGTCACAGGCTTCAGTAACCTTGGAGTGACAGGCAGCATTAAAAGCATAGTTTATGCATCAATAGTGCTTATTTAACCACTCCAGGTGAGGCCTCACATGAAAACATACAGCATGTAGTCCACTTATCTAATTCCTATACTCATTCAATGTGGAAATTTTACCACTGAATATACATACTTATTCCTACTTCCAACTCCACTGGCCAGAAAGAGTTTTCTGCGTACACATGGAAGACTTTATGCAGTCATGAAACAAATACTAAACCCATGTTAGCAAAGCATAAAATGTAAGTGACAGTACTTTTCTTGGTTTTATGAGTGTAGTTCTAACAGAGATGCCTGTTTATTTGTTTGTTTTTTATGTGGGTTTAATGCCATTTTTCAGCACAGGCTATACATGGCGGCCATTGTATTTGCTGGAAGAAGAACCCAGGAAGAACCATCAACCCATAGGAAAGCTACTGGCAAGCTTTCTCACATACCCACATTAGCTGAGATGAGACTCAAACCCAAGCGGACAGAGGTGAGATGTCAGTGATTTGTAAAGGTGAGCACCTTAGACCACTGGGCCACCTAGGGACCTCCTAAAGTATCAAGTTTAATGATTGAAACATAAACAGTGCCCAATAAATGAACTTTAAACACAAAAATTCAACAAAAGTTATGAAGCATGAAATATAGGTCACACAGACCTCTTTTTGCAGTAAGGATGTTCATAGCAAGATTTATCCACTCACCAAGTTTCTTGGTTTTAGGTTGTATACTACAGTATCATTTATTTTTGTGGGGCTCAATTTTTGTGGTTTTGTAAAAAAAAAGACATTTTCGTGGGTACTTAAATTCGTGGTTTTGCCTGTCAAAGTTTGCATATTACTACGTGTTTAATTTCATGGTTTAACCTCTACAAATACCCAAAATAAAGAATAAAAAAGAATAAAACTCTGCCGATGCAAACGGCAGTCACTTGAATGTTAATAACAATACTTTCACATGTATGAGCACAAATCAAAAACCTGACAAGTTCAATACTGACACCGTGTTTTTGTCCAAGTGAATAACATCCATGGAACCTGATGCAGCCAACAACACTAGAACAATACTACCGCCTCTATGATCACAAATAACACACATGTCAAGGTCAATCACTTACACCGTGTTTTCGTCTGAGTACTCAACATCAAAGGAAGCCGACGCAGACTACAACACTAAGTCAATCGGTTATTAAAGTAACCTGTATGATCTCTAACTTAAACCACTATCCATAAAGGGAACAAAACACGTGACCGGCTGCCCTTTGCTCAATGCAATCAGCAGACAGTGGCAATATTTGATGTGTCTCGAGCCCATCAATGTGAGAAGATACTAACTAAATTGAAAGACAGTGTAATCACGCGTTTGTTTGTCCCTGCCTCATGTACAGACCAACTTCAGCCACTAGACTTGACAATAAATAAAGAGTACAAAGAATAATTAAAATCACACTTCCACAACTGGTATGCTAAACAGGTCATGGAGGCCATCATGAAAAAAGGAAGATGCTACTAGTGACGATCACTGATTGCAACCTCATTAATCAAGCCAATTCGGGCTGAATGGATAATTGCAGCTCACGCGGCAATGAGTGAAAGATGGGACCTAATTATCAGTGGTTTCGAGAAAGCTGGACTTGTTTAATTCTGCAATTTGAGGATTATTTACCTGAGAAGCATTTGTGTGTACATTGAGACTTGTTTGACACGATGTTGATACAGTGGCTTTGTCCGAAAATCAGTGAAGTGTGAGCTTTAATACTCTGCTGTAATTAGTGTATATACATAGTGTTTCATTAATAATAGTGCTTCAAGCAATAGTTCTAGTATTTTACAGGCTTGTTGTTCTTTTGGATTAAAAATGCATGGATAAAATGAAATGTGGTTTCATGAGGATTTAAATTGTTCAACAACAGTTGTACTCGAGTGAATGATCGATTTGAATAAGTATTTAATTTAATTTTCATATACTATTATTTTTTATTATTCTTTCTTTCATTTTCAATACCTTATGCTTTTTCTTGTTTCTCTCTATCCTTACTTATCTCGCATATCAATTTAAGGCAGTGAGTGGAAATTACAGCTATCGGATATCTTATTGACACGTGTGCATTGAAACAATATAAAATGCTTTATAGTTCTTTTTTCAAAGGTTTAAAATAAAACAAACACGTGTAAAAGCTAATATTTTATTTCCAAATTACAGTATTGATGTTGATTTATGAAATACTAGTAGGTTCCTTAATCTCTAGGAATGACACAAAGTAAGAAAATTAGCGGGGGGGGGAGGGGGTGTCATCATTATACGTGGCAAATTTTTCATTGGGGATTTAAATTCGTGGTTTGGGGCAACAACGAAAACCACGAAAATTGGTCCCCCATGAAAATTGATGATACTACAGTAATATGCATACAGCATGCCAAAAACTTGTGCGATCAAGAGCTAAATGCCAAAAAATATCAAAAGCCAGTAAATTATGAAATATAGCTCACAATGAACTTCTTTTGTTGCAAAAGTGTAGTAGTAACAGAGATGCATATCATGATAAATTTCATGATTCTAGCATGAATAGTGCCCAAGAAATGAACATCATACACAAAATTACAAAATTTAACCCAAGTCAATTAGGTGTAAAATATGGGCCATAATGACCTATTAATGAAATGAAGGAGTAGTGCTGATCAAGATGACACCAAGTTTCATTATTCTATGATTTCAGGTATGATAGTGTGTAGCATAAGGCATGGCCTTGTGGGTTTAATGCCATTTTTCAACACATGATAGGGTTATACACGGCAGCCAGTATATTTGGTGGAGGAATAACCTGGGAAGACCCAAGGAAGAACCGCCGACTCACAGGAAGCTACTGGCAAGCTTTCTCCCATACAAGAGTTGGTCAAGCCAATAATCGAACTCACACAGACAGAGGTGAGATGCACAAGTGATCTGTAAAGGCGAGCACCTTAGACCACTCAGCCAATAAGGGCCCCACATGCAAAATAAAACTGTGGTCATGAGATAAATGCAAAACTTAACCAAAGCAGTAAAATGTGAAGTATAGGTCACAGTGACCTTTTTGTATGGGTATAAGTACTAAGAAAGGTGTACACAACCATCGAGTTTAATGACTCAAGCATTAACAGAAAAAATACACAATGTAACCAAAGTCTGTTAAGCATGAAATATGGGTCACAGTAATCTACTTTTAAGATGAGGATATAGTACTCAATAAAATGCACCCTTCCACAAAGTTTCATGATTCCAGGTATAACAGTATTAAAATACAGGAGGTGAAATCATGTGGTTATAAGCTAATGCAAACAATGACCACAAGCCAGTAAAATGTGAAATATAGGTCACAATGACCTTTTGTTGTAAAGATGTGGTACTAATATAGATGCATACAATTATCTAGTTTTATAATTCTAGCATAAAAGGAGCTCGAGATTGAACCAAAGTCAGTGAAGCATGAAATATAGATCAGTGACCTACTTTTGAGATACAGGTGAAGTACTTGTCAAGATGCATCCCCACAGCAAGATCCATGATTAAAGGTATAACAGTATGTATACAAAGTTCCAAAACCTATTTGGTCATAAGCTAAATATGAAAACTTAACCTAAGCCAACACATATGATAATATAGGTTACAGTGACTTTATTTTGTTTTAAGGGTGTGGTACTGACTGAGATGTTTACATTCATCTATTTTGATGATTCTAGCATTAACAGAGCTTGAGAAATAAACTTAAAATACAAAATTTAGACAAAATCAGTGACACATGAGATATTGGCAAATGTGACCTACTTTTGTAAAGATGGTGTAATACTCATCAAGATGCATCCATTCAACACGTGTCATGTATCTAGGTAAAATGGTATATATGCAAGGTGCCAAAAGTCTATTCATGAGCTAAATGCAAAAACTTAACCAAGCCAGGAAAATAATGCAAAATGTAGGTCAGTGTCACTTTTCATTTGTTGTATGGGTGTGGTACTAACAGAGATGCATACGATACTCTAGTTTGATGATTCTAGCATGAACAGATCTTGAGAAATAAACTTAAAATACAAAAATTAAGCCAAGTCAGTGAAGCCTGAAATTTGGGTCACAGTTACATACCTTTATGAGGAGGGTGTAGTACTCCCCTCACCATGTTTCATGATTCCTGGTATAATAATGTTTATACAGAGAGCATAAAAGTTGAGCTAAACCAAAATCTTTAAGAATGTACAACTATGTACTAACCTTCAGCCCCCTTCCTAGAGGGTAGGTGCTATGAAACCCACTCCAAACTGTGCCTAGAACCTAGGAAGAAAAAATAGTTGAGATTTAGTGAGGCTGTACATATATGCTTGCTTTTATTTGTGCAAATGCTTCTGCAAGGTGTACCTTGCATTATAGCTATCCTCTACTTCACAAATGTGAGCTAAAACTGAAGTGATAGTAAAAGTGGAACAAAAGAAGATTTAAATATATATACGCGTAACTGTATTGTTCTTTGTAATGGCATGTTTCTCAATTGTAACTGGACTGTAATCTTCAGCTGTGTTTACTGGGGTGTCTTTAGGCTTTTGACACTAAACTGGTACCCAGCCACCTGTGGCACTCGCTTACATGCTACACAAACAACCAGTAAGGAGTAATAAAAGTGGTCAACATTCTGCCCACAAGACTCGGTGAGGTGTAATGTGGGGGTCAATTCAAAACAAACAAACAGTGAAATGGTGCCAAGTGTGCATATCCAGGCTGTCAGGACTGAGATAGCTTTAAACAAGCTTAAGAATGTGGTATGTGTAAAATAGTAGATGCACCCTCACACAAACCCATAAATTAATCCAGTGGACAAAAGAAACTTCTGTCAAATTTACATACCATTTGATGTATATGTTTAACTGAGATAGCCACCAATGTAAGTTATCATTGCATTAACCCTTACAAATTGTTTGTGTATAGCAAGTGAGGGAGCACCATAGATACATGGGGTATACCAGTCTATTCTCGACATGAGAACAATGTTTTTATGGTTCTTCTCGCCCTAACAGGAAGAACATTGTTTGTAAATGTTGTTCTCAGGCTGACAAAAATCCCACAAGATGTCACCCAAAGATGGCTGATTAAGTATTAGTCTTACCCATGGAAGCTTTGAAAACTTAAGAGTTTGCATGTATTATGATGAAAGAACAAAGGAAAGGCTTTGGGTGGATTATTTTGAGGTCCATATTAAAATTTTCAGCATCTAAACATTGGCATAGAAATTCATCGCCATTATTATTCATTTAAGAGGAATGCTTATTGTAATCAAGTGTATTGTGCCCGGCTGCTTTGAAATAAGATCAAGGTGGCCATCAGCGCAATGCTTACATTTGTCTTTATCGGCATCAGCTTTTTTTTTCAAATTGTACCAGTAATATCATTTTAAGAACATTAAATGAAACCTTTTCTCATTTTTTGGGCACAAAACCATAAAAATGTATGCTGTCTATTTAGTAGGTACATGAACATTTTCCACCATACCAACAGGATTGATTATTGCTGACTGTTGTAAATTATATTTTAGCTACATCATCCTTTATTACCTGTTCAAGTGACTTTAAGTTAAAATTATGTACCTCACTCTCCCTAATCCCCACTCATACCAACAATGGGGACCATTTTACTATTTATGCAGCATTTTTACATCAAAATATAAATTATGGGGATCATAAAATAAAATATCTGATATCAAGAAATAAATGTTATGATAATAACAAATTTATTTAATTTTTCATATTCAACATTTGATTATTTTATATATTAGTTACTTTCTGATATCAAAAATAGTTTTTTTAATATAAAAAATAAAATATTTGATATAAACAAGCACCCTAAGTGTGCCTCATATTGCTCACGTATTTAGCTAACATGTCAGCTTGTGAATTCAAATTTACACACATATTAACACTGTAGAGGGAATAGAACAGCCTGAAGCACACAATTGATACATTGTCTATTAATGATGGCATCATTTATTTTCTTTCCTAAACCACATATAGGTTCATTTATGCAACCAGCATTCTCACCTGTATCTCTCCCTGCCACTGGAGGCCTTGACCCAGATTTAAAACTTAGAAACTGTTTATAGCCCCACCCCTAAAGAACATACACTTAATTGGCTTTATAAGGGGAGTTAATTTGTGTAGTCAGCTTGGACTCATGGGTCTGTCCTTACACACCTGCAGCCCAAACCCTTGAGTCATACCTTGGAAACCACTGTGATTCCCACCCTAGGAAGCGTTGGTGGCTCAGTGGTTAAGGTGTTGGACTCGTAACCAGAAGGTTGCAGGTTTGATTTCCACCATCTGAACAGCCTGGATTCTCATTAATATTAGTAGATCTTGCTCATAACTGAACATATCTGAGATCGTGATGATACTAGCTAACATACCATATCTGGTCAAAGTCTGTTCAGAAATATGACCTCTAGAGTGTTCAACAGCTCAGCCAATCAGTTGCAAGATCTGCTCATTAATATGTGTGGATGTTGCTCATATCGAACCCTTCTGAGATTTCGATATAAGCTTACATACCAAATCTGATCAAGATCTTATCAGACATATGGCCTCAAGAGTGTTCACGAGCTCAGTCAATCAGATGCAACATCACCTCATTAATATGCATGACTGTTGCTCATAATGAACTCATCTGAGATCTCAATTATATAAGCTTACATACCAGTACCAAATCTAGTCAAAATCTGATCAGAAATGTGACCTCTTAAGTGTTCACAAGCTCAGCCAATCAGATCCAAGATCACCTTATTAATATATGTGGATGTCGCTCATAAATTGAATCCATCTGCGATCTCGATGACATAAGTTAACGTACCAAATCTGGTCAAAATCAATGAGAAATGTGGCCTCTAGAGTGTTGAAACATTCAGCCAATCAGATGTTAGATCAGCTCATTAATATCTATGGATGTTCATCATAATCAAACCCATCTGAGATCTTTATAATATAAGCTAGCTTACCAAATCTAATCAAATTCTGATCAGAAATATGGCTTTGTGAGTATTCGCAAGCTCAGCTAATCAGATGCATGATCAGCTTATTCAGACAAATGGATGTCACTCATAATGAAATTCATCCACGATCTTGATGATATAAGCTTACATGCCAAATCTATTCAAAATCTGATCAGAAATGTTGCCTCTAAAGCATTCACAAGTTCAACCAATTTGATGCAAGATCTCCTCATTATTATGTGTGGATGTTACTCCATAATTGAATTTATCCACAATCTTGATGATATAAGCTTGCATACCAAATCTTATCAAAATATGACCATAATTAAACCTCTAGTGTGTTCACAAGCAGTGTTGATGGACAGACAGATGATGCACAATGGACAAAAGGTCATACCATAAGCTCACTTGTCCTTTGGCCACATAAGCCAAAAAATCATGCACTATATTTTGACATCAAATAGACTATTTTTTATATCAAATATTTGATTTTATATATATATTTTTAATATAAAAACACTGATCTATTCAGTCACACAGCTATTGACTACTGAGGCATTGTATATGATGTGAGATTGAATTGAATAGCCAAGGTCATTATCTGTACTCTGTTCAATATCATAGTCAAGGCTAATGTTTGTACTCTGTTTGATATCACACCATATCCAACACACACCTCAATAGTCAACAAATATTGAATTATATAATTCTCCTGCCTGTTTCAAAGAAAGGGAATTTACAAGAAAAACTACCAAAATGAGAATTTACAACTCAACAATTATCTTTAACAATAGCAACTTTCAGAGTTTGCATAACAACTGCAGTAGTTATTCAAATTTCCAACTTGTCCATATAAATGAGATCAAATCAAGCTGAATTTTTCTGCAACATTCTGGTTTAAAATATTTTCAATCTTAACAGTATAATACAATACTACCTGGGCTGAAACAGTTAGTAAATTCCTGAAGCAGTTACTAAAAATGCATTAACCGAACCATAACTTGTAAATTGCAGTAGGAAAAACTTCATGTACAGTGTGAACTGGCAAGAATTGCAGCATAATCAAAGTGACCCGTTTCTAAAATATAGTGAAAACATGTTACAATTCCAGAAACAAATATATTTCCCATTTGCTTTTGCATCAGCTTTAGGTGTACATTCCACTTTTAATCACTTCGTCATGTGCTCTGTGATTTTATGCAGTAATCAGTACCAATAAGGCCGATTGTTAGGATCCAAATGGTTTATGTTGAACTTGTGTGTCGCTAGCATTAAAATGACTTAGACGCAAAACTGTAAAACACCAGAACTATCCAAGGAAGAAAGCAGGGTTCATGTGCTTGTGAATGTATGTGTCTAAATCTTTGTATGTGTCTAAGTGAATGTATGTCTAAGTGTTTGTATGTGTCTAAGTGTTTGTATGTGTCTAAGTGAATATATGTGTCAAAGTTTGTATGTGTCTAAGTGAATGTATGTGTCTAAGTGTTTGTATGTGTCTAAGTGAATGTATGTGTCTAAGTGTTTGTATGTGTCTAAGTGTTTGTATGTGTCTAAGTGAATGTATGTGTCTAAGCATTTGTATGTGTCTAAGTGAATGTATGTGTCTAAGTGTTTGTATAAAGTACAAGTTAAGATGGTATTAATATTATTTCATATCATATCTTACAATGGCAGATTACGGTACATGTATAGCAGTTTACCGCATCTGAGGCAGATGAATTATGTTTTAATTCATGTTTAAAGCTTGTTTTCGAAGAAAAGTCTGAGTGAAACATTTTATTCCCATTTTCAGTTTGTTTATACATTTGCTCAGATTACTAAATATGTTTGGTTATGAGGCAAGGGAGGTGGGGTGGATAGTGTCAATTAACTATTTACCAAACTTTGTAACAGGTTACCACCAATACTCAAACTGGCAATGGTTATCCAGGTAATCATTACAGTCCTAATATAAACATATCTATAATAATCACTATTTAAGGTTAAATCTGTCCTGGAGGGGTTATCCAGGTAATCATTACAGTCCTAATAGTAACAGATCTATAATAATCACTATTTAAGGTTAAATCTGTCCTGGAGGGGTTATCCAGGTAATCACTACAGTCATAATAGTAACATATCTATAATAATCACTATTTAAGGTTAAATCTGTCCTGGATGGGTTATTCAGGTAATCATTACAATCCTAATAGTAACAGATCTATATTAATCACTATTTAATGTTAAATCTGTCCTTGAGGGGTTATCCAGGTAATCATTACAGTCCTAATATTAACATATCTATAATAATCACTATTTAAGATTAAATCTGTCCTGGATGGGTTATCCAGGTAATCATTATAGCCCTAGTATTAACATATCTATAATAATCACTAAGAATAAATCTGTCCTGGATGAAACAATATTATGCCTACTTGCATATGAGTTATACAAAGATGAAAACAGTTCATAGCCAGACAACTTAATCCTTCCCTGAAAAGCAAGTTTTCTGATCTCTAATGTAATTAATGTTTACAGCAGGATTTTGTCCTGTCATGTTAATTAACTCATTGCTGAGTGTCAATGAAAGTCGAACACATACCAATACCCATGGGTATGGCTGAAAAATGCTATCACTAGAATAGGTATTAGGCATGTCAGATATTTTTGAGCCTGGGACAAATAAAAATTAATGTGAAAGTCCGGACAGGCAACCAAAATATATATAAAAAATTATCGTATTAAAAATTATATTTTATATATTTTTCAGCAACAAACATTTTACCACTAAATTGTCCCTATGGGTACCGGTACCTACTGCTGAGTGCCCAAATTATCTCCATATAATTCCATAGTTAAGTTTTGAGTGACTGCTTTAGATAAGCTGCCACACAAATTAACATGTGTCAGCTACTCATTACCTGATTAAGTAATCACATTCCATAATACTAAACAAGACTTTAGAATGGTCATGTTTTGTCAACACATCAGCATACAGAAGTGGTATCTTTCATTTTTTGGCCATGTTTTGTCCACACATCAGCATACAGAACTGGTATCTTTCATTTTTTGGCTTAATACACTGATTGCCTTTGATCTTGTATTAAGCCTTTTCAGTGGTCTGTTACAAAATGGGCACTCACTGTAGAGCATGTGAAAATTATTTATATGGTCTAACTTTAGCTAATGGAATATGACAAGTTTAAAATATGGATAAGTTTCTGGTAAGAGGTGGCCAACTTAACTAGAAAATTGACAGAAATCAAAACATCATAAAGAAGTGGAAATTGTTCTATTATCTTTTATTTGCTGATTTCAAATAGATTCAATAAGTGTGTAAACTTGTGTGATGCTACAAGCATTGTGTGCAATTAGGACTAGCTATATACATGTATAGGACAAAAGTTCTTGAATAATTTTTATTACTGCAATCTTGTGGGCAACTGCAGTAATTTACCAGGCTGGTTGCCCTGGGATGACAAAGGATTTTCAGATTTGTTCTACCCCTGATTATGTTATCACAGTCACAATGGTAAGCTTGGGAGATGTCTGCAATCTAGTATTATAACATACAAATTCAAATGGACATGACATAATTTTTCAACCAATTTGGATAATGTTTTCAGACAATACTTAGTGTTTATACTGGTTCATATCAGTATAAATGTCAAATTTAACAAATTTTATTTTGTACAACATGATATGCTGACAAGAAGGTATGGCTATCTCTGCTCCAGCAATAGGTCCATTGCAGCTGGCATCTCAGGCAGAACTGGAAAGTTGAAGACCATGGAAGATAATGAGCTTCATTGGTTACTAGGTGTGCTAATCAGCATCTGATGTATTATTTCATCAAGTCATCATCACTAAAATTATCAAGAATGTTGTCATATTGAGAATCTGACAATAGTACTACTATAAAATATCCCATATTAGTAGTATCCGTATCTTATTACACTGGCATTAGCATGACTTTGTGTCATTACATATCAATTTCTTTAAAGTCTTCTTCTCTCTCCATTCTGATGTTGGGGACTTGCTTACTGTATGTGACATTAACTTATTTCTTTCATCAAGTCAGTAATGCCTGAGTTATTTTGTAATCTTCTTTCTTTATAGTTGATTATTGTCATAGTATGTAGTGATGGGACGTTTGCTGCATCAAGTTGTCCTGAAACTTTGCTTTGTCGCTGCCTTCATCTATTAACCAGCTTTCTTACTCAACACTGGCATCATGTGCCCTGAAAGAATATATATATCTATATATATATATATATATATATATATATATATATATATATATATATATATATACACGCATAAACATATGCTACATATTGCAATCTAACATCACAACATAAAAGTACGCTAAGGATTACTAACTAGTGTCACAGAGCTCAGGAAAACTACTTGTCTTCTCATCCTCACCAGGTAAAAATTGGCTTTGCCAAGGTACATTTTTACTAGTCGTCCACGGGTCAAGTTGATGCAGATTCACACCTGCACTTCAGCATTGCTTAACATCTAGCATGCATCAATTATCAATTACTTTTTCCTATTTTACCAACTAGTTGTCAGTCCAGTGAGTTTAAAAACCTTCTCATACATGGCCCCTTATATAAATATATAAGACACAAGGTTTGTATACTAAATCAAGAAATCGAAGTTTCACACCAATGCAAGCCATCGTAACCTATTTAGGAAGTGCATAATATTGAGACAAAAGCTGGTTGGTCGTAATTTAAGTGGGGCCATGATGTAATAACCTTCCAACACTTATTCTGTTTGATCAGTGCCCTTGAGTATTTCTCTAGAAATGGAGGCTTGACTGAAATAGATTACCAAGTACAAAAGTTAGTGAAAACTGCAGAGATGCTTGGAATTTTCTTTCAAATGTAACTTGGTGACATTTTTCATGTAAAAATAATGAAATACCTTTAAAAATATCTGCTGGTGTCTTCTATTTGAAGTGACAATCGGTCAATAAAGCTGCACAATCTTGAAAATATCTGTGGTCTGAGCAGAATGCAACACCATTTTACCAGATGAAAAATCACACAATTCTGACATTTTCTGGCTCTTAACTTGACACATATGTAGCCCCATATTATGTTACACACATCACACAAGCAAAACTTGTCAACATTAAAAAAACACATAGATTACTAAAAAGTGTATAAAAAACATTAAGAAATTGTGGGTTAGGTGTAAAAGTACAATTTTGCAAGTTGCAAACCTTGTCTCGTATTAGATATTTATCTAAACAACCATGTATTAGAAGGGTTTACACTTGCTGTCTTCACTCAGAACATAATATTTTCAAAGTATGGGCCCATTTTAGTTTTAAGCTTGCCTCGGGTGCCTGTGGTTTTGCAGTAAGTAGTGTAGTGGATAAGTGTACTATTTTGAGTAAAGTTATGACAGGGATGAGTATCTGTTGCAACTCACTCATTCCAGGGACAACTGCATGGAAAAAACATTCCTGAGCCCTGATGTCACAACAAAAATGTGCACCATATATTACACAAATATCACAACATAAAAATACACTATATACTACAATCTAACATCACAACATAAAATAGGCTAAGTATTACAATTTAATGTCACACAAGTTCCTCCAAGGAACTGATGTTCTCCTTCTTCTGATATTCTTCAGCAATAAAAAAATTTCAAATTAGCTGCTGTGGCAGACATAATGGATGTCAGATGGCACCATTTTCATTTCGGACCAACAAGACATCATTTCTGACCAACAAGATATCATAATAAGTCTTCTGGTGGAAACCCCATAATTATATGACTTTCTATTTTGTAGAAGTAATAACAACAAGATTTTCAACATGCCTGCCATGGTAACCATATTGGATATCAGACTGGCACAATTTTCATTTAGGACCAATCAGACATCATAAGAAGTCATTTGGTGGAAACACAATATCGATATGACCAGCCATCATGATGGAGAAGTAGCCATAACAATATTTTAAAGATGGCCACTGTGGTGGCCATATTGGAAGTCAGGATGGCACCATTTTCTTTTACAACCAACTAGATATCATAAGAAGTCTTTCCATGAAAACCCCATGAAGATATGACCATTCATTCAGAAGTAGTAATAACAAGATTTTCAAGATGGCCACTGTGGTGACCATATTGGGTGTCTGGGCAGCACCATTTTCAATTAGGACCAACTAGACATCATAAGAACTCATTTTGAAAACATCCTATGTTGATATGACCATCCATTCTGAAGGGGTCACTATAACAATATTTTCAAGTTGGCAGCTGTGGTGGCCATATTGGATTGGGAAGTGACATCATTTTCATTTAGGAACAACTAGACATCATAAGAAGACTTTATGTAAAAGCCCCATGTTGATATAACCATCCACTGAGGAGGAGTAGCAATAATCAGATTTTCAAGATGTCCACTGTAGTGGCCATATTGGACATCAGATTGGCACCATTTTCATTTAAGACCAACTAGACATCACAATAATTCTGGTGAAATCCTCATGTCAATATTACTTTCCATTCAGGGAGAGTAGCAGTTAAGATTTTCAAGATGGCTGCTGTGATGGACTTACTGGATTCTCACTTATGACCAACTAGACATCATAAGAAGTCTTATGGTGAAAATCCCATGATAATATCAGCATCCATTCAGGTCTATGACCAGTAGAGCTAACAACACAAATGTACATTGCATATTACATCACAACATAAAAGTAAGTTGTATATTGTATGCTATATGTTACACTATAAGATCACAACATAAACATACACTATACTTTGATCTTAAATGTTTCTAACATGACATACTCTATTTAACAATACCTTTATACTGGATGTAAGAGTTACATTGAATATTGTGTTTATCAGGGTTTAAATATACCCTCTAACATATTGGAAAGAGTTAAAATCATAATAAAATAATAATAATAAAGATTATTTAAAACATAAAGCATGCCTGAAGAGTAAATAACTGATACAAAACACTTGTATTGATATTGAATAATAAAGATACTAAAAGTATAAGCTTGATTCAAAGGATGTACAATAATACCTAATTTGCTGTGGCCTATTAGTGCATTGTCAAACATCAGTCAAGCTGACTTGATTGACATCTCTGTGGTCATCTTATACTGTAAGGAGCTAACAGGTCATTGTCTGAAAATGCATATACGAATATCTCAAAATACATCTGCAATATAAAAATATGATGACAATGTACAGTACATTTAATATAAAAAAAAGAAAAAAATATATATATATATATATATTAGGTGAATGAACAAAGATATGTTCTTATTTGATTATTTGAGTGTAAAATAAATGAACAACCTTTAATCATAACAACATCATTGGCATCATCCTTTTCCTCCTCCTTTATTCCTCTTTAAGTGTTGTTACATTTAACTTTTTAAAGAAAACTGAAGCAAGAAATACAATAATATTGTATATATGTAAAACAGATAAAAAAAATTAAAAAATTTGATCTGTATTAAATCTCTTGGAATCTAACATGATTACTCTAAAGATCTCAAAGATTGCTGCCAAGGGAAATAACTCCTGTGAAAATTAAATTTGTGAGAGTTTATGTTAAATTCATCCTGTTGTTTAGAGCTTACCTGAGCTTTCATACATCCTCCCTGACACTGAATTAAGACTGTCTTGATGTTTTTTTGTTAGTTCATCAGTAAAATCCATTGTAAATCAATGTCTGAAATTGGTAAATCTCTTATGTTTTCCCTGTTTTGTCCTCAGAATTCGAGAGAAACATCCACAAATTCTTTGTCTTGAGTAATTTCTTAGGCAGCCATATTACTGATGAAGTATGTGAATAGCTTCATGAACAAGGTCACCACTGTCGGAGGATGGGCGATACTTAATTCCACCTTATTCCTCTCCTTTACATTCAACATTGGCTGCGCTTTAAAAGTAACTTGTGACTTCTTAAAATCAGCCCCATGTACTATGCCCATTTTATTGTCACAGTTTGATAAGTATCTATTAATCCTGTGTCTTAAAGCTAGTAGTATCATCTATTTGCACAGTTCACTTTTTCCAATCTGGTCTCCACTAAACTTGCTCAAAACTGTAACCTTCATCCAGTGTTGAGGGTCTATACATCTATAAAATTTTTCTGTCATGTCTTAGTTTTACAAAAATCATTTGAAAATCTTTATAAAAGTATCTGTTGAGCATGTAGGGTTTCAGGCTTCCATTTCTGTTAATATTTTTTTATTTAAATAATTGTTCCTCCCACATGTTTGCAAAACATTTGTTCTTCTTCTGATCTGCCATTTTGCACATTGTTGACTAGTTCCACAGTCCCAAACTTTCCTCAACTATGTGCACAACAGTTTCATCTAAATCCCGAAGCAGAACATCAATTTAAATTTAGACACAATATCAGTAGGAAAAACACAAACATATCAGGGTTCTCAATAGACATATACCCTCAGTTTTAGAAGCTTGGAATTTAAATGTACTCCATTTCCATACATGTCAACCTCCTGCACGAGAGGGTTTTTCTTCTAAGATTAGGGGTGTCTCCTGTCCCTCCTGTCACTCAATTAAATCTCCCACATGTGTACAATTATTAGTAAACAAATTTTTTTTTCCATTTTGGTTCCAGCTACGTATATTTATGGTAATACTGCCTGTGATCTTATGACTGTGAACTGGCTTATGCAGGGCAAGAAATGCTAAAAATGCTTGTGGTACATATAAGGAGAGTATGAATGATAAGAATCTAATGTGAAAGGACTGATTTGATGAGATGATGTGCATATTTTAATATTAAACAGATGGAAATTTTCAATAGTAATTTTTGTCCATTTGCATGCTAATATTCGGGTTGATGAAACTCTTCCCTCTTTTGATGTCAAAACTCCTGACCAAATTTATCTCCTGATCTGTCGTGACCTGACCTGTCTTTTCTGTCACATGTGTGCATTTATGACACGTGGAATTTCCAACCCATGCATTTTTATGATGCACATTGATTTGGGCCACAGCATCAGTCGTAATTACCCTTGATTCGTCTCCAGCATAACTTCCTAATGAGCAAGCACTGTCCATAAAAAATTTATTGTATGTGCCAGTGATCAACATTTGCTAGGCTACTGTTACACCTTAAAGGCCAATAATATTGCACCTATGTAAAATAAATATGAACTGGGTGGAGCTAACAGATCACTGATGTTATGCTTAGGTGCGCATAACTGAATCAATGTTAGATTGATTTTGAGATTATCTTTGATGTTTATGATAGTTATGGGAAATGGAAATCAATTATGACTTGACTGGATTAACTTTCAATCAAATATCACTGTTTTTATGATTGCTCATCAAACTATGATCAATTAGACAAAATTGAAAAATATGGCATCTCATGACGCCAGTTGTCAAAGATAAGTGGACACACTTTAATTTTGTTTTACTGTCAATTTGCTTCAATCGACAAATTGTTTACAAATTCTGGTGTTTTTATTAATGTATCATTCAGTTAGAATTTACCAAACACTGCACTCTGTGATTTCAGGAGTTTAAAATAGAATATGTTGAGAAGTTAAGAATATAATAAAGTATAAAATAATCCTTTTTCTGTTCAATATGTGAAATATACAGCCATACATTATACACACTGTCTGCTTGTCTGTTTCTTACAAAATACTGTATAAGTGTTTCTTTGTATTCAACATGAGACAAGAAATCTTAAACATTTTACGTTTGCTCCACAAATAACAAACAATTCCAGCTATAAGCTCATGATTGTCAAAAACTAATGATTACTGAGGTTTCAGTTTGACTCTAGAGATTTTCATTCACATCGGTCAATATGTGTTTAACAGGTTCATAAACTTCGTATATTCACCTCAAAAAATAACTTTATACTCTTTTATTTTAAAAAATGATAAATAAATAGTAAATTAACAAATTAATATACAAATGCAATCGACATTATCAATACATTAATTTTATGTTGGTGAGACGAGGATGATTTTGAAATGATAAATGTTTAAAAAGACTAAAGAGAAAGCTTCCTGTACATCTTTTCTATCAGCATAAAGGAAACATTAAATTAAAGTAACCAATTAACATGATTGGAAAATCTACTAATGCAGAGTTCAGTTAAAGATTTGACATCACTGCTTTAGTGGCCCATCAATATATTGCTGTGTGAAACTGAAACACTATAAAAATTTCATAAGAATAATTTAATTTTTATATCCCTGCTTTGCCAACAGAAAGGGCCATATTTGTTTTCTGCTGTTTGTCCAAATGTCCGTATATAGATATATCCAACTGATAGCAACAAACTATTGAACTCAGAGCCATGAATGTTTGCACTTTTGATTATGGTCTTAAGTAGATGCAATGACTCAGAGCCATGAAAGTTAACACTTTTTTTATCATGGTCTTAAGTAGATCCCCTGACTCAGAGTCATGAAAGTTTACACTTTTTATCATGGTCTTAAGTAGATGCCCTGACTCAGAGCCATGAAAGTTTACACTTTTTTATCATGGCCTTAAGTAGATGCCCCGACTCAGAGCCAGGAAAGTTTACACTTTTTATCATGGTTTTAAGTAGATGCCCCGATTCAGAGTAATGAAAGTTTACACTTTTTATCATGGTTGTAAGTAGATCCCCTGACTCAGAACCATGAAAGTTTAAACTTTTTATCATGATCTTAAGTAGATACCCCGACTCAGAGCCATGAAGGTTTACACTTTTGATCATGGTCTTAAATAGATGCCCTGACTCAGACCCATGAAAGTTTAAACTTTTTATCATGGTCTTAAGTAGATGCCCTGACTCAGAGCCATGATAGTTTACACTTTTTATCATGGTCTTAAGTAGATGCCCCGATTCAGAGTAATGAAAGTTTAAACTTTTTATCATGGTCTTAAGTAGATCCCCTGACTCAGAGCCATGAAAGTTTACACTTTTTATCATGGTCGTAAGTAGATCCCCTGACTCTGAACCATGAAAGTTTACACTTTTTATCATGGTCTTAAGCAGATGCCCTGACTCAGAGCCATGAAAGTTTACACTTTTTATCATGGTCTTAAGCAGATGCCCTGACTCAGAGCCATGAAAGTTTACACTTTTTATTATGCTCTTAAGCAGATGCCTTAACTCAGAGCCATGAAAGTTTACACTTTTTTATCATGGTCTTAAGTAGATGCCTTGACTCAGAGCCATGAAAGTTTACACTTTTTATCTTAAATAGATGCCCTGACTCAGAGTCATGAAAGTTTACACTTTTTATCATGGTCTTAAGTAGATGCCCCGACTCAGAGCCATGAAAGTTTACACTTTTTTTATCATGGTCTTAAGTAGATGCCTTGACTCAGAGCCATGAAAGTTTACACTTTTTATTGTGGTCTTAAGTAGATGCCCCGACTCAGGGCCATGAAAGTTTACACTTTTTATCATGGTTTTAAGTAGATGCCCCGACTCAGAGTAATGAAAGTTTACACTTTTTATCATGGTCTTAAGTAGATCCCCTGACTCAGAGCCATGATAGTTTAAACTTTTTATCATGGTCTTAAGTAGATGTCCTGACTCAGAGCCATGAAAGTTTACACTTTTTATCATGGTCTTAAGTAGATCCCCTGACTCAGAGCCATGAAAGTTTACACTTTTTATCATGGTCTTAAATAGATGCCCTGACTCAGAGCCATGAAAGTTTAAACTTTTTATCATGGTCTTAAGCAGATGCCCTGACTCAGAGCCATGAAAGTTTAAACTTTTTATCATGGTCTTAAGTAGATGCCCCGACTCAGAGTCATGAAAGTTTACACTCTTTATCATGGTCTTAAGTAGATACCCTGACTCAGAGTCATGAAAGTTTACACTTTTTATCATGGTCTTAAGTAGATCCCCTGACTCAGAGTCATGAAAGTTTAAACTTTGTATCATGGTCTTAAGTAGATGCCCTGACTCAGAGCCATGAAAGTTTACACTTTTTATCATGGTCTTAAGCAGATGCCCTGACTCAGAGCCATGAAAGTTTACACTTTTTATCATGGTCTTAAGCAGATGCCCCAACTCAGAGCCATGAAAGTTTACACTTTTTTATCATGGTCTTAAGTAGATGCCTTGACTCAGAGCCATGAAAGTTTACACTTTTTATCTTAAATAGATGCCCTGACTCAGAGTCATGAAAGTTTACACTTTTTATCATGGTCTTAAGTAGATGCCCCGACTCAGAGCCATGAAAGTTTACACTTTTTTATCATGGTCTTAAGTAGATGCCTTGACTCAGAGCCATGAAAGTTTACACTTTTTATCGTGGTCTTAAGTAGATGCCCTGACTCAGGGCCATGATAGTTTACACTTTTTATCATGGTCTTAAGTAGATGCCCCGATTCAGAGTAATGAAAGTTTAAACTTTTTATCATGGTCTTAAGTAGATCCCCTGACTCAGAGCCATGAAAGTTTACACTTTTTATCATGGTCGTAAGTAGATCCCCTGACTCTGAACCATGAAAGTTTACACTTTTTATCATGGTCTTAAGCAGATGCCCTGACTCAGAGCCATGAAAGTTTACACTTTTTATCATGGTCTTAAGCAGATGCCCTGACTCAGAGCCATGAAAGTTTACACTTTTTATTATGCTCTTAAGCAGATGCCTTAACTCAGAGCCATGAAAGTTTACACTTTTTTATCATGGTCTTAAGTAGATGCCTTGACTCAGAGCCATGAAAGTTTACACTTTTTATCTTAAATAGATGCCCTGACTCAGAGTCATGAAAGTTTACACTTTTTATCATGGTCTTAAGTAGATGCCCCGACTCAGAGCCATGAAAGTTTACACTTTTTTTATCATGGTCTTAAGTAGATGCCTTGACTCAGAGCCATGAAAGTTTACACTTTTTATTGTGGTCTTAAGTAGATGCCCTGACTCAGGGCCATGAAAGTTTACACTTTTTATCATGGTTTTAAGTAGATGCCCCGACTCAGAGTAATGAAAGTTTACACTTTTTATCATGGTCTTAAGTAGATCCCCTGACTCAGAGCCATGATAGTTTAAACTTTTTATCATGGTCTTAAGTAGATGTCCTGACTCAGAGCCATGAAAGTTTACACTTTTTATCATGGTCTTAAGTAGATCCCCTGACTCAGAGCCATGAAAGTTTACACTTTTTATCATGGTCTTAAATAGATGCCCTGACTCAGAGCCATGAAAGTTTAAACTTTTTATCATGGTCTTAAGCAGATGCCCTGACTCAGAGCCATGAAAGTTTAAACTTTTTATCATGGTCTTAAGTAGATGCCCCGACTCAGAGTCATGAAAGTTTACACTCTTTATCATGGTCTTAAGTAGATACCCTGACTCAGAGTCATGAAAGTTTACACTTTTTATCATGGTCTTAAGTAGATCCCCTGACTCAGAGTCATGAAAGTTTAAACTTTGTATCATGGTCTTAAGTAGATGCCCTGACTCAGAGCCATGAAAGTTTACACTTTTTATCATGGTCTTAAATAGATGCAATGACTCAGAGCCATGAAAGTTTACACTTTTTATCATGGTCTTAAGTAGATGCCCTGACTCAGAGCCATGAAAGTTTACACTTTTTATCATGGTCTTAAGCAGATGCCCTGACTCAGAGCCATGAAAGTTTACACTTTTTATCATGGTCTTAAGCAGATGCCCCAACTCAGAGCCATGAAAGTTTACACTTTTTTATCATGGTCTTAAGTAGATGCCTTGACTCAGAGCCATGAAAGTTTACACTTTTTATCTTAAATAGATGCCCTGACTCAGAGTCATGAAAGTTTACACTTTTTATCATGGTCTTAAGTAGATGCCCCGACTCAGAGCCATGAAAGTTTACACTTTTTTATCATGGTCTTAAGTAGATGCCTTGACTCAGAGCCATGAAAGTTTACACTTTTTATCGTGGTCTTAAGTAGATGCCCTGACTCAGGGCCATGATAGTTTACACTTTTTATCATGGTCTTAAGTAGATGCCCCGATTCAGAGTAATGAAAGTTTAAACTTTTTATCATGGTCTTAAGTAGATCCCCTGACTCAGAGCCATGAAAGTTTACACTTTTTATCATGGTCGTAAGTAGATCCCCTGACTCTGAACCATGAAAGTTTACACTTTTTATCATGGTCTTAAGCAGATGCCCTGACTCAGAGCCATGAAAGTTTACACTTTTTATCATGGTCTTAAGCAGATGCCCTGACTCAGAGCCATGAAAGTTTACACTTTTTATTATGCTCTTAAGCAGATGCCGTAACTCAGAGCGATGAAAGTTTACACTTTTTTATCATGGTCTTAAGTAGATGCCTTGACTCAGAGCCATGAAAGTTTACACTTTTTATCTTAAATAGATGCCCTGACTCAGAGTCATGAAAGTTTACACTTTTTATCATGGTCTTAAGTAGATGCCCCGACTCAGAGCCATGAAAGTTTACACTTTTTTTATCATGGTCTTAAGTAGATGCCTTGACTCAGAGCCATGAAAGTTTACACTTTTTATTGTGGTCTTAAGTAGATGCCCTGACTCAGGGCCATGAAAGTTTACACTTTTTATCATGGTTTTAAGTAGATGCCCCGACTCAGAGTAATGAAAGTTTACACTTTTTATCATGGTCTTAAGTAGATCCCCTGACTCAGAGCCATGATAGTTTAAACTTTTTATCATGGTCTTAAGTAGATGTCCTGACTCAGAGCCATGAAAGTTTACACTTTCTATCATGGTCTTAAGTAGATCCCCTGACTCAGAGCCATGAAAGTTTACACTTTTTATCATGGTCTTAAATAGATGCCCTGACTCAGAGCCATGAAAGTTTACACTTTTTATCATGGTCTTAAGCAGATGCCCTGACTCAGAGCCATGAAAGTTTAAACTTTTTATCATGGTCTTAAGTAGATGCCCGGACTCAGAGTCATGAAAGTTTACACTTTTTATCATGGTCTTAAGTAGATACCCTGACTCAGAGTCATGAAAGTTTACACTTTTTATCATGGTCTTAAGTAGATCCCCTGACTCAGAGTCATGAAAGTTTAAACTTTGTATCATGGTCTTAAGTAGATGCCCTGACTCAGAGCCATGAAAGTTTACACTTTTTATCATGGTCTTAAATAGATGCAATGACTCAGAGCCATGAAAGTTTACACTTTTTATCATGGTCTTAAATAGATGCAATGACTCAGAGCCATGAAAGTTACACTTTTTATCATGGTCTTAAGTAGATGCCCTGACTCAGAGCCATGAAAGTTTACACTTTTTATCATGGTCTTAAGCAGATGCCCTGACTCAGAGCCATGAAAGTTTACACTTTTTATCATGGTCTTAAGCAGATGCCCCAACTCAGAGCCATGAAAGTTTACACTTTTTTATCATGGTCTTAAGTAGATGCCTTGACTCAGAGCCATGAAAGTTTACACTTTTTATCTTAAATAGATGCCCTGACTCAGAGTCATGAAAGTTTACACTTTTTATCATGGTCTTAAGTAGATGCCCCGACTCAGAGCCATGAAAGTTTACACTTTTTTATCATGGTCTTAAGTAGATGCCTTGACTCAGAGCCATGAAAGTTTACACTTTTTATCGTGGTCTTAAGTAGATGCCCTGACTCAGGGCCATGAAAGTTTACACTTTTTATCATGGTTTTAAGTAGATGCCCCGACTCAGAGTAATGAAAGTTTACACTTTTTATCATGGTCTTAAGTAGATTCCCTGACTCAGAGCCATGAAAGTTTACACTTTTAATCATGGTCTTAAGTAGATGTCCTGACTCAGAGCCATGAAAGTTTAAATTTTTTATCATGGTCTTAAGTAGATCCCCTGACTCAGAGTCATGAAAGTTTACACTTTTTATCATGGTCTTAAGTAGATACCCTGACTCAGAGTCATGAAAGTTAAAACTTTTTATCATGGTCTTAAATAGATGCCCTGACTCAGAGCCAGGAAAGTTTACACTTTTTATCATGGTCTTAAATAGATGCCCTGACTCAGAGCCATGAAAGTTTACACTTTTTATCATGGTCTTAAATAGATGCCCTGACTCAGAGCCATGAAAGTTTACACTTTTTATCATAGTCTTAAGCAGATGCCCTGACTCAGAGCCATGAAAGTTTACACTTTTTATCATGGTCTTAAGTAGATCCCCTGACTCAGAGCCATGATAGTTTAAACTTTTTATCATGGTCTTAAGCAGATGCCCTGACTCAGACCCATGAAAGTTTACACTTTTTATCTTAAGTAGATCCCCTGACTCAGAGTCATGAAAGTTTACACTTTTTATCATGGACTAAAGTAGATGCCCTGACTCAGAGCCATGAAAGTTTACACTTTTTATCATGGTCTTAAGTAGATGACCTGACTCAGAGCCATGAAAGTTTACACTTTTTATCATGGTCTTAAGTAGATGCCCTGACTCAGAGCCATGAAAGTTTACACTTTTTATCATGGTCTTAAGTAGATGCCCTGATTATATTTTCAGAAAGTTAAATCAATTTTTCACTTTATTAAACACAGTTAAGAAACAAGAACCCCTCAAAGTGACTGATGCTCCACTGGTCGAAAAGAATTTCCAGGAATTCAAGACCACTTCTTCTTTTTAACTGCTGAGTGTTGAAAGCTTGTCTGGTATTTTTTTAGCAATAACAAAATTTTCAAATTATCTGATTTGGCAGCCATATTGGTTGTAAGATCAGCACTATTTTCATATAGGACTATCTAAACATCATTAAAAGTCTTTTGGTGAAATACCATGTGAATTATGACCATCCGTTCAGGAGGTTGGTTGGTTGGTTATGGGTTTAACGCCATTTTTCAGCATATGATAAACTATACATGGCGGCCAGTATATTTAGTGGAGGAAGAACCCGAGAAAACCCCAGGAAGAACCACTGACCCACAGGAAGCTACTGGCAAGCTTTCTCACATACCCACATTGGCCGAGCCCGAGACTCGAACCCATGCGAACAGAGGTGAGATGTCAGTGATCTGTAAAGGTGAGAACCTTAGACCACTCAGCCACCCAGGGCCCCCCATTCAGGAGGAGAAGCAATAACAAAATGTTTAGAAAGCTGCCATGATGGCCATACTGGATGTCAGATCACCAGCATTTTCATTTATAACCAATTAAACTTCATAAGAAGTTTTTTGGTAAAAACCCCATGTTGATATGACTATCCATCTCGAAGGAATAGCAATAACAAGGTTTTCAAAATGGCCACCATGATGGCCATATTGGAGTCCAGAGCAGTACCATTTTAATTTAGAACCTCTTCTCGTAGAAACCCAATGTCAATATCACTCTCTGTAGAGGAGAAGTAGCGATACATTTTTATTTAAAGATGGCTACAATATCTGACCAACCAGTCATGATAAGAAGCCTTCCAGCGAAAACCCCATACTGATATGACTTTCCGTTCAGGACAAGTAGTGATAGCAAGATTTTTCAAGATGGCTGCCATGGCAGCCATAATGGACATTAGACTGGCACCATTTTCATTTGGACCATATGAAGTCTTTTAGTGAAAACCACATGTTGATATAAGCATCCATTCAGAAGAAGCAATAACAATGTTTAAAGATGGCCCCGTGTCACCCATATTGGATATCCAAGCGGAAATATTTCATTTAGGACCAACTATGCATCAGAAGAATTCTGGTGAAACCCCATGTCAATGTGTCTTTCCATTCAGGAGTAGCAATAACAACATTTTCAAGATGTCTGCCATGTCAGCCACATTCGATATCAGAATGGCATCATTTTCATTTGGGACCAGTTAGACATTGTAATTGTCTAATTGTGGAGAAATGCTGTGTCGATACAACTGTACCAGCCATATTGGATGTCCAAGCAGCAACATTTTCATTTAGATCATGGGATTAATGTATGTGTAAAGTTTCATGGCAATCCTCCACATAATTTTGGGGTGGCAATAACAAACTTGTGCTAACAGGCAGATGAATGACAGACAATAGACCATCCCATAAGCTCTTCTAGTTTATGATCACTAGAGCTAAAATCCACTGAATGTGATACACTTATTTGTATCCTTATGCATATGATCTCAACAGATTTTCAGGTCATCACAGCAATTTGTTTTTTCAATATTTGTACACATTTTTGGTAACTTTTTGGATACTGACTTTGTTGATGAAAAACTTCTTTGCATGATTAAGCAAAATCACCCGAGGCAGACAAATAATATTTTGTCGGCATATGTGTTACGACTCTAGGGGTAATGTAACAAGATAAAAGACACAAACAAGCTTTCAAGATTACAATTAGGGTTGTTAAACGAAAATCGGAAATCCGATTATCGGTTTTGAAAACGATAATCGGTTTTTGTTTTTACAAAACGATAATCGAATTCAATATTATTTACCATTTTTGTAGTGAAAATTTTAAAAAATGCCAGAAAAAAATTCATTCATGCATTTGTTTAGTGTTTACATTTTAATACAATATGGCCAGCAGATAAGAAGATGTGTTTGTTTAAAATTTGTGAGCGCTCCATGCAGCATGTTTGTAAATGAATACATTTATTGTTGAAGGATGTCAATAGTTAGTCGACCGACCGGTCGCTAAGTTCTTTGATGTCCGAAATTGACAACAATAGACTGTTAATAGCTACAGCTTCTGTTGTTGAGGATTGGTCTCTGCTGGTTGTGTCTTTTCAAGTTTACAAATATGGCTGGTCGTATAAATAAATCTGATGTATGGGAAAACTTTGAAAAAATTTCATCAAGCATGGCTCGCTGTAAACTATGTTCACAACAAATAAGTCGGAGCGGTGGTACTACAAATGGATTGCATGCACATTTGCGTAGCAAACATCCCGGATTTGCGGCTCCTTCAAATGTTCAGCTGCGAATAACAACATTTATTGGAACACAAAGAAACTGTCCTGATAGTCATCAAGAAAAAGTTACTGCTGCTGTAGCTAAGTTTGTCGCTGAAAACATGCTACCAATTTCGATTGTTGAATCCAATTCCTTCCGTGATTTGATGGCTTTGGTGGAGCCACAATATCGTCCTCCATGCCGTCAGACGATGATGTCACGAATGACTACAATGAAGAAGACGCTAATGGCGAAAATGCAGACACATCTAGAAGAAAATGTCAAGGATATTGCCGTTACCACCGACATATGGACTAGTGTAACCAACGAAGCATACCTGAGCTTCACTGCCAGCTACATTGATCCAGACTGGACTATGAAGACACCCAATCTTGCAACAATTCCAATGAATGACCGCCACACGCAAGCCATCATCGCTGAACATCTGGGAACTGTGTCTGAAGAATGGGCTATAAAAGGTAAAGTTGTTGCATGTGTCCATGATGGTGCTTCCAATGTTAAAGATGTCGGTAGCGTGAATGGATGGTTGGATGTTCATTGTGCGGCACATAAATTGCAACTTTGCATTAATCATGCAATGGGCACCCATGCCGTCACGAATCATCAAATTTCCAAGTGTGTATCCGCTGCATCACGTTTAGTTGGGCATTTCTCACATAGCCCAATGGCGGAGGGTGAGCTTATGAAACGACAGGTGTCCATGGACAAGGACAAGACACCACTCAAACTGATTCAGTACTGCAAGACCCGCTGGAACAGCGTCTTTGACATGTTTGAAAGGCTCTCACAACTCAGATGGCCTGTTGTGGCAGTTCTTAGTGACAGAAGCGTGACAAAAATGAACGATGCCAAAACACTGGATATGAAGGAGGAACATTGGCAACTGATTAGCGAACTACTCCCGGTCTTGAAGGCGTTGCAGATCATGACCTCCGTCTTGTCAGCCGAAAACCAACCTTCAGCCTCTTGTATTTTTCCGATGTTATGGGGTCTCATCAAGAATCATCTAATCCTTAAAGAAGAAGATTCTAAGACTTTGGGAGAATTCAGGACTGACGTTGCTAAGAATATTTCACAACGGTTTGGCATGGAACGCGACGAAACAGCAACAAATGAATGCGTCGTTGCATCAATCCTCGATCCAATGTACAAACATCTTCCCGGATTTGATGACAACTTCAAGAAACTGGCGTATGATAATGTCCGCCATCTACTCAGACAGATGCCAGCTGACCTTGAACAGCCTTCGACTAGTGGTGATGCAACCAGCTCTGAACCGCCAACAAAACGATCTCGACCAAATCATGCGTCAGTTATGTTTCTGCTGGGTGATAGTGCATCACAGCAGGCATTGAATGACTGTGACTTTGAACATTATATCAAATCGCCATGGACGACGACTTCAACGGAAACAGCACTGGAGTGGTGGAAACATAATGAGAAACTGTTTCCGAAAACAGCCAATCTTGCCAGGAAATTCTTGTGTATTCCGGCGACGTCGGTACAATCAGAGAGATTATTTTCAGCCACTGGACGTTTGATAAGCGATCAACGTAATCGGCTCCTTCCAGAACATGCAGAGTCGTGGGGTTTTTTTTAATAAGAACCAGGACTTGTTCGATATGTAAACTAATTTGGATTTACTAGTTTGACTTACTTTTTTTTATTATCTGTGGACAATTTTTATCTATGGTTTGTTTATTGATTGTTGCATTGTAAAAATCAATTAAAACAAACCTGCTTTGTTTTATCACGTTAAGTCGGTCTTTTGTATCAAATCAGATAAAAGACGTTTAATACAAAAGTTCAAAGGAATGCAAATCCTACATGCATAAACTCTTGTCGTCAATATCTTGTCTCAACATCAGTGAAATTAATTGGACCAATCGAACATGGTTTCAAATAGTATATACTTATTGTCATTAAAGTATACATTAATCAGTAATTTATCCTAATCATTTATAAATGTGAGCATGGAGAGCAAGGGAATCAAGCGAAAGTCGTACTCGGTGAATGAAAAGCTTACTGTCATACAGAGAGTTTGTAATGGTGAATCAAGATCAAAAGTTTGTAGTGAACTTAAAATTGCCGAGTGAACACTCAGAGGTTGGCTCAAGAATGAGCAGAAATTTCGGGGTTATTTGCATGAAGTTGATTCTGATGATGGATTTAAACGGAAACGGGCACGCACTGCAAACGACACAGATTTAGATGATGCTGTGTACACCTGGTTGTGTTCCGATTTCAGGAACAATTCTCAAGGCCCAGGCAGAGAAAATGGCCCAAACTATGGATACTGATTCAGATTTCATGGCAAGTCATGGATGGTTTTGGAGATTCCAGCGCCGACATGGAATAAAACAAAATTCGTTGTCGGGAGAGATACACGCAGCAAATCAGGCGGCTGCATCTAGTTATCCCAACCAACTCCGAGGGATACTGACCCGTGATGGATATACAGACGACCAAGTTTATCATTGTGATGAGGCTGGTCTATTCTATCGGATGATTTATTTATTTATTTATTTTAATATTTTTTTTTTACATGTCTGACGTTTAGACCCATTAAATTCATAGTTGGTATATGGTTTATCTTTGTGAATTTATTTTGTACAATCTATCTATCTATCTATCTATCTATCTAATCTATCTAGTGATAGTTGTCGTTTTTCGATATGAATGTTATCTTTTTTAATAAAAGAAATCTCATTCATTTTGAACAAACAATAAAACTAGAATGTATCCAAATCAAAAAAAAAAAAAAAAAAAAAAAAAAAAAACAGTGACGTAATACACAATGCGTTTAGCGATACACATGTTAAGAGTACTGATACCTCGTGGAATAATGTTTGTTTTTACGATCTTTTCAAGATATTTTATCCAGAAATTAAAGGTAATTTATAAAGAAAAATGAACAACACCTTTATAAAGAAATATTTATTCGGTGGAGCCACAACATCGTCCTCCATGCCGTCAGACGATGCGTGTCTATACGTTATGGTATGTAATGAACATCTTTTATTCGCAAGAGGCATTCACTAACTTGCATTATAAGAATATATTTCTTGTAATTTCAGTGTAGGACAAAAACCGATAATCGGTTTAAAATCGGATTTCTACAAACGATAATCGGTTTTGGAAAAAAACCGATATTAACATCCCTAATTACAATGCAAATCTTTAATTTCCTAAAATATTAAAAGTATTAAAATAGTTCAACAAACAATCAAAGTGAAAGAGTTAAAAATAACTTACAGTATAGAATATCCTAAAAAGTCCTAAATTGTTTTAAAGTTCACTTCCGGAAGTTAATCCAAGTAATCCGGATGTAGTATTCCGAATGAAATATCCTTCACTGTGCTGAAGTTGATAAGTTCTGAGTAAATCCAAAATAATCCTTGTAAGTCTGGAATCTCACAAGTATTAGAAATGTTCCTGATAATTCCACGGAACTGTGTATTAATTCAGATGAAGAACAATACTGACTTCTAAATGTACAGTATAGATAATAGATGAATCTCCAAATAAATATAGATATATCCCTCACTATCAATATGACCTCTCTCTTCAAAGTAGCTGTAAAGAATGATCTATCACAGGATTATTCCCTATATATAATTTACTAAGTGCGCAGAATCAAATAAACCCACTACATAGTTGCTCCCAGCATTCAAAGCCTTTGGAAGCCTATAGAATGTATTTACTTCCAGTAAACACAATTTCTTTCTCAAGAATGCTATATTAGACTAGAATTAACAGTCAACATGTTGTTGTTTTCAATGAAGTAAAAGTACACATAATCCAGGTTATGAGCGCGAGACAAATCGCGTGACACTACCAGTGTGTGACCTTGCCATGTTTATTTCTAGTTCACGAAGTAGGTCGAATCTTCGCGAGCAAATAGTCATGTGACCATTTATCGATCGAAAAGTTGTCGTATGTATACTCATATGTTAAGCGCAGTTCAGACTAAGAACAGAGATCATAAACTAATAAATTAAATCATTATAAAAAGGAAAAAGAGGTATGATTCTGTAACAATATGTAAATGGCCTGATTAGATATTCAAGCCATTACAGCAATGTTTCAAATTTTGTCTCCATTTCTTCATCTTTCTGACTTAGATATATTTGTAGCAGGGGTGAGGGAGAGGAGACATACATGTTTTAAAAACACAAATCAAGTTTCTATATTACTCCAACATTTTATCGTTTTTACTTAGATATGCAAGTTTTATGAACTAATAAACCAGTTTTTTTTAAGAAAAAAAATGTGGGTATAATTAGTTTATGCTGGTTCCATATTTTCCCTTACACATTCTCTGGACTTACTGTCCTCAGTAAAAAAAAAAAATTTTTTTTTTTTTGGCAACTTACAATGAGCCTAAATATTTTTGCATAGCCTATTTTTGGGTCCATATTGCCTAAATATTTTTGCATAGTCTATTTTTGGGTCCATATTGCCTAAATATTTTTGCATAGTCTATTTTTGGGTCCATATTCCTAATTTAAAATGTTCCCCTACTTAACAACCTTATACAGAATATTTTGAAACAATAAGTCCTACACGCAAGTATCCTTTCTTTCCTAAATGGAATACCACTTAAATCCCTCACATTCCACACTGGGATCTTTGGTCTGGGGGTTGGGGGCATTCAGTGGGATCCACTAGGATACTAAGAAATCCCATGCCAGGTAGTATTCCTAGTGGAGTTCCTACAAGGATAGCCAAAAATCCCATCATTTTTTCCTGGTGGAATTCAAGTGGTTTTCACGATTTGATAGCAAAAAGTCACATAAATTTTGCCTGTTGGGATGTTAAAATATATATTGATTGTAATATTACTCCCATGTATGCATGACCCGCCAAACACAGTACTCAGTTGATAACCATCTAAGGAGCTTGTTCACAGTTTCATGGGAAATTTATATTCTCTGTCCTCAAAATATGGCAAGTGATGCTATTACTAGTGCAAGGATATGCTACAGGGAAATCAGCTTGTGTAATAATGTGTGGATGCATACATAACCCACTTTGATTGGTAAGTGCAGGATTTGTCATTTCTGATTGCATGTTCTTGTTTGATTCAACTGGGACAGAATGGGGGTGTTTGGCAAAGTTAGAAGAAAGCAGGTTTGACATAACACATTTCTGGTTGTTACTAAGTTTGCGGTAGTTGCATAGAGAGTTAGAATTTTTGTGGCCAGTAATGTGAATAGCCTGTGTGTCTGGAACATTGTTTTCTACTAGTTTCTGACATTAATATTTTCTCATGCTTGAGTTTGTAAAGCACTGTATACATGGAATAGGTACCCAGTGATTGGTAAACATTTACAATTTTTGCTCTCCTACCTTTAAGAGTCAACATGTTCCCTAGCTTGTATCACAGTTTCTTTTTGTTTTATCTCTGGCGTTATTATTGTTGTTGTTTTTTTTTTAAGTTACTCATTTCTCTCCTCCATAATATTTTGATGAATTTGTTAAAATATAAGTGTTTGTTTGATTTTAAAACAATTTCATCAGTCACAGCAGAAGACAACAAAGAATACTTCCCTTGATAAAAGTTGTTCCTAGCAGGTGGACACCATGATTGAGAAAACTAGGCTGAGACAACCACACTTAGATAAAAAAAAAAGTAAGGTTAGCAAATCAGCAAGATTTCTCTGTCGCATGGGTGAGAAAAAAAAAATCAAATTATTTTTCTCCCAGAGGAATCAAAACAAGTTGTGCTACAGATGTCTCTGATCACAATGCAGTTTTGAAAGCATCCATGTCAATCAAGGAAGGCCGAATTCATTCGTTTGAGAATATAATTCAATCAACTGCTTGTCCATGCTACTTAAACATATGAAACAAAAACTGGACCCCTCCTCAATCACCACCACCTCACCCTTCCCAAATGGTGCACATCATATTTAAATGCTTAAACAATCATACTTTCTTCTTCATGCAACACAACTGCCTACATTGCATTCATGTTCCCGTGTCTAATTAAATATGGCTCATTGACAGCAAAGCAAGTAACAATATGTGTTAACAAATTTTCAAGTAGACCTTCCGTACGTACTCCTCTACGGAGTCAGTGAGATAGGAACGTAACCAATGACATAACTACACTAACTAGACGATGGATTTTTTTTCATCTGCCTTATCGTACTGATTCTATTTCAGACTTTCAGGAGGAACCTTTCTGTAATAAACTCTCCTCAAACACCGACCTGATCTCGACTACTTTACGTTTACATGCTGAGAATGTCTCGCCATTTTTTATAATAGCGTTTCAAATTAACATACCAGTACCTGAACATTTGCCGTTGATTACAGGGTATTTACCTGTAAAGCGAATATTAATTGATTCTTTTCCAAAAGGTCGCTTTCATATAATTTACAATTATCAAATTTATATTGGAGTTACAGTCCTAAATCTGCCTCCTTCGGATTGAAACCGAAAGTAGACGCCAGGTAGAAGACACGTCGTACAATCAATCGGAACACTCTGCCTTTTCCATCGAATGCTAGCAAAGAAACTAGAAATTCCGAATGGTTTTATAGTCTAACTCGCCAGCCAATTAAACGATTTGACTTGATCATGTGGCTGAGTTTAGTTTATCATGAAAAGTTACGTTCTGCATGAATATAGAATTTGGTTCCAGGAGTTTCTTTCTTTACTTATTTATTTCTTTCTTTCTTTCTTAGTGTTAGCCTATCTCAACAACAACAGAAAATGTATTCATATACTATTCAGCAGTTTTGGCGAAGAAGTCCTTGAAAGGTTTTAAGTACTTACTTATTTGGATTAAACTCGCGTGCGACCAATTTGGTCATGTGCGAGGAGGTTTTAAGTTTATTAATGGGGATATATATAATGGTGGATCAGCCAATATGATTAAAATCGAGAACCCCATCATAACGGAGATCTGACGGATACCGTTAAGAGGTCAAGTTCTGTTGACCTTTCGATTCACCAATGAAATTAGAGCTTTCATGTTTCTAAAAGTGATAAACGTTATTAGGAACAGAACGTTTCTTACGACAACTCTCTCTATAACACGAAATGCTATGCTTTATCTGTTATTTTGCTAAAAATACGCCAACTAGGGATTCCAGAGGTCACCATAAAATGAACCTTTGTCGGTATCTGTCAGATCTACTTATAATAAGTTGATCTCGACTGTAATCAGATTGGATTAGCACCAGTTGTACAAACGTCAAAGCCCTGTATCCCAGAAGACTTTCTGTCAAATTTGGTCATTTTTTTATTTTTATTTTGAATTTATTTTATTTTAATTTATTTTATTTTTTTTTCTTTGACAAGTCGTTTGAATGTTGTTTTTCTTTATTTCTTCTTCGATTAAGTAATGGTGAACATATTTGATGAGGTATCGGCATCATTTGTATAAACTGAAATGTCTTCATGCGATGTTGGTTTCTGTCACGCTTGGTCAAGTTCTATTCAGCTGTTTTGGAGAAAACGTCGTTCCAAGTTTTGTTGGGTTTTTCTTTTTTTTTTTTTTTTTTTTTCGATTTTTAGGGAAGGTAGCCATATTTGAGGTAGATAGGGATAATTTGTATATACTTGAAAAGTCTTAATATCGCCCGAGTCGGGATGCTTGAACAAAGTTGGTTAAATTGTATGTAACGCTTTTGCAAAAAAGAAGTCGTTTCAACGTTTTATTAATTTTAATAAAAGTAGCCATATTTGATGGCACATCGGAATCATATGTAAAATTCTGAAAGGTGTTTATACCAGAATAATTTCTGTCAAATACGATCAAATTCTGTTAGGCGGTTTTGAAGACAAAATAGTTTAAAAGTCTTTATTTTTAGTAACTGTGAATATCTTTGATGGCGGATGAGCATCAGTTGTGACACAAACATGGAGCCCCGCTAGGCCAGAACGCTTTTTGTTTAATTGGGTGTAATTCTGTTAAACGGTATTTGAGAATTAATTCATGAAAAGTTTTTCCATTTTTGGTAACTGCGACCATATCTGATGCAAACTTTTGCGAGTTCTTAAAGCCCGAATGTTTTTGTCAAGTTACGTCAAATTCTATTCAGCTGCTTTCGAGAAAAAGTTGTTTAATGTTTTTTTTTTCAGTTTGAAAAAGGTGCGCATCTTTGAAAGTTGATCGACATCAGTTTGAAAGGACTTCAAGCCATGATGCTTTTTTTCAAGCTTGGTCAAATTCTATTCAACTGTTATGTAGAAGAAATTGATTTTCTTTTCCTAGTTTTACTTACGACGGCCATTTTTCTTATGGCAGTAGGTAATATACTAAAGTTCTGAACCACTATTAAATTTAAATTAGTAAACTATTATTGGCTTTGATTGTACCCGCAGGCAACAAATTAAATAAAAATGATTGGCAGATTAATTCAAATTCTTTTATTTTACTATCTCATTGCTGGATCACTTTCCTTACAAATGCATAAAACAAAACAAAAATACCACCATTTCCTTATTACTGCATAAAACGGCCCCATATTTTTGACCCCGTACTACTCCAATACTGCATACAAGTAAAATTAACTTCAATGTTCCTAAACCTTACTAATGTACCATTTTCTTTACTACTGTATTTTCAGATATGTGCGTCAGAATTCTTCATTCCTCGCTACTAAAACTAGTATGTTCTCGTGATATTTGAATCATGACTAACCTACTCAAATGGAATTGATAAAACGCTACAATTATGGTACTTCAAATCAACACACAAAATGAATTGAAATTCTTCGTGCAACATAAATGATGCAGCAAAGTTATTTTGTGATCAACTCAGCAGAGAGATGCCAAGGATATTCAACGAGTTCCAGCATAAAAGCAAACATTTTTGTATCAAAAGATCAACCATTGGAATGGAAAAACAAATGACATCGATCTGAATAATTCTTAAGTATGGAAGGATTTAAGTATAGTATTTAAGACACTTTTACTTCGATCCTCAATTGTGAGAACAGATTAAGGGGGATAGAATTAAATAAAATATGCTGGACTGAAATAATGGATAACTGAAAAATCTACATACACGTTACACAAGCAAGCTAGAAAATAATCGCATACGTATTCACGTGTATGACTAGTAGCAAGCAGAAATTGTTGACATGCAAGCGTATCAAACATAAAAGGCTCTAGATTTTTTCAAAATTCACCTGGGCCGAGAAAGTAAAACCAAAAGAGAGATGATAAACACAACGCTTTCACACACACACACACACACACACACACACACACACACACACACACACACACACACACACACACACACCTTGAAGAGAGAAAGTTTAACAAGTTACAGTTTGATGAAGGGAAAGAGTTTTACAACAAAAGAGTTAAGGGTTGTTGGGCAAGGAGAACATTATATACTTTTCAATCTACTCAGACAACTGGGTCTCTTTTGTGTAAAGGTTTAACTGAACTCTAAAGACTAAAATGTGGAAGTGTTTCACTCTAAAGGAAACCAGAAAATCGTTGAAATTTTACCAAAGCTAATTCAAGAATACAATAACAATAATCACACATCAATAGTCATAACTTAAGTTGAAGCGTGCGAGGAAAAATTAGATCAAGAGTATAGATGAATCTATTCGATTATTTGTCAACTAATGCACATGGAAACACCTGAATTAAAAATTGATGAAACGGTTAGAATTTCAAAACACAACACATTATTTTCGAAGGGCTACCTACGTAACTTCACCGAAGAAAAATTAAGAACCAGGCAAGTAATAATAGGTTATCCGTTAGTTTACAAACTTAAAGACTTTAATAGGGATGATATACACGACATGTTTAACGAACAACAGTTATAACTATATGGCAAACAGGATGTTGAAAAAATTCTAAAGACCAAGAGAATGAAAGAAAAAGAATAGATTCGATAATTGGAAAGGGTATGATGGAAATTATTTTGTTAACATACACAGTAGAAGCTAAGTACATATATAGTAGGATCAAGTAGCACGAAAACGTTGTGGTTTTGAAAGATAAAGAGTTTATAGAATGTGACAGATGCGGTAACAACAGTGCATTAGAAAAGGAAGGAATTAAAACCTACATGTCATGCAAATTTGTATAGCTCACGAGAACGTAGTGGAAAAGAAACAACGTCCAAAAGCATTGCACATAAACAAAAAGAGGTACCAAAAAAAAAATGCAAAAGCTGACAAGGCGACTACAATGTAGGTAATGTCCTGTCAAGGTAATAAAAGACACCACCAAAAAAAATGAAAAGATATAACAATCGAGAATATGAAGCTGATTCAAACTACATTTCAATGAAGCTTAAAGCAAAGTACAACGTAAAATATTACATGTTGGGTTGGTCTACAAGATTTTGAACAAAAGTGAAGGCAATGAAAATCGATTAGACGTTGATGCAGTCAACAGGAACACAAAAAGCTGATACCAGGAATAGAAAAACGAAATATAATTAAATAGAGATTGCGTACTGGTATTGTCATGGGGAAATAAAGATTCTTGATCGAACTCAACAGAAAATTACAATTTATTGTGGGAAAATGATAAATAGGGGATCGATGTGTATGCGCAAGAGAAATTCTATACTAATTTATTCATGTTAAAAAAAATGGACTTAATATTTTAAAAATTAGCCTGTACAAATCTAGCCAGTACAGCACATTACCCTTGTCCAACAACTAAATTTAACTCGCCAGTGATCCAGGATATTTTGAAAATATTGAACGAGATCCAACTTTACTAGACTGAACTCATTTTTTTTTCTTTCTCACAGACAAACACCACTGATTTTAAAAAAAACTGCACTCTAAAATTAGACAGTAATGAATCAATAAAACGATACAGATCACAATGTGAAATGAAATTTTTGCAAAATGAACTAAACTTGCAGTGTGGATGGAAAACATCTGGTTGCGATATTTTATACTAGCATTTGGTAGATAAAAATGTCCCAGTGTTGGCCAAATCTGTATACAAATTTCATGTTTATATCCAGATGCAAAAGCTTCTGTCTGAATGTAAACTACCTCTGCCTTATGACGAAGCGTTCAAATCAAATAACATCAACATAGACTGAAAGCAATTTTATTTGATATGCAACAATTCTAGAATTCTACCACGGCATGACTGGAGATATCTCAAGGTGAAAAACGATTACTTGATGGATAACTGGCCAGAAGTAAATAAAACTGGACACCAAAATTTGTGGGAAACAACATCAGCTGTTGAATTAGCAACTTACAAATGTAAATATAACCACGGAGCATATTCTGTTTGTTATTGCGGAACATTGCGAACCGATGAAATGAATTATTTGGTTGACAAAGAGGAGTCAACAGGCTGGACATACTTATTTCTGCAAGACAGTAATGGCCTGACATAATATCTAGATTGAATCAAACTATCAGACAATACGTACTCTGCACCTTAGGTGCATATGTTCAAACTTCAACATCTATTACTCAGTCCGTTTTGTGAATATTAGACAGTTTTGAAACGTTCATGGAGCTACTAATGCTAGAAAGCATGGTTTCATCATGGTAAAATTCCAAAAGTACATAACTGATTCAAATGTGAAATTGAACTACAATATAGGAGATGGTGGTATGTGTATTTTTACCTAGTGACAGTGTTATGAAAATGGGTGGTATAATCGGATGCAACAACAATTTGCAGAAATCATGTGACTCGATTAAATTGGAGTTAACCCCTACCATCAAAACCGATGTATGTAACCATGAGCGATATTCCAAAGACAAATAAACAATCCATAACAGAAAGACAGCAAACTGTACAATACAAACATGAAGACAAATTAAGACTGATGTAGATAAGAAGCACTATGATGAATATAATCCTACTGTCATCATCCCTTTGGGATGAGCCATGTCGCCAAATGGCAACGTCAGTTTTGTTAATTCTATTAGATACTCTGGCATTCAAAAGACACATTGCAATTTAGAAATGTCAACAATACCCAACATCGATTCCCAAAAGAACAATCATTTGTTTTGGTACTCATCATTGTGGGAGTTGGTATTGTAAAAATTTTTAAATAGTTTAAGAGCTTGAGATGCATTCCCTTTACGAGGCCTCACCTTCAGCAACGATGAGCTTCGCGAATTCTTCTAGTTGCTTTGTTTACACACATGACCAAAAATGCGAGTAGCAAACGAACTAACAACAATACAAGTAACATACTCTGAAGCAACCAGTCTATCACACTACCAATTAATGCAGGTAATGCTTCTGTTGGCACTTTTGGTTAAACCAAACAAATCATCTGCTAAATTTTTCAAGCCCTTTTTGATCATTTTAAAAAATGATTTACATGGAGTAGGTGGATTTGGGGTAGGAAGAGTATGTGGAGTAGGAAAAACAGTACGTCTAACTAAATTTGCCATAGACATTGAAACAGTATATATTGCCATTGCAGTCGATGTAACAATTGTTGTCACTCTTATACCCTTTTCTTTTAATAGCTGTTTCAGCCACTTTTGAATTGGTTTTTCCAATTGCTTCTTTGAAACATCTTGCTAACTGTGTTAGATGTCTAACTATTTGGGCTCGTTTACTTTTAACACTTTTCAACTGTCCTTGTAAAACAGTTGTTATTTTGAGTCTTTTATTGCTGATGTCCTTTTTAGTTCTTCAATCTGTTTTTCATACTTTTCAACTTCAAGTTTCTTGAACTCAATTTTTGATTGACAACTTCAGCAGCAAATATCCCCTTAATTCTCTTTCATCGTTTGTAGCGAATAATCTTTTCTCTGCAGGCGAAGCTCTCCATTTTGTTCATCAGATAAATGTTGTGCTCTTCACATGTTATTAATCAATTAATTTATTTCAGTTTCCAATTGTGTAATAATTAACTAATTTTAAAGCCGTGGATTTATATTACTCAACTTTTGCATCTCTATTTCCTGTGGTACGTATATTGGTTGCCTTTGTATAACAATAGATTCAATCGAATGTTTAGGTTGCGTCTCCTCTAATTTCTCAGTAGGTTGCACCCATTTTCTGTTTTTCCTTGTCCAACCTAATATCATTTTAAAAAAATTACTTCCCGTATTATCTGATATAATCCTGTTGGACGGCATGTTTCTAGAGGCCTCTATCTGTAATATATTTCATAAAAGAGCATTCTAGCTTTTATTTTCAAGTCAGTGCAAATCAAATCATATTGACTGTCATTTATCTTAGGTTCTATTTTTATTCGCTGCTTATACTCATAAATAAGTCTCAGCGAAACGTTTTCCAAACTCGATACTGCTATAAATCGACTATATAGACTTACAGTCTATCATCACGACATCCAGCCATTTTTCAGTATTTAAGTGCCGAAGAAAATGGATAAATTGCAGTTGAAAGAAGAACTGGGATTTTTCTAATACAAACATGGCCGAGGCTATTCGTACGGACGCCATGCACTTTATCTAGTATTGACTATTCGCATGGTCGCAGTGTATATAATTTAAGCATAATTTACTCTTACGGCTGCCGCGTACCTGATCTGCGAAATATACTCATTTTTGCAACTGATTACCTTTAATATTTACAGGTCACTGTTGTTAAAACTTGTACAATGCTATATTTCTTCACCTCCGGTTGAAACAGAAATTTTAGAATAAATATTGAGTGAATCTCGTGTGTGAAAAATGCTGTGCAGATAGTCTTTTTTACTGTGGGCACACAGCTGCCATGTGAATAGTCTTTGCAAAGGCTGGTACATGGCTGCCGTATGAATAGACACTTTCTACAAATATACATCAATTTATCACCAAAACGATATCTTAAGTTGAACAGTTTAGACAGGAATGGAACATAGCAATAGCAAATGTAATATACAAAGAGATAACTGTAAACACGGAACAGAAAACAAAATTGGAAAACATGGATGAGAGAAGTTTGAAAAAGATGTACAAAATATAATTTAATGCCACAGCTGCTATGATCTCTAAATGATTTTTAGATGTTATAGATTACATTATGACATCATTGATCGGAAAAATTATTCCAATTGACAATTTTCACATTTTACAAAACAAATTGAAAGATGACATCATAGCATCCAATGGAATTAGATATTTCGCCGGACTTCTGTCAGTTAAGCTAGTTTGCTAATATTTAAACATGTAGATTTCAACAAGATAACAGAAGGCAAGAGGGAAATAAAAAATTTAAGAAAAGAAAAATGATTGATAATTAAAATGTGTACTGGTTGCTAGTTGTTTTGTTGCTGATACATTTCTACTTGTAACCACACTCATTATAATAGCCACTACAACAAGAGTACGGTATACGTTACTATTCAATGAAGATGTAACGGTTAACAAAGATTAGACAATGATGTCCAAACTCTCATCAATGATGAAGCTGACCATTTTGAATGACTTTTTATTGTCCTCTTCTGTTTCTTCACTCAATGGCATTGTATCATTCTTGGACATGTTTTTGCTGACCACCATGTATCTCATGTTTGATTAATAAAAACATTTTCTATATTCGTCTGGAACAGACATATCAAATGTGCACACAGAATGATGTTATCAGTATGAAGGTCATCTTTAATAACATCTTCAGGTTTTGTGAAAGTTCACCATCTCCTATAGAAGCCACACGATGGCACAATTATATATTCAACGTAGTTTCAGACTTAATGTTTTCTTTCAGTGCTTTTAAAATGTAATATCCTCTGTTTTTCATCCTTATGGTATCCTTGTGTATAGTACTCGTTATAGTATTCATTCTTTACATGTACTTTTTTTTTGTTGTATACTGTTTTGTGCTCTCTGTTCTCATCTGCATATTTTAACTTGTATTTTGCAGTAGTTTTTATGACAACGTTTGCAATAGCTGCTAGTAATGTAAAAATCGGTTATGTTTTTCTCTTTTTCACGTCTAAGGCATGTTTTAGAATACATCCTATTATTTCCAAAATTTGATTTCAAATCATTTTCCATCTTGTAACACAGAAAGTCATCTTGGAACTTACCTTTGCTTGAATTCAGATTTATATTCATCTATCTCCCAGATTTTATAGCCAAGTAAATGGAAGGCAAATAAAAACAAAACAAAAACAAGGTAAGCAAAGAACCAGAGAAAGTATGTAAAAGTATGGAAGCACCAGGCTGCTACCTTGCTGTATGATTACCAACTAACAATTCACGTATTACCTAGGGAAGGGATAATCATAATGCGATCATAATGCGTTCATCATTTGTTTCTGGAAAGGGTAAAGCATCCATATAGGATTAAACCGCTTGCACTAACCACCCGAGTCTGAACTGTTCATGCATAGCCCCATAATGTTTGTATTCATTTTCATTTTGCAAGTTAATGCGAGTTCCACTTGTTCATGATGTAACATTGTCCACAGTCGCCATGTTTTTGTCCATAATGTGCGTCCTTAGTTTGTATTGATAGTTGACTAGATGTGTCAACTTTGTCAAGTTACATGGTCTAAAAACAGGAGTGTCAAAAATACGGCCCGCTGGACTCATTTTTTATTATTATTATTTACTATTATTTATTATTATTTATATCAAATCTGGCCCGCCATAGCAAATGAGTTTTACACCCCTGGTCTAAAATAAGAGTTTATGTCAAAACCATTTTTAATCTTTCGGGCATGTTTACCTTTGATCTTTTGAAGCCATAATCAATAAGCTTCCTTCTTACCCCAAGTACAAGCTATTCACAAAGTTTCGTCAAACTACTTGATCTAGAAATAAAGTTGTTGTCAGGAAGCCATTTTTCTTGTTTCAGTCTCACTGACCTTGACCCTGGATTTTTGAACCCGTAATCAATATGCTTTGTCCTTACCCAAAGTGCAATGTATCCACAAAGTTTGGTCAAGACCTGTGATCCAGAACTAAAGTTATTGTCTGGAAACTAAAATAGATGGGCAGACAGATGGACAATGTTACAGCACGATACATTTCCTTACTGCGAGTATAAAAACTGCTTTGGTAATAAAAAAGTAGACAAATTCTTTATAGTACTCATAGTACTAAACTTTGTGTCAAATGTAGAGAACTATCCACTTGTATAAGCAAAGATCATAGAGGTAAAATTTATACAAAATAGTGTGTCAAATGTAGAGAACTATCCACTTGTATAAGCAAAGATCATAGAGGTAAAATTTATACAAAATAGTGTGTTTACATGTTAAAATCAATTACTTATAAACTATATTGTATATAAAATCAGCTGAAAGGTTTTTCCAGGAAGAAGAGAGAAACTACATTTTCTTTTATTCTAAAAGGTTAAACAGCGCTGCATTCTCTCACAAAACCAATTTAAAATATGATAAACATGTTCTTTGTAGCTCATAACTATTGAAAACAATTGTCTTCCACCAAAAATCCATGTAGATCATCCAGCACAGCTTGTTTAGCTTTTGGGAAACCCCAGTGATGCCGGCTACAAAATAATCTTGATTTACATTGTGACAAACAACATTTGAAAATGAGATTCACTTTCCCATATTGTATGTTCAGATGATTGTTTTGGGTTTTGATCAAGTCTTTTACACTTCACTGCAGTAAAACATGTTTTACGATGGGGAGAAATTGTTTGATAGAGACTCTGCGATCGTGACAGCACATAGTCATCACTTTGGTTTTGTAAACTTTCAAGTTAATTATGGTTGTTCAAGTTCTACACTGACCTTTTTTGCACTTTGCTTATATTGTGATATGCACAAGTGATGAACAACATACTGGAAATTGCACCACCCTATTCACATGTTATCTTGTGTGCTTGGTGGAACAGGTCTCCACCATTCATATTTCCCCATTTTATCTTGATTCTGGTGAACATTTTTGCAATTTGTTTTTATTCTTCATTGGGAGAGCAACTAAAGGATTGATCATTGAAGTTTTGGGATCTCAAGATAATTTTTTGTTTCAAAACTAAAATGATGGATAAAATAAGGTCTTTTTCCCCCACAAATCACCTTTAAGCTGATATACAATAATAATTGAGCAGAAAAAGAAATATTAAATTTAATATTTATCTCCATTAGGCCTGATTTTGAGTTAGCAAGTCATTTTATGACATGCCATAAAATGGTTTGAAGTAAGCATGTCTTACAGTCAAACAAGTTCTTTGACAAAAGAATATGACGCTAAACAATCAGATTCCGCCTACGCCGATTAATTTTCAAAAGAAAATGACTCTCATCGGGTAACATGTATACTACCTAGCAAACTTGAAAAAAAATATTCCGTTCTGCCTATTGGTGCATATTTTACATTCAATATACAAATTTAGGTTCTACATACACAAAAAAAGTTAGCATAAGTTTATTTCAAGCAGAGTGACCGATGAAATGTTGTTTATTAAAAAAGCTTATATGAGTCAAACTATCTCTTCAAAGTATTTCAAAAGAATCTGGACATAAAAAGTTGATAAAACATTGGAAAAATATCCCATCCAGGGCAAAAGTCCACTGCATCTAAGTTAGTGGGTCACATTACAGTGATACCCATAGTAAAGAAACAAGTACGGTGGCCTTCTCCTACTATCTGAATTCGGATGTACTTACTATTGCCAGTCTTCAACTTATTTCAATATGAAGAATTTATGAATGTGCAAAGTTTAAGTAGTATTCTACCATAAATTTTTTTATTTACACCTTAAAATACATGAAAGTTGAATTATTTATCTCAATGTTCCATTGAGTTTAAGATGCCCCTTGGCTAAACTTAGTGAAAACAGTCCTAGTAAGCTTCATGCACGAATGCAAATTTGCAAATTGGAAATTTTTGTTAGGTTTTTGTTATTATTTTTAGGTCTGCAAGACAAAACAGATCTTGACATATTGGTTAGTTATATGTGATTCTCTTAGATACATTTGCAGATGAAAGAGTAACAATCATTAATTTCATATAAAACATGTTTAAAGATGTATTTCTTCCCAAAACCACTTTTTTTGATAAATATGATTATAGTGTACTTTGTAACTCACAACTATTGGAAACAATTGTCTTACTACCAAATCCACCTATACCCACAGGTTTGGCTTATTCAAGTTTTAGGAAATCATGGATGTGTGATATAAAAATGATAATGATTACACTCACTGATGTAGCGATTTTGGAAACAAAATTCGCTTTCCTCAGAGTGCAAACATTCATTGTTTTCATATGATTGTGCCAATTTTAATTGGGTCTATTTTTATACTAGAACAGGTTTTAGGTCAAGCACACATGGTCTGATATTGACGATCTGGGAGAGTATGAGCATGTGCTTACACTTTGTTTCTCTAACCTTAGAGTTAATTATGGATGTGTCACAAGCAATGTACTGGAAGTCACCCAAGCTCATTTACATGTTAGCCGGTCTGCATGATAATACATGACTTTTTTTCAGATTCCCCACTTTTTTCTTGAATTTGGTTTACATTTGTGCAAAAACTTTGTCATTACTGTTCATTGGAAGAGCCGCATATCAATGACAGTATTATAATTTTTGCTTTTTTGAATGGGAATGCAGCTTTTACTTTTCATACATTTTTAATAAAATCATGCTAACAACTTCAACAAGAGTACCATGTACAGCACATTATACATCTGCACCATGTTTATTAGTCCTCTATGTAGACACCTGTAGGGCATGGTTGACTCTGGAGATTATTGACCAACAAGTCTCAATAAGCTCAACCTTTGGTCAAGGTATATGGCCTTGAAATAAACTTAATGTGCAGAACTGTTATTTTATTATTTCTTCTGTCAGTCACTGTCAATTTGACTTCTTGATTCGAAAACTAATAGGCTTCTTTTGTGCTCAACATGCAAGTCATCCATACACTTTGTTGAAGATATATGATCAAGAACTGTATTTTTAGTGCAGAAACCATTTTTTTTTTCTTTCTGTGACAGTGACCTTTACCTTTTAACCCTAAAATTGACATGTTTCTTCCTTACCATAAGTGTAAGCCATCTACAAAGTTTGGTCCAGGTCTGTGATGCAGAATTAATGAAAGTAGAAACCACTGTTTTATTTCAGTCATAGCAACCCCTACCTTTAACGTTTTAATCTCAAATTCAATGTGGCCTATTCTTACTCCAAGTACAAGCCATCCACAAAATTTGGTCCAGGTCTGTGATGTAGAACTAACGTTATTGTATGGAAACCATTTTTATTCTTTCAGTCTGTGACCTTGAACTTTGACCTCAAAATGTATAGTCTTCTTCCTTACCCAAAGTGCAAGTCATTCACAATATCTCATTCAGGCATGCGATACAGAATGTTATTGTGCAGAAACCATTCTTCTTTCAGTCACAGTGACCTTGACTTTTGACCACTAAATTGATAGACTTCTTCCTTACCACAAGTACAAGCCATCCAACTAAGTTTGGACCAGGTCTATGATCCCAATGACCTTGCCCTGTGTCCTTTTCAACCCAAAATAATTCAAGGACTTCATCTCACATTGCCCCCAAGAACAAGCCATCCACAAAGTTTGATCCTGGTTTGTGAAGTTGAACTATTGTTATTGAGCAGAAATAATTTTTCTTCTTTTAGTCAAAGTGACCTTGACCTTGGTTCTTTTCATCCTGAAACTGGTACACTTCTTCCTTACCCCGACCGAAAGCTATCCACAAAGTTTGGTAAATTGATAACAGATGGAAGGACATGCTAATGTGATATGCTCTGCATTATTGTAGGTGTATAAAAAGCTGTTAATGATATATTCTTTAAGTCTAATGCATGTTGTTAAACACATAAAGACCATATACCAAATTTAAAACTTTACATCTTATTTAATTGATTGTTTAAGTCTAAAAACTATGTTAGTGCATGTAATACTAGTAAATGCACTAAGACTGAATATTTTGTTTTATTTTTAATCTAAGATGCATTGTAGTTGTGCTAATTTGTGTCCCATGTTCACTTAATCCAAAACAAGTTAAGAACTATAGTAGTAAAACATTTGTGCAACACCATGCATAAATACTGACGGAAATTAGGATTGGGCAAATATACTATCCTGAAGCTAATGTTTGATCATTTTAAGCTTTAGCACTTGGAAGTTTCCTACTTTTTGTTATATTTGAATAAATTCAAGGTATCACTAAACTAATTAAGTTCCTTATATATTTGCTTCAATTTTCTAAATTTTTTATGAATCCATTGCATTAGTTATAAGTTTTTATGCTCCAAGGCTATCTTGATTATGTTGGACACTAACTTGAACACAACATATCAAGAAATTTGCATAGGTTATGTTGCATTTTCTGGAAATAGTTGCATTTGCATAACATTCGTGGAATATTTAGTGCCAGTGAACTTTCTGGAACTGACTAAATCCCATCCATTTTCTTTATCATTCTATGCAAAAGTTAACATCATCAGGCTGAACTCAACATTTTATTTTCTCTTTATGCTTTAATGCCACTTTCTGTTGAATGCAAGTAATATTCTTCACTGGTTAGAGAATCACCAGGAAAAATCAGAGAAAAAATGCTGATTTTCTTAGGGATTTCAATAGGATGCAATAACATCATATTTGCTCAAATAGTGTAGTGATACCTCAAAGAATGAGAGGCTCTACTATCTTAGCACAGAAGATATCCACTTGATATACATGTTATTCTAACATTTACTACATAACCCATAAATTATAGCTTTTCAAGATATCCACTTGATATACATGTTATTCTAACATTTACTACATAACCCATAAATTATAGCTTTTCAAGATATCCACTTGATATACATGTTATTCTAACATTTACTACATAACCCATAAATTATAGCTTTTCAAGATATCCACTTGATATACATGTTATTCTAACATTTACTACATAACCCATAAATTATAGCTTTTCAAGATATCCACTTGATATACATGTTATTCTAACATTTGCTACATAACCCATAAATTATAGCTTTTCAAGATATCCACTTGATATACATATTATTCTAACATTTACTACATAACCCATAAATTATAGCTTTTCAAGATATCCACTTGATATACATGTTATTCTAACATTTACTACATAACCCATAAATTATAGCTTTTCAAGATATCCACTTGATATACATATTATTCTAACATTTACTACATAACCCATAAATTATAGCTTTTCAAGATATCCACTTGATATACATATTATTCTAACATTTACTACATAACCCATAAATTATAGCTTTTCAAGATATCCACTTGATATACATATTATTCTAACATTTACTACATAACCCATAAATTACAGCTTTTCAAGATATCCACTTGATATACATATTATTCTAACATTTACTACATAACCCATAAATTACAGCTTTTCAAGATATCCACTTGATATACATATTATTCTAACATTTACTACATAACCCATAAATTATAGCTTTTCAAGATATCCACTTGATATACATATTATTCTAACATTTACTACATAACCCATAAATTACAGCTTTTCAAGATATCCACTTGATATACATATTATTCTAACATTTACTACATAACCCATAAATTATAGCTTTTCAAGATATCCACTTGATATACATATTATTCTAACATTTACTACATAACCCATAAATTATAGCTTTTCAAGATATCTTACAATATTTATATATCTAACAATACATCTAGATGGTAGTATGATATTTCTGTTCGTGAGATATTTCTTGTAAAATATAGAATATGAAGTTTAATAGTTAAGATTAATACTTTCATTTGTTGTAAATGGACATCTTTAGTAAAATGACTTTTAACAAGGAAATGCAGCTTTATGAACTCTTTATATACATATAGTGCATTCATGTGCAATCTTATGTTTTATTAAGAAGTTAATATATGAGTGTCTTTATCTATTAATTTATCCCTTATCCAAGGGTGTAATAGAAAATAAAGACCAAAATCCTTCCAAGTTTACATACATATATCCTTCATACACTTATAAAACCTTTTTTTGAAACAAACATAAAATTCAAGCATAAATCTTTTTCTTGTGTAAAATCCTTTAAAGTTTTCACTTTTTTTGAGAATTTGCAGTTCCACTCAAAGAACAAAAAATTTATGCCAATATTACATAACTTGTGGTCATGGTAATGTACCTAGGTCCATCATAAACTTTCCATATTCAGGAAAAAGCAAGCATATCATTTTTGGTGCTTGAAAGTCAAAACCATAATCATTGACCATTGAACATTATTGCTATCCTAGAGCCCAAACCTTTGATTCTGTGACTGAAGACTACTACATTCCTGTTCAAATTAAGGATCCACATTAAATATTTAGTATTCATATACAGTCAAACCTGTCTGAATAGTCACCATTATATAGCGGTCACCTGGTCTCAACTATCATTCTAACTCCCCCCCCCTCCCAGCAAATTTCATATATATAATGGTCATCAGCTTTCCGTGGTCAGCAGCCAGGTGTTACCTAACCAAATAATGACTGCTCACTGCTTTGAGCAGTCACTGGAGATAATCTACAGCAACTGCTTGTGTACGCAAACTAAACTTTTGCTTTATGAGGAAGGCATTATTTAGATAAAAGATATTTAATGTGAATCGATGTGCAAACATTTCTTATTTTGCTTGTACTCACTGTACTCCAGTCACTTTGTCAACATATCTAAAAGTTGTAAATATGTCAAATTCAAAAGCAAGGCAGTTTTTATGATTGGGGATAGTAGCAATGCAATTTGTTTGCTGTATGGTAGGATAAGCAGTTGTGTTGTCACAGTAGAAATGGGAATCACCTTTTGTGCCAGGGTGACAGGTATAGTCCGATATCTTCATTGTTTTGCCGTTGAATGAAAGCTACCTCTGATTAAAAAAGTTAATCTATGAGAGGAAAACACAAGATACATGCCTTTTCATTAGAGTCAGGGGCCACTCAATATAAATACTCGTCTGTAGAGGAAGGCAAAGGCTTGCTTCACATGTTACTAATAATAGCCATATAAGGCTTCTTTTCATTGCCTGTTCATCACATGACTCTTACATCAGCCAACTGGCTTTTGATCTTGGAGAGTTGACCAACTGGTTAATCCAAATATTGTTTGAAGTGTGAACAGCAGTTTCTAAGCTTAATTCTACCAGTTGGACAAACAAAGAGTCAGTCCTCTGTTTCAGAGTCATATGTAAGCTGTCTAGTAGTAGTGAAATTAGTATTTTGTCACGGTGCACAAAATACAGATCAGTGAAATTTTTAAGAGTCAGTGATGATTTAATTTATAGAATGAATTAAAGTGAGCCTGATACAGTAATCTTGTGTGGAACATATACATGTATTTTATGATTTTCTTGAATAGTGCACATAACTAATTCTGTTGATAATGTAATAATAATAATAATAATAATACTAATAATAATAATAATAATGGTGGCTCCTATTGACAGGTTTGACTGTAGAATGAAAAGGAGGAATAATGTATCTCTTTTCCATGACCCTGACTGGTTCAACTATGTGACTTTAAAATAAATATGAAATTCTATGACATAAGAAGAAGCTATCTACAAGTTTGATGAGAATCCATTGATCCTGCAAAGAAAGCGAATACATATACTGAATATACCTGTTACAATGACCTATTACACCGACATCCAAGAATCAGCTGTGTGGTTGAACTTCTCTTTCATGATACTCTTCGAACTAAGTTTACACACTTTACTGTGAAATCCTTGTAATGGCAGTGGAGCAGGACATGAAATTCAGCACAAGTGGCTAGAGAGATAGACAATGTCATTACTGTGGAGTTTGCACTGACAATTGGCAGGGCAATTATCAATCATTTGCTTAAATAATTTACAAATTATAAATTCCTGACAGTTGCTAACAAGTAAAGCAATGATTAAAAAATACTGATTCTGTATGCTAATCTTTATTATAAACATTAAATTGCGTCCTTCCGAAAGCAAAAAAATTAATTAGCACTATTAATCTTCTTGAATGAAATTAGTTAATAATTAACTACATTGTTTTAAACAATGAATATAATAACTGATTACTAATACTTATTTAGAAAGACTTACAATATCCACATAATCAAATATATATGTTTATGTTCAACTTCTTTCCAGATGTGGTAAAAAAGCATCGACCGGATGATGTAGCCTTGCATGCAAAATATTGTCCGGATCAGATAAAAAAATTGGTCCGCACATTGGAAGTTTGCATTCGATTTCTTTCCGGATGTGGTAAAAAAAGCATCAACTGGATGATGTAGCCTTGCATGCAAAATATTGTCCAGATCAGATACAAAAATTGGTCCAGACAATGGAAGTTTACATTCGATTTCTTTTCCGGATGTGGTTAAAAGCATCGCTTCGATGATGTATCCTTGCATGCACAATTTTGTATGGATCAGATTTTTAAAAAAATGGTCCGGACGATGGAAGTTTACATGCAAAATCTTTTCCAGATGTAGTTATAAACATCGCATGGGCAATGGAGGCTTGTATGCAAAATCATGTCCGAATCTTGTCAGAAATATGGTTTAGAAAATGGAAGATTACAAACAGGTCAGCTACTTTAAGTGTCATGTATCAAAATCGTTTTATTCTTTGATTCATACAAATCCTATAACCGAAAGCCTAACAGTCACCCTAACCCAAAATCCACCCGAACCCTAATCCTACCCACTCGTAATGTTAATTTCCCACTGTCCATATTTACCCCCACATAACTACTCATGGAGCAAGGCAGGAAGCTTGTGGCAAGCTGGAGACCTGGAGCTCAAGGATTTGACGTATCAGAATACAAACCAGAGGAGAGACCTACATGTTCAGAAGTACTCACAGCCCTAACAATAAGATGAGTAAATCTAGAGGACATACATGCCTTTACATGGAATGGAAAAGGGACTTTTATCCTACACCCGACGGGAGAAACACCATTATGGGATAAAAGCACCCTACAAATCAGGGAAAAATTGCCAAAATTGTAGAAGTACCAAACATCGAAAGAGAAATCATGACTGAATATGTAGACATCTTCATATTGGGAATACCTATTGTAAGCCCACTTCAACAGCGAAAAGATTCCAACAGAAATTTAATATCCAAAGTAACACATCAAAAATGGCGACATAGAAATTCTACCCCACTGTTCAGACAGGAGCAAAAATTTTACAAATAGAAAAGGGAAATGAAGACAAAATAACACCCTTCTTCTATATACACAGTTTCTTAGTTAAATCGTGGTATAGAGGGTGTATCTTCCATACAAAGTGCAATAAATGCGGAGAAAAAGGACACAATCCGAGACACTGTACCACAGCGAAGAAAGAGAGTATGCCTCTGATTCCAGAACAAATACCAATGCACAAGAGTGAACTAACCATATTCCCCAAAACTATCAACACTCAGAGAGAACAACAATCAAACATAGCAGGACAAAACCTGGCAAAGCTAGACACAACAGTGCCATGCAGACAGGAAAAACTAGATATATATCCAACACCGGCAGCATCTCAACAAAGGAAAAGAATTGCCACCCAGGGATCAAGCCGGGGACATAAGGAACAAATCCAAGAAAATGGCAAGCCAGCAGAATAAGGAATCCAGAGAAAAAGAATATTATAGATTGGAATTCCACTCAGACTCCACAGAAGATGACGAGAGACAACTAACGAAGCAAACAAATGGCCAAGGAAAGAGAAAAAACATTTCTCCATTGCAGACATCGAAACCAAGAAAAAAATAATTATAGATAGTTAATACTTGCAAATATTCAAAATATCCTAAAACGATATATATATATAATAATAATAATGAACTAATTCTAACAATATATGTTACAATAATATAACACATAATTAAAATTTTAAAATATAACAACCTAACAAATGAAACTGACAACAGAGAGAGAAGAAAATAACAGGTAACAGGTAAGACAACAAACATGCACTCACAAATATAAATAAAATTATCCCAAATATAACTCAGAGAAATTAAATGAATTAGCCCGGAATATAACACATAAATAGAATACATGGACGCCATAAGGAAAAAATGAAAATTTAACAAAACTAAAAAGGATCTAATGGGCGGAGGTCACTGTGAATTTACAACTGATCCAGGGTAGAAAGGAAAGGAAACCAGCCCAACAGGAAATACCTGAAGGATGGAAGTACGGACCCAGAAACCCTGAGTTTTAGAAAACTTGAATTTTAGGTAACAATAGAAATAGAAGAACCGCATTCAAAATTCAGTTATAATAAAAGCACTAAAGCCTCTTTTGGTATTTGGAATGTTAATGTGGGGACACCTCTAAAGTTCTAACCAGCTATATGTGCTGGGACGGACTTGGAGGTGGCCACAAATAACATGAAAAACAAAAGAAAACAGGTGCATATGAAAACTATGAAAAACGACAAAAGAAAAGTGTGCAATGAGTACCGTACGGATAATCACATGGTCCATCTACCTACATGTCCAGTGGCTGGCAGGTGTTTCTTGGGCACACTGCAGACTGGGTTAAAGTGTAATGTACACCTTAAGTTCACCCCTGTGGGTTGTGCAATTGGTACAGTTATACCTGTTAGAACTGATTCCGGGCCTAAAATTGGATGTTTCAGATTTAGATTCAAATATTTTTATTGCTTCTTATACAAAACAGAAATGGTATTGGACCATAAGTTATCACAACATTATTTAGGATCCTCATTCTTACAATTATTAAGTATACAACACACCAAAAGGCAACATAAATTCTGAGTATTACAACAATACCTAATGCATTTAGTTCAGTGATATAAATAAAATGTTTTGCTTCATTACACTATCATCAATGCAAAAACTACTATATATATATTACACTATCATCAATGCAAAAACTACTATTTATTATATACTCATTTTTTTCTCCATTAACTTTGCATTGTCAGAATCGTGCAGTATTTTTCCATACTGCACGGCTTCATACTGCACGACACGTGTGTCTAAAAATAGTATCGCGTGTTAGGAACTACTTTTTATTGTAAACAAACAATGTACGCAAATGTAGCAGACACCGGAGCTTTTGCTTTATTAGATTTGTCTGTGGATGAACTAAACAAGCTGTTTGAGAGTAGAGATGATAAAGTTGACGATGTGGATGAATTCATTGAGTCACAAAAGAATCTTTCAACCAAGCAAGTGATATTCACAATGTACAGCGTTGGCTTTATGACAGCAAACGTGAGGCATGAAGTATTGAAAATATCATTCTGATCATTTAAACACTTATTTAGCCGATGGTCAGACTATGAATCGTGCTCTCTAGAGTCTATAAAAAAAAATAGCATAAAATGGCATCGTATGACCAAATGATATTCCGTTTCTCTCAGAGACCGCCAATTTTACAAGTCAGTACAAGCACTAAATTCGAAAAAATACAACTAAAGAAGGCGGGTTTTTGGTATAAAAGCAAGTGCCTCAAAGCCAAGAAGCCACGATAACGAAGAAGCCTTATTTTCCGCTGACGAAATGGGCTCTCACACACCAGCCGCTTTGCAATTTTGCCTGTTTTTTTTGTTTTGTTTTGTTTTGTTTTTTTAGAAATTGTTTGGATTTATTATGACAGTACATATAAATGTGTCATCTATAGCTGGTAATAAGAATGGCAATAAATGTATTACTTTTCTGCATCTTGAATTTCTTCAAAATGTACTTTCTGATCCACGGCGCGAAATTTCACTGCAATCTAGAATACATTTCCAACAGAAATCACATTCCAAAGGAGAATTTACTGCACTCCAAAACGAAATGAATATGATATTCCCTAACAAAAATATTTAATCATGCATCTTCTTGAGAATTTCACTTAAAAGAATTTCATATTTTGTCCACTTTATGATTCCAAACTATCAATGGCAGGACAGTAACACATGTGTAAGCTGGATTGCTGTCGAGGCCAGTCCCTCTAGCTACATGTACATCGTACGTAATAGACCCAGCTAAAAAAAAAAAAACCTCCATTCCAGATCAACTGGGAAAGTTGTTACAAGGCGCAGTCATTCACAATATGACTCAAAATTTCAATTTTAAGTAGACCAAAATGAGATTTCTTTTTGAAACGAATCACAGCGTGCGGTACTCTACCAAGTTCAAAGGTCACTGGGCGGTGCCATGTGCGCATGAATATTGGTACAGTGTATTGGTTTAACTTCGGTTGTGTATTTACTTTAGAATATAGCAGAAACCTATAAATATATATTACACTATCATCAATGCAAAAACTACTATATATATACTCCCTTATAATTTGAGTCCAACTGCAAACAACATAGACCCTTATCTTCCATCACATAATGCAGTGGCAGATCAGGATCTATGTTGTTTGTTCTACTGATTATTCCTAACAAACTGCATAAACCCAAATCTGCCAGTGCATTATGTGATGGCAGCTCTGGGTTTGTACAGTTTGCAGTGGGGGTCGACATATAATTGAGTATATACAATACCACATTTAAAAAATAGTAAACAACAAATCAAAACTAAAAAATTGTGTACTGCAGTACAATTGTTTATATTTTCAAAGTAGAATAAACACTATGCAGTTTGTTAGGAGTGATCAGTAGAACAATCAACATCGATGGAAGATCAGGGTCTATGTTGTTTGTAGTTGGACCCAACTTATAAGCAAGTATATATGGTACATGTTCTACCATATCCTTTCTCTCAGATTCATATCCATTCATACTTGTATTAATTTTATCACTATGTACTTTGTTCCCAAAACAGGTTTCACATATATAGTGCCATAACATGAACAGTTCTGGTCTGATTTAAAACCAGATTTATCTCATCAAGTTTTGGCATAATATGTCTAATAATTAATTAGACTACCCATATGTAATTCTCTTTTTAACTGGAAAAAGTGAGGTGGTTGCATGTTGACATAGAACTTTAGCAAAAAAAATTTTAATCAATAGGTTCAATGTGAATTATATTGGTTGTGAAACTCCTATCGATACTAGCCTGTATAGAAAAATTATCTTCATCTGAAACAAGAACTACTCTTGTAAATCACCATTCTTCACCTACATGTTTATCATCAACAGCAGCATGAGAAGGTAATACTGATATGATGAGATTAGTATCGTATTGCATTGCATTTATACAGTATAAAGCAAATTTATCAAAGTTGTCTTATATCATGTCCAGTGAGTGGCCACTACTGATGTCATTACCACCACTGTTTTATAGCTCATCATGTCCAGTGATTGGCCACTACTGATGTCGTTACCACCACTGTTTTATAGCTCATCATGTCCAGTGAGTGGCCACTGCTGATGTCATTACCACCACTGTTTTATAGCTCATCATGTCCAGTGATTGGCCACTACTGATGTCATTACCACCACTGTTTTATAGCTCATCATGTCCAGTGAGTGGCCACTGCTGATGTCATTACCACCACAGTTTTATAGCTCATCATGTCCAGTGAGTGGCCACTACTGATGTCATTACCACCACTGTTTTATAGCTCATCATGTCCAGTGAGTGGCCACTACTGATGTCATTACCACCACTGTTTTATAGCTCATCGTGTCCAGTGAGTGGCCACTACTGATGTCATTACCACCATAGTTTTATAGCTCATCATGTCCAGTGAGTGGTCACTACTGATGTCATTACCACCACTTTTTTATAGCTTATCATGTCCATCTTTTTGATCTTCTCTCTGATATTATTCACTTCAACTCCTCTGTTTGTACAAAATATATGTATTGGGTATGAACAAGTGTATTTTTTAGCCCCTGTGTTTGTATATCTTTCAAAAGACATGAGCCAGTAAGTTATGTTTTATTGGTTTTCATCACTTTCCCCCTCCTATTCTTAGATGTATATCCTGGAGTTATCCTGGCTAGTGATTTTGGGCCTGATTTTTGTGTATTCGAATGACTAGGACCAGGGAGAGATTCTTGTGTACTCAAAGGAGTACATTCAGTCATGGGGACTCAATTTGATATACCAATGTTTGCTGCTATGAGATTTATTTGGACTTTTAAGGTGCATGTCTTTATGTGAGTTTGTATAGAGGCATCTTTCATTTCTTTCTTTTTTATTCATGTGTCATTTCATTGCTTTTGAAGCAATGCAATCTGATATTGCGGGACATTAACTGATTGTTGTAATTCACTAACATTTTGCAGGTTGGTTTGAGATGATAGTGAATAATTCAGGTGTTGTCAGATGTTGGTAGTGTCACCGACAGAAACCATAGACAGTTGTGTGGTTTCTGTGTCCAACTTCTTTTATTTGTACTGTTCATAAGTGTGACTGTTATTGGTTGGGAGGTCACAGTATTAATATTAATAACAGTAATAATAATCTTTATTTAACAGTGCTTTTCATTTTCAAAAAGTAACATTATCAGTTGTCAGTTATTTTTTTTTACCACAAACAACAGCTCTAAAAGGCTGAGCTGAGGTAAACTACCTTGCTCAAGGGTATTTAAAACGCCACACAGGCACTGAAGTATGAAAATATGAGGCGGATTACGCCTGTAAAATGAGCGGAATCCACCTGGTTTTCAGACGTATTTCAGTTTTTACAGGCGTAAATGGGCAGGAGACGTAAAATTTTGAGAATTCCGCCTCCTGACAGACGTAAAATATCTGGGCTAAATATGAAAAGACAGGCGTCATTCTGGACTTAGAATTTAAGACAGGCGGAATTTCCAACTCTGAAAAGATTCAGAGATGCATTATTGGACTTAGAGAATTAAAAGTGGTATATTGAACTCTGAGAAATTCTTGAGGTGTAATATTGGACTCTGAGAAATTCATCAGGCGTAATATTGGACTTAAAGATGTACTATTCAGCAGTCAAGTTTGTTTATATATTCTTCCAGTGAACAAGTCAAAAAGATTAAATTTTACAAGTATGTCAGAATTGTGCACACTTGTATATCCCTTTGAAATTGTTTTTGTTTCAAAGATATTGATTACAGGTGGGACATGCTGTCCATAAGGTCAAGGGATCCTGGGTAATATATAAATGTATATGATAATATTAAAAATAAAGAGCAATTCTACTTTAAAATTAAGTTTAATTATATTCACATTTTGGACAGCCACAAGGAACATTATTAGTATTCACAAGCAACCACAGTAGTGCATAAATTTTACAATAACAAGATCAAATGAACTTACAGCATGTCAAATCATTAATAATATATTACACCTATTCTAATACACGAAGACAATCTGAACTTGGATGCTGGAAACAATCTGACATTGGATACTGGATCAAGCAAATATGATACTAACAGAATGTGAATGATTTACTTTGCTTCTTCATGAACCATGAAGCAAGAAACAGATTGATCTGTACTGATTTCCTTGAATATAAAGTTATACTGACCAGTTGATAATTTCCATGTAGTATTACAGTAACAAAAGCACACAGTTAATGATACTAAATAAAGAATCAACTGTTTAAACTTGTGGTAGGGTTAGGAGAAGGATAATTTTTTGATAAATTATCCATCCTCTTATTTGATGGAAACAATTTTATTCAGAGAAGCTCTCCTATTCCACCCACATTAGCCTGCAAACCTTTTTTTACCAACTGTGCAACAGTTTTCTAGCTCTCAGGCCAACCCCAATCTCCTATACCACCAATGACCCCACGATTGTTGCCTTAGCATTCAAATCAAAGAAGACTTCCACAATTTGAAACTTATTTTACTTGAGCATTGATGCATATATAAACCATTCATGCAAAATAATGTTTTCATCTGATAAATGGGTTTGATTAAGGAATTAAAAACTGATATGATTCGGGTACACACCATTTACTAAACGAAAAATTTGTATTTGATCTCCAGCTGACCTCACAACTATACTAAACTATATATATACACACATGCATCTGCATTGTTCTTTTGTTTTTCAAAAACACTACTAGTCTGACTCAAGTTTGTTTGGAAACCTGCAAACATAGGACATCTTTGAGCCAGTAAAGGAAACATACATACATACATCTCTTATGTGGCTTATCGGAACTATTTTTAGATTCTTAGTCTGCTTCACAGCAAGAATATTGCAGCGTTCAAGCTTTGGACACTCCAGTTCCTCCACCAATGCCAACACACTTTCATACGCATTATCATTCAGTTGTAGCATCAAGAAATATCGAACACGTCCAAAACATAAAGTGTTATGAGCTGCATCTTGAAAACATATTGTGGAATTGTCCCGTTTTAGCATTCTTGCATATTCTATGCCATAAATTAAATGCTCACGTAATTCAAGTCTGTTGAAACTTCTATAAGTAACCAATACAGGAGCATGCCCAAAATACTCACAAACTGCAGCATGTTCAGCTTCAGACAATGTTCCAGGCTTTATAGCACCCAGAATGTATGCATCATCATTGATCTTTTGCCCCCGCATAAGAATATTTGGATATTCAATAGAATTGTACAGTTTTTCAAGATTAGATCCCTTTCTTATGGTTTTTAGCTTAAGTTCTGGTAATTTCTGCACAAAGGAAACACCAGTGATAATTTGATTATCAATGTTTTGGGTTCCTCTAATCTTTTTTAACATAAACCCATTTTTGTCTTCAAAGGAAAAACAACTGTGAGTATACAGAGGTCCTAAACATCTAACACTATCTGCAAGATGAACAAGCTGATGCATATTTAGGGTCATAAAACACTTGTCATAAAAAGATGAAAACAACCTACAAAATTCAAATAGCATCTTTTCAGCAGCTTCTAAATCCTTTTCTGAAGTTCCACAATTAAGCAGTACATGTATGGCATTCACCAGTAACAGAAAATGGGCAAACCTCTCTCTATCTAAAACACCATTTAAAACTATAGCCCCAAAAAATAGCAAAAAAGACCTCAACTCTGAAGCTTTCCAGTACTTGAGATCATGCTCTATTGAGCGAGGAAGACGTGTTATGTCTAGAGTTGGATGGATTTCTTGAAGTCTCTTGTCAACTTCACAAACACGATCATGAAAGCTGTATGTCCTCCCTCTATATGTATTTGAGAACCATAATTTCAGCAACAGTTTCTGGATACCAAGCAACACTCCATGCATATAATCTATGGCTATTCCATCAACCATATGGAACTGTGGAAAAAATATTAGTCAGGGTGGTATGTATGTCATTGTAACAAAATGCTACTATTGATGGTTGCTGCTTCATTTCAAAGTTGACATTATTGTTGCCCTTCATTTTTATTACAAGAAGACTCATATCTTCGATGTGGCTTTCTCTTACTCAAGGTGGATAAACAGATTTACATGGAGTCAAATCAGTCTCTCCAAGTAAACATGCCAGTATATGTGGATCCTAGAGATGATGGATACACTGGTGGTACAAGCACTCCCAACAAATTGTCTGTGCAGAAACTGTCGCCTAGAAGGTCACCACGCAAGCTTGTTTGAGCGACAGATCAAAGTTTTACTGGACCAGGCAGTGAAGGAACAAGTTTGGTAAAATATGTCTGCACTATTTCATATATGATCACATATTGCTTCCAAAATATACAGTGTATAATATAGCAACAAATATATTAACATAGGAAAATTTCATTTTTGTCTTAAAAAATGGGTGTAAAAAAAATCGGCTTTTAGCTACATCATTGGAGAAATTATTCCTATTTGGAAGCAAAAATGTAAATTGAAATTTATGCAGTCTGTCAGTGAGTTAATTGGATATATCACATAAATTTTAAATACACAAATTAAATACCAACTTTTAATACTTTTTTGTTTTATTGTCAATATTGCAATAATTTCTGAATGTACAGTTGTATATTCTTACAGCACTGTATATGCTATAGTAGACCAGACTTTATGTTGTCTCATCGAATTCCTGTTTTCTTCAGGTAAAGCTTTTGGAGTCCAGCGATGTTATGGTGACAAAAGATGGCTTGCGAAGAGCCATAACATCGTGCAAAAAATTGGATAAACCAGCGTACATTTTAATGTACAAGCTACTTGGAGAGGTTTTTCCTGTTGAGATTCTGGCATCGTCTCGTGGACAGGGGTTGGCAAAACAGAAACATGGAGACAATAGACTACCACTTGAAAAAGGAATTGTATCAACTCTGAAAGGTTTGTGGAGATTATTTCTGATCCAGAAGTCTGCTGATTAATGTAAACCTTATTTGTTACCTGCCAATACTTCACAATTTTCCCTGTATTCTGACATGCACAAATGTTCTTGAATGTTGTGAAGCTTAAGCATCATTATCATTAAGATTGTTTTCTTTCTATATGGCATGTCTCTTAAACATCTGCTACATGGAGACCAGAGCCTCATCATAGTTGTAATATTTTGTGCTATTTTCTAATGATAATGGGTATTGTAAATCCAGCAAATGTAGCGTACCAGAAGAAAAAATTTTCATTAGGTTTTTGCTTAACATAATAAACTGTATCTTTTATAGAAGACAACTGATAGACCGGACTGACAAAACAATATACAAGATTCTCAATAGATGCGTACCATTGCATTTTGACAGGTGGAATTTAAATTTGACCCATTTGTGGTTCATGGAAATGCCAACCAATGCGTTTATATGATGCATGTTGTTTTGGGTCAGAAAACCAGGCTTAAATACCCTTGATTTGCCTCTGGCTTAATTTCCAATTGAGCGTGCACTATCCATATAAAAAACCATCGACTATGCGCCAGTGAGTGACTTTAGCTAGACTTTTGTTTACACCTTATCGGCCCCTATGCAAAATCAATATGAACTGGACAGAGTTAACAGATCACTGATGTCATGATTAGGTGGGCATAACTAAATCAAGGTTAGACTTTTTTGGATTATCTTTGATGTTTATGATAGAGGAAGAGGGAATCAATTGTGATGCTTGGATTCACTTGTTTGCACATCAACATACACATCATTATACCAGCAGTAGGACAGAAATGCCGTTTTATAGCTGAAATCCATTGATTTTGAAAACTAAAAGATTTTAAAAAAAATTTATTATTCTAATTTTTTCAAGGCAAAAAAAATCGGTATGTGCTATTGATCCCAGCATTATGGAAACTAGTGGGAAGATGGGGGACCAGAAATGTTATATTTGTAATCAGATTATGAATGCTAACATCTGTACGCAACAAGCTCTTGATTGATTGCCTTACAGTAGTTTGCTAGTCCAAGGCTAGTAAATTTCCTTTTGGACTAGTAGATTCCATAATTTAAATAGTCCAATGTCTAATGATAGTTTCAGTTGTTGCCAGTCAGCATTTTGTGGGAAGGACTAGCGAAGAGTCAGCATGATATGTACATTGCATAATCCACTAGTCCTAGCTCCAAAGAAATTTATTTAAAATTCTAGGCTTATTCACTTTGCATAGTATTCATATTTGTTGTAATTTGTAAAATGTTTAATTCATTGAAAAATAGATAATGTTATTTTCTTTTTGTCGACAAATTCATTATCCTTGAAAACATTAAATACATTATAAATTCAGTGCCCATCTGGGTTATAAAAATTGTTTGTCCAGAGGCCCTGATGCACTTCAGAAGCACTAAAAAATCCATATTAAGTGCAGCTCAGAATTGTTCAAAAGTGGGAAAGTGATACCTTTTATTCAAATTCCATAAAAGGTCTTCTTGACCAAAGCAAAGTTCATCACTTTTCAAGCTATAAACTCTTTAATTATCTTCTTTGTGTAGCAGTTAAAGGACAATATTTTTCAAAAATTAAAAAAGATGAATCTAATGTAAACACATTTTCATAGCACACTGCATATAAATAATGCATCGTCTGTTCAGCTTGATAATATAAAATGTTAATTTTCTTTTATATGAATTTGCAGATTATGTGGTGCTGTGGTGCAAGAAAAATGGACATCCAACACCAGGAGAATCTATGCTGAATGATGCTGTCACAGAGCGTATAAGTTACGCTCGAAAACAGCAAAGAAAGCATGTTAAGAGCAGCATTTGAAACGGGCAAATTCTCCCAATATCATTGCATGAAAAGACTTCTATTTTATATGGATGATTCAGTGACAAGTGATGTTACTTTCAACAAGACTGCATGATGTTGGAATTCTTTCACATCAGTTCAATTTGTTGTTTTAAATGGATCCTAAGGGTTTAAAATGATAAGTAAAATTAATGAAAACATCCCAGTCTTACTTTCTTTCCATTGTCTTTGATTAATTGATGCATTTTTCTCTCTCTCTCTCTCTCTCTCGTTGGTTTTTTCTTTCTTCATTTTTATCAGCTATTACCAGGGCGATGTTAAGATTAAGAACCAATGGTGTAACCACTACACCATCCCAGTGCTCACCTACTTGTTAATGCGAGTGGAAAATTTACGCCTGGCAGTTTTCAAGATTACGCCTGGCAGTTTCCAAAATTACACCCGTCAGTGTGGAAAGTTATGCCTGGCATTTTCAAAATTATGCCTTTTTATTGACAGAAATTACGCCCGTCATGCATAGGGAATTACGCCTGTTAAACCTTGGAGATATATTCCAGGCATCACTAATATACATATTTCGCCTCAAATTCCTTCCACTTTACGCCTGGTTTACGCCTGATTTTTCCATAAGATTTGATAAGGAAGAAACAAACAAGATGCCTGGAAATTGCATATTTTGACGCCTCTTTTACAGGCGGAGAATTTCGTACAGGGACCCACTAGATACAAGTTGGATGGTCTACTGATGTGGCTTGCCCATTCCTCTTATCATGTCTCTTCACTCAGATTTTCAGATTTACATAAAACTTAATCAAATTTTGTAACTCTAGTGCATGTCCTGGTCACTGTATGTACAATTAATGTGTTTTTCATATGAAACAAGGTCACAGTCACTTTAAATACAAGGTCACATTCACTTTAAAATCATCCCCATCTGAGGCTTATTCACATATTTAAATGCCAACTAAAATGTTACTTGTTGCAAAACCATGAAAACTGATACCTGTGAAAATAAATGCATTCACAATACAGCACTCCCTCACTATAAGGCCCTTCATTAGAACACGGTTCCTGTTATAAGGGAAGTATGGTTATGGATCCCATTTCATTAAGTAGCAGTAAAATTATATGTATAGTGTACCTCATGATACCGTGTAAGGCAGTCTCACTTTAAGATGGTATACTCTGGCTCCCATGACAGCATTATAATGAGGGAGTGCTGTATATCTGTGTTCAATAAAGTTTGTAGCTCCGGCATGTTTTCATTGATAAAATATTCCTGCAGATTTTGAAAAATTGTCTTTCGATATAACATGGATTTCGAGAAAACATTTATTGCTTGAAAAGTGTTGTGAATTCAAGTCTATATATCAATACAATATTCTCTCATTATAGTGCTGTCCCTTGGAGCCAATTAGAATAAACCACCACATAGTTAGACTGCCTTATAATGAAGTACATGATACATATAATTTCATTACCACTTAATGAAATGGAATCAATGACCATACTTGCCTTATAACAGGAACTGTTATAATGAAGGGCCTTAGAGTGAGGGAGTGCTGTACCACTATTTACTTCTGTAAAACAACAATAAACTCTCATTACAATGAAAAGTTTGTTTCTAGCCATTTTATTGTAGTATAAAATCTGTTATTATAAATACCATGCCTTTAATTTAGAGGGGTTATTACCCTCATCTTATCATTGTCAAACCAACATGTTTCAATGAGAAGAATGAGTTAGAAATATAAATATGTACTTCATGTTTTACATAATGGTAATTATATTTTCAACCTCACACATCTTTTCCTACATTTAAAATTCCTTTTTAGAAAATAAAATGTTTGCAAACTATTGTCTGAAATATTACCCATTAAAGTAAAATCCCAAGGACTGAGAGTCATTGCGAGGAAGTATGTATATACTCACTTATAAGTTACGTCCAACTGCAAGCAACATAGACCCTGATCTGCCATCACATAATGATCAGGGTCTATGTTGTTGGTTCTATTGATTACTCCTAACAAACTGCATAGTCCCAGATTTACAGTGCATTATGCAATGTGTCTATGCAGTTTGAACTTGGACCTGACTTGTTAACAAGTATATGTGGTATGCATGTTTGTACTGTGAAGTTGGTGTCAGAGTCGGAAATTGAATATTCTGTTATAAAGATCAAATTTATCTTTTAATACATTTGTTCCCAACAATTTATTGTAGAAACCTTAATCTTCCATTTTAATGAACATCGTTGTAATGAGAGTTGACTGTATTTCACCAGTGTTGATAAATCTCAATGCTTCAGATGCACCCTTTTTGACTGGTTCCAGTTTCTATATCATTGAAACCAGTTTACAAGAAGTTTTTGGCACCAATATTTGGAGCAAACCAGATCACTTTAAATCAAGGAATCTATACATTTTCAACCTTTCTGAAATTTGCTCTTAGCCCAATTTGTGCTAATTTATATAAGAAAATATTATGAAATTGTTCAGACATGTCAGACATTTTTCAGATGCCATTTTAACTGAAAATAAGGTAAAGTTGTAAATTTGAGAAAAAAGGCAATAGTTTCTGCATTATTCCAGCTCAAAGTTACTGTACATTTCTATATATTATAATCCTGTTTGTGGGAAGAATGCCTACATGCTGTCCCACTTGCATTACATCATGTAACTACCCACACAAGGCCTGAGCTAATAATCCTGTATTGGTTCTAGATAATGAGATAAGGAGAAGCTAAACAAGATTGATTGGCATCTTGGAAAGGTCAATTAACTGTCACTGTGTCCATCGTTCTATATATGCATCTGTCCTTGTCTGGGCTGTAACTACAATCTACATACATTTATCAAGACCACACTTTCAGTGTTGGTACATCTTTGAATGAAGTTGTGTCACACAAATTAACTGGGTTGCTGTGACCTATTTTCCAAGATTTATTTAAGATTGCTTTAAAATCATATTTAGGTTCTAATTCCAATCCTATGCTTCATGTTGTTTTCTTTCAACCCATATTGTCATTGATTTGATAGACCAATTAAAATACAACGGTTTAATTTTGGTTATGGAGTCCATAGAGGTGCTGTGTTATATCCAGTATCACGTTATAACTAAGCAATGATGGGCTGTAAGTTTTTAACCTACAACTACCAAAATTGCAATGTGTGTGCATCTTGGGACATCTGTACAACACACAAATTCTGGGTCACAATGACCTATTTTGGTGTGTGTGTTTAACATAGTTATAAAATAATAACAAAAGTCGCGGAAACAGTAGTTCCTTGTGAAGCCTTGCTCACTCCAGTTATGGCTCAAACTTTTAACATGGACATTTTTGGATTAATTTAGCGAGAATGTATAAAGAAACAGTATTTGATATTATTAGGGTCAAATTTCCAAGCAAAAAAAGATGACACTTGCTGGTGGATGTTCCTCTTAGATTTATTTAATTTCAGCAGAAATGTTTCACAACATATTCACCAAATCCATTCTTTATCAAACAAGCTGTGGGTGTTTTGTATGTCCCACCACAAATAAAGATGGGGAACTAAGTCATGCAATTTTGTGTATGGATGCCTCATGGTGAATACACTACCATCCAACCAAAAGCAGTTCACTGTGACCTTGATTTCTGACCTAAATGGCTACCATAAGGTTTTGCATTTAGCTCAGTTTATTTGTGTATTTGTTAGATATAATCATGCAACTGTGATGTCACGACTCTATGATCTAAGAAAAATGTAACAGGAAGAAAGTGAAACCAACAATGGATGTAAAATCAACAAACAATTTATTTCTAGATAATTAAAATTAAAATCATAAAGACACTTACAGTAACTTAAATTAAAATCCATATAATCCAATAAACATAAGTGCCCTAATCACGAGTCGTAAATATAGAATGTTCTGAATGAATAGGTAGTCTGGAATGTTCTGATGTACCAACGATAATATAATCCAGATCATCTTTGAGAATGCAAACCAAAAGTCATATATTTAAATCCAAAGGTTAATGAGCACTCTAGGCAACTCCAATGAATGTTCCAATAAATAATTCCTTTCGAATTATGTATACAGCAATACAGCATTATGGCATTACAGTACTACAACACAACTATTATTCCAAACAGTCTGATGATTCCAAAGACTGATAATAAAAAACATGTATGTTTTTAACACAGGATTTAAAATTGGAATGATTATAATGCATATATCAAGGTCTTATATACTCTTTGCAAATGGCCTATTTCACAACCGGAAACATGTCATTTACGACCCAGAATGCAATACTAAATGCATCTTTCGAATGGAAAATCACCAACCAATGGTCAACAACTCTGACCTTGAACTCAGAAGTCAGTAAATACCTTGTTGACATCTTTAATCAAACTTAAAGTGCGACTTACTATTTGACACAATTTTTAAAGTACAGTCATAGACCAAAAGTTTAGGCTCATTATAGATTCCATATACATAACAATGATGAAGATGCATCTTTCAAGTACAACAACATTCCATTACAAGTAGGTCACTGAGGCAGGGCATTGGTGTTCCATGAATAGATTCGTAGTTCTAAATGATTTGTAACAATCAATGTGTATCTAGGAAACCCCTGTTGTAACTTGTAACTATGTATCCAAAGAACAATTTGCTACAACTTAATTTTGGACTCCTTTTGAGAAATAATTGACAGTTTTGAGTATTAGCAAATTTTCACATGATTCGTAGTGCATAACTTTTATTTTGATCACATCCCTAACTCCAGTTTACTTTTTAAAGTTACTGAACACTCATTGTTTTAACTGCACTAGTTTTGATTAAACTCATTAGGTAGGTTTTCACATATAATGGTTCTTAAAGTGTACCAATGTCCCTCCTGCCACTATTCAAGATTTCATCAAAATCCTATAAAAGTCCTTATCTTTGACTCCACCCAATCGATGTCCAAATTTTGATCACATTTGGTTGAAATATATTTGTAATTGACAAATTTGATGACCATTTTAGCATGTTTATGGTGAAAAAGTATTATATTTCTTTCTTTTTTTTCTTCTTTTTTTTTGGAAACTACCTGACCTATTTCAATAAAGTTTGCTAGTATGGGTCTAGTTAATAGTGATTGAAAAATGTTATTTATCATGCCACTGTCAACATAGCACTATAATGACCATGTTAATATTTTTTATAAACAGAATAATCAAATCATGATGTAAAAACTGACATTATGACATCATATCAGGCAAAGGCAAAACATCATAGGCATCCAAATGTATTTCAGAGTCACTCCACCACACTTTTATACATGCTTGAAATAAAATTAGTGACTTTATCATAAGATAAATATAATTAAATTTTTTTATTTAATTCAAGGATGGTGAAGGATCTAAATAATTTTATTTAACTCCTTTTATTGATTCCATAAGAATTTAGCACTCTTGGTGTATGACTTTGGTAAACTTGTACCATACGACAATTGGCTTTTGTTGAGTTCAAAACACAACTTATCAGTACAGTAACTTGATATGGCTGCTTGAATCCTGTCAAGTTTTATAGTGGAAGGACAGCGGATCTTGCAGATCAAACATGATCTGATGTCCTTCCGCTATCAAACAAGCTGTAATACAAGCACCAAGATGAAGTTGCCGTACTGATGACGTGTTTATTATATAGCCTAAAGAATTAGTTCATAATAAAACGACAAGTTTTTAAGCTGTTATTCTTCCTATACTTTGATTCCATCCATCTACTGACTTCATGCAACTGTTGTTAGGTGACCTCATCCTTGACAGCAGAGGAATCTAAATCTGTGTCAAATGTGCTGATGCAAGATTTCAGATCATCCTCAGGAAAAGTAGCATTTTAATGAGTTGTATAATGAAGGGTGTATATTAAATTGTTTTAGTGAGCTGTAAAATATTATACTGGCTGATATGAAGCAGAGGCCAAAATCTATATTTCACAGCTCCATAAAAACATATTGAGCAAATCAAAAGTTGGTAATTGTGTTTTTACTTTCATACCGTGATCTAAAAATATCCCCATGCGAGCACAATACCTTTTGAGGAGCTGAAATTACAGAGAAATCCAATATGTTGTATCGCTGTTGACAGCATGTGAACTGTTCAGCCAGTCAAATTTAATTTATGAAAGTAATAAAGTAAGTTATCTTTTGAACCACTTTAGATATTTTATCATAACATTTGAACCACGTTAGATATTGTGACATAACTTTTGAACCACTGAAGATATTTTCATTAAACTTTAACCAGTTGCATACCATGATCAGGCATTGTGTCAAGTAGTCTAGCCACACACCCTGTCTCAAGATCAATGTCACTACAAGGGAAAATATAAATTGGTGACCTCTGTCTATGTATCGTTATGACTTTCGAACCAATGAAGATATTTGAATGAGACTTTAGCCTGTTATATATTTTGTCTTGACAGTTTCTTGTATATTCACTGTCATACCTCTGCTCTCAAGGTCAGGTCACAACAAGGGATACTGCAAGTCAGTGGCCTGTTTCTTCATCCAGGCTCTCACTTTTTATTCCCTACAGATATTTTGATGAAACTTTACCCAGGTCCAAGTCCCTAGCTCAGAGGTAAAGATCATTAGTAGAGAATAGGTCAAAATTTACAAAATATGAAACATCAACAATTTTTCAGAAAATTATTATTTCTATCTTAAAAATGAAAAACGTATGCACCAATAAAGTATCTACAAGCTGAAATGTATTTAAGTAACTCCAAGTCTGACAGCTTCCTAAATAATTGTTTTTTTCTTGCCAGCTTTAGTGAATGGTAAGACACTGGTTTTGCTATATGGCAGCAGATGTTTTCAGTCTATAACAATAACCAGGGATATACCCTTTGATTGCCAGTTTTGCTATTTGTAGAAAAAATTATTGATATTACTGTGCAACTTTCCTATTAACTCACCTCTTTTTATGACATTTTCCTCCAGTGTGAGGTGACTCAAATTTGACCTAATTTGTTCTCTAGACAGGCAGACAAGAAATATAATGATTTACCTCCTGTAGCAGTCTAAGTATATTAGGCCACTTATCAATCAGTCTAGATTATCTTGACCTTTAAGTCAAGTGTATGTGAGACAGACAAACTAGGTTTGATTCAACAGTAACATATATACTTTGTCTCCCCTCACATGGAGGGGGGCGGTGGCCAATGTCTGTGAGAGTTCGAGTCTTGTCTTGACTAATGTGGGTATGTGAGAAAGCTTTCCAGTAGCTTCTTGTGGGTTGGTGGTTCTTCCTGTGGTCTTTCCGGGTTTTTTCTCCACCCAATATACTAGCCACCATGTATAGCCTATCATGTGCTGAAAAATGGCATTAAACCCCACAAACCAAACTAATCTCCTCTCCCATTCCATTTGGGAGCTAGTGCAAAAAAATATTTAACACTTATTACATTGATTAATTAGAGCTATTCACGAAGGTGTCAAAATTGCCTCTATTAGGCATTGGTCATCAGGTGACAAACCATAGTGTGATCTTGGGTGCATTACACAATTCAGTACTGTACTTTTCTGAGTTAAACAATTAGCCAACTCTACAATATGTTATGCTTTATTATCCAATGAATAATCTACTTACATAGCTTCTGTCTTCAATAAATTTCACCATCTATAAAGAATTTACAGCTGACCACGCTGGAAGTTGTTGTCCTCACATAAAATATTAATTATCCAGACACATAAAGCAACAACTAAAGAAAAATCTGTCATTTTTCAATTCAACTTTTTAATTTGCTTTAGATGGTTAGGTCTTCATTCTTCCAAATAAAAGTTTATATTTGGCTCTGTAAATAAATACTCAGAATAATATTTTATACAAAATAAATTTAATTTGAAAATATTTTAACTTGGGATAATATTTTTAAAACAAAATCACCATTTTTGAAATTATATGGATCAAATTCACATGAAACATAAGATCAATTTGCAATCAATATTTAGATTGTGTTGCAACTTACATGTATATAATAGTACATAACTGTTCAAAATTTTAATAAATGCTAAAATACTTCCCACACAAGATGATATATATGTACAAAGATGCACACAAAACATATATTAAGTTATTTCATGATTTAATTTTACTTTACAATCCTTTAAAAAAATGAACAATGATGCAATTTAGTACATGTATTAGGTCAAATTCTTTTTGAGAAAATATTTAGCCATAGTTGTAATAAATGTGTTAAATGAATTCTCTTAAATAAAACATTGCATAATGGTAATATATGTGAAACAAACAACTATACAAAAGGTTTTCAGTGGAATTGCTTGTGGCAGAAAAAGAAAAGCCAACTGCCAGTCAAACATTTAGGGGTGAAACATTTTTTTCCATACCTGTTATAACTTGATTATCCTTAAGTTTATAAAATTTTACATAAAATGTACTATCAACTAAATATTTCTCCTTAAAACGATGTAAAATTTTCAAAGAAAAACTTTTATTTTTGAAAAGAGAAAGCTAAATAAGTTGATATGGTTGTAACAGCTCTAGTGATCTATTTCTAAACCTAATGCAAAATATGAAAAATATAATATTAGACTTACATGAGATATGACCACAAAACAATTTCATTTTGTTGTAAAGTCTATGGTTGTTTATTGATGAGTTAATACATGTCATTTTATTGACATAGTTCATGTTGAAAATCTGCACACAAAACTGAGACATGTGGTATTCCCTCATTATAATGCTGTCCATGGAAGCCATAGAGTATACTTTCTCATAGTATTATTTGGACATTTTGATATTAAGGCTCTGAGATTTGAAACAATTCCCAATTATACTCGAACTTGGATTGGACTCAAACCTCTGACATCTGACTGGCTAGTGTCAAATCTTGGACCAATTATTTCCCATAGTCATGAAACTACTCAACATAAGTACATACTCAAACTCAAATATCGTTTCTTTGGAATTCATTACATTCATTTAATTCTCATAAATTAACCGACTGGATCTAGTAACATGCTAAAAATAGATTAATTTCAAAGTTCAGATCTCAAGTATATTATTAAATGTGTTAATAGAATATACAAAATTGAGTTTACATTTGTTCTCAAGATGAGGAGTTTCATGAATATAGGGACAGATGTCACAATTTTGAGTTTCAGTTTGCACTCAAAATGAGTTTCAGGAATACAGGGCCAGATGACATAATCTTGAGTTAGAGTTTGCACTCAAGATGAGGAGTTTCATGAATACAGGGCCAGATATCACAATCTTGAGTGTGAGAATTGTTTGTAATTTTTATGTTCATATACCCCCAATAACAAAATTGCCAGAGCACAAACACTGAACTCACGAATCCAAAATCATGCTCCAAGTCCTTTTACACTCCTGAAATTGTGCATAATCAATGTGTAGTTCATTTAAATATATTGTGCATAATCAATGTGTAGTTCATTTAAATATATTGTGCATAATCAATGTGTAGTTCATTTAAATATATTGTGCATAATCAATGCGTAGTTCATTTAAATATATCGTGCATAATCAGTGTGTAGTTCATTTAAATAAATTGTGCATAATCAATGCGTAGTTCATTTAAATATATTGTGCATAATCAGTGTGTAGTTCATTTAAATAAATTGTGCATAATCAATGTGTAGTTCATTTATATATATTGTGCATAATCAATGTGTAGTTCATTTAAATATATTTTATTGCCATAAGTGAATACAAAAATAAATGGCAAAATGGATTGGAAACAAGTTCAACTAAGTTACTAGTTCCTCCCCAGTATAAAATAGTAAATACAATTATTGTCAAAATTTATACAGAAAATATTACAAAGGCATGTAGAACAAACTATATTATTCCAATGCAGGATCTATTCTATGATTCGTGATTGAGGGATTTATGCCAAAGTCTAAAACATCATGCTGAGAAATGACACAAATGAGAGAAAATCACATATAATTTCAATTTTCACATATAATTTCAAGCCCTACCTTTAATTCATTAAATCCTTCCAATATTCAGAAAATCCCCCCACCCCCTTTTTTTTCCAAATGGAGAGGTGAGTTTCACCCCTAAATTTTCAGTTCACAAATAGATCCTGCCAATGTTACAATTTTGGTAACTTCTTTTCTATTATGTAAAACTGCTGCGAGCAAAACTGTTGAATTTGAGTCTCAAGTTAAAATACACAGATTCAATGCACCATTTTATTTTATATTTAGCAATTCAGCAGGTGCTAAATAGCTATGTAACTCAATGAACCCATACATTCTGTTATCTAGAGATGTATTTGTTAAGTTACACTGATATTTAGTACTAACTCCATCATTAAAAAATGATGAAATCATATGTATTAAATTGCTGGGAGTTAAAGTTTTGTTAAGCTGTTCCTGACTAAAGGGCCACAAAAAAGTGTCCCATGGCTCTGCAAGTACTAAAGAGCTATGTACCATATATAGTCACTTATAAGTCAGGTCCAACCGCAAATAACATAGAGCTTGATATAATAATAATAATAATAATAATAATAATAATAATAATAATAATAAAGGTAACTCAATCAGTTATCAGGAACTAATCTACCATGATGCCTTCTGTTATGTACAGTATATACTGCACACTGATAAATCTGACTTAACACTAAATAATTTAGTTATTCTGAAAATCAAACAAATTTTCAAGCCCATAACACATGTATCTGTAAGCATATAAACATATATAAACTATCATATTGTATTGAAAAATTCATCTTTTTGAAAAAGCTGTATAAGCAGAGAAAAGCAGGAGGTATTAATATTACTTAGAACTGTTGAATTGTCGTAAGATTTCATCCATTTGAGACATTGATTATGAAAAGAAGAAATTACAGTAACCTCCCTTGTGTCACTGGAAATGTTGTTCCATTACCAGTGGACCAGTATATTGAAAGCTCTTTTTGAGCAGTTTCTTCTTTATCTTTGGTATAATGTAATTTTTATTTCTAATAGACCTTAAATTTGGAGTACCATCAGCATCTCTTTTGGTGAAAGATATTGCATAGGTAGACTGGAATGGCTTTTCTAGACACTTTATACATAAATTTGGCCTTTCTAAGGAATATTCTTTCATGCATTGGTAAAAGTTTGATATAATTCATTTAAATCTGAAAATTGTCTATACACTGATTTAGAAATAAATGGCAATCTTCAATTTTGGAGTCTAAAAAGTTTTGTTATCCTTGTATTGGAGGTACTAACCCAAATTACATTACAACAGTCCAAATATGGTTGAATATAACTTTTATCAAAGATGACACTATACTAAAATGGAATGAATCTTCTGATTTTCATAAGTAGCCAAAGATAAGAATTAACCTCTCTGACAAATGTTGTTTAATGTGAATAGACCAAGTAAGATTGTTATCTACAATACACGAAGAATTTAATCATGAAAGGTCATATTAAAGTTCACGTTGTCAAACAGAACTTGGCGTTTGTCGCTATATTGCCTTGCTCTCTTTTGTATTGTTGTAACTTGTAGGCTTTTGTTTGTTCTGTATTTATAATCAGTTTTAATTGCACCATACTTAAAGTGCATTAAAAGCACATTGTAAGTTATTTTTAAGTTCAATTTTGGTTTTACCCAACTCAGATAGTGTAGTGTCATCTGCATAGAGGTCAGTGGAAGAAACTGAATTTCCTATTTTAAGGGGTAAGTCATTAATAAACAGAATGAATAACAGAGGAGAGTCCTACAGTACTACACAATATTTTTACTTTCAGAAAGGTGACCATTTCATGGCCTACAAGATTTAAATCTTTATGAAAATTAACCACAATACATGTAGTGCCAACCTTTTCTCCTTTATCTTTCAGCCAAGTGATTCTGTCAAAAGCCAGACTGATTATCATGAATAAAATTATAAATGTTTAAATAGTTGATAAAAACAAATCATGTACATGTTTTTCTAGTAATTTGGAGAGACAAGGAAGGATAGAGATGGGTCTATAGTTATTTACATCATCTTTTGTTCCAGCTTTATGCAATGGAGTTACCATTGCAGTTTTCCAAGACTGTGGAAAACTTATTAAACCTAATACTTTGATTGCAGATACAAGCTATACTCTCTACTATAGCAGCTGAAGCTGCTTTTAGTAGCCTTGGTCTAATTATCTGCTGGCATATTATGTGACAGCACAGCAGGGTCTATGTTCTTTGTTCTATTGATTAGTCCTAACAAACTGCATAGACTCAGATCTGTTGGTGCATTATGTGATGGTAGATTGTATCCAACTTATAACCAGGTATATATGGTGCATGTTACTCAATGAACCCATATATATCCTAAATATGATTAAAAACATTTCCTTGATACTTAAATTTATTGAACCAGATGTCGCTGACAAAAACTGCATTTATTACACTGGAATTTGATCATTTGATCAAGGAATGACAAATTAATTCCCATTTGTAATAAACTTTTTGATACTCTATTGTCTTCAATGCTGTATCTTTGGAAATTCCACACCAAATGGTACAGAAGAGAAAGAAATAGTTGGATTATTCCATTTTTGATGAAATCTTCATTATTCATTTCAAGTGGCTCTGGAAGGTGGCTGGTAAGAGTAAGGTAGTGGTTGGTAATTTGCTGGGAGTGAATCTGGTAGACATAATGCAAGTTGTACCAGTATGAGGCCAACAATATACAGATGTTAAACAGGTAACTGTAGATCAGCAAAAGTTTACGCTGGCTGGCTGAAGAAGAACAGGCAAAACCCACCACTGAAAACTGAAAATAGAACAGAAGATTATTACATGATGTCTCAAGTGATCAATTAATATATTCAAAAGTTTCAGCGCTATTCAAACATGAAGAACAGAAAAATAACAAAAAGAAAAGAATATAAAGAATATGAATGAATATATATATATATATATATATATATATATATATATATATATATATATATATAATATATATATATATATATATATATGTGTGTGTTTGTGTATGTACAAAATGGTTTTCCCTTGGTGCCTGGGGCTAACTAAACTTAACTATGCAGAAACCAATAATTTCTTTTTAGGCTTATGGTGACCTTGACCTCTGGACCCCAAAATCTATTGGTTCCTTTTTTACCCTAAGTACATGTAAAAGCCATCCACAAAGTTTGGTCGAGGAACTTGCTCTAGAACAAAGGTTTTTCCTTGAGTCACAATGACCTTGATATTTAACCTTTTGACTCCAATATTAATAGGTCTCTTCCTTATTTTAAATGAACCCCTCCACCCCGCCACAGCAACAAATTTTAGACACAGTTCATGGTCTCGAACAAATGTTATCATACAAAATCCATTTTCTTCTTTCAGTTACAGTGACATTGATCTTTTGATCCTAAAATCAATAAGCTTCTTTCTTATCCAAAGTGTAAGCCATCCACAAACTTTGTTGTATGTATATGGACAAGAACTGAAATTTTGTTGCTGAAACCATTTATTTTTCAGCCCCTGTGACATTAACCTTTAGACCCCAAAATCAACAAGTGTCTACCTTAGTCCAAATGCAAGTCATTGACAAAGTTTAGTCCAAAACTGTGGTATAGAACTAATATTACTGTGTGGAAACCATTATTCTTCTTTCAGTCACAGTAACCTTGACATTTGACCTTTTGACCACAAAATTTATGTTTCTTCCCTATTCCAAATGCGAGCTGTTTACAAAGTGTGGTAATGGTAGATGATGGAGAAGTCTATTCATTATGTGGAAACAGAATTGGGAACAGACAGATATATGTATTAACATGATATACATGTTCTTATGATGCGAGAATACAAAGTTCTATTGTTGTCTTTATTCAAATGTCAAAATGAAGGACAAAGAAAATATTGATCTACCAATTATACTGTGTCAACCTGAAAGTATTATGAAGAACTTTCCAAGTAGGCCTTACTGCTTATTCTAATATTTTTAAAGTGATCAAATCATCAAAAATCCTTCTAAACATAAAAAAAGGATTTAGACATATCATTTAGGCCATCCATGCAGGGGGAAAATCTGAGAGTCAGTAAGAGAGAGAAAGAGGAAGAGAGAGAGAGAGTGAGATAAGAAGATTGAAAAATAAGTCATCCCTTTACATAGGGTACATACATTTGAACTGCAAACACACATTTTCATTAAACTGTTGTGTTAACAATTTATGGTTGAGAAATAAGAGCTGCAAATATTAATTAGAAAATACCAAAATATTATGTTACCATTTGAAAGAGCAACAGTTTATTATTTTAAGAGTTCTGGTCAACAATTTTGACTAAAAATAGCGACCTGATGTATTTATATTTTATTTATTTTTATTTCATAAATGTGGTTTATACAGTGTATAGTATACAAGTTAGAAAATACGCCCCAAAATCTGAATCACAGTATTCTTGTAGTTCTTAACAATAATGTCATTTATTTTCTTGTTTTTCTCTCAATCTACTGATTACTACACTGACTGCAGGTGTAGCATTAGTCATTCCAAGTTCTTACATTAATGAGTTATTTGTTTTAGTGATAGATCACTAACACAATCATATCAGAAACTGGTAATACCTGCACCAATTTTTATGAGGGTAATACTTATAAATCCATATAACTGAAAATGATGCAATTTGCATGGGTTTGAATATAAAATAAAGTACCAGGTGAGCTTTGACAAGTAGTGGGAGTGGGGAGGGGGGGGGGGCAGGAGTCAAAACTTCCTCATGTGTTCCAGGGGGCAATGCCACTTTTTTTTTGGGGGGGGGAGGGGGTAGGAGGACCAGCTTTTCCCATCATAAGCTGAAATGGTGAAGTTTTTTTTCTTCATTTGTTTTGATCAAACCAGTATAAGTGCTTCACTCTCACTCTTCAAATAAATGCTTACTAAAGGGAAAGCAGATCTCAGTTACTTACAACTGATGTAAGAATGGTCACAAAATAAGTTCTTAAAAACAACCTTTCACAAAATTGAATTTAGGTTGTTACATCATCGACTTTTATATTTTTATGATAACTGGTTCAGTAAGACTTTATTCTGGGTTAGTACAAATTTGTAGCACTTGCCTAAGTGCTATTTAGAGCATTTTCAACATAATAATAATAATAATAATAATAACTTCCCTTAGCTAGAGTAATTAAATTAGCTTATATTAAGTTTTTGCATGAAAGATCAGCTGTAGGCTGTCTACAAACACCAGTTTTTCATTGTCAAATTCATGGAATATATGGTCACAATGAAAACATTGACACGCTTTGTATAAAATCTCTCTCTCTCTGAAATGTTTAAAGACTTTCCAATTTATTTTCTTTTTTAAGTTTCATTTTGATGTATATATATATATATATATATTTTTTTTTTTTTCTTTTCTTTCATTTATTCATGAATACAAAGAATCAGATGTTAATGTATTGTAACAGTTTCACATATTCCAGTCTCTATGGAAATAAAAGCTAACATGCAGCGGCAAAGACCAGTAGAATTATGTAACATTTCATCTTAATTGGAAAGCATGCCATTATTTCAAATGTTTCACAAGATGATAGTAGTATGAATCCACTGTTTGTTTTGAATGTATATAATCAGTCTTCGTAATTTTCTCAAATAAATGTCATATAAATTGATCGAAATCTGGTTTCTTCTTGATTTGCTTTGCCACTCAGATGCATCTCTACCTCTTTTATGTTTTCAATTTTCCATTGATGGGAAGCTTGCTCATTACTTCACAGGTCGTTGTAGATTTTTTCAATTTGTGTGAGAAAAATGCACTGGCATTGAAATTTAGCATGCAACTTCCATATCCATGCATTGGCCAGCTTCCATGGTCAGTCATCATAATATAAGATCATACTGTTTATAAGGTGTCAAAACAAATAATCTTACATGAATACACATAAAACTGTTGATAGCTGAATGCAGTTATAAAGTTTACTTGCTCTGCTAGTATAGTTTCATACATAGTCTTTTGATCCTTCTCAATTTTAACACGACTACCATGAAGTGGATCTACTGCAATACTGATTATAACTGACTGGTTTTAAATACTGCAAGATCAAGAAGTATCTGCTCCTGTTATCATACCTTACCTTGAAACATCATATGAAGCATAAGACCTAAGTAGACACAAATAACTTTAGTAGACACAAATAACTTCAGTCATTGCACTTTTAACATTTTCGCTGATCATTTTATAGTACTGTATCTGCCATTGTATAAATATTTCAATGTCTCTTTTGTCTGACTGGATAAAGCACACACACAGCTGACTACATCACTAGAAAGGGACTGTGTCAGAAAAAAATATTAAATGTATTTTAAGATTATGAAACTTTTAATCAGAGTGATTGAACAGCGAACAGTAAGACAATAACCAACTACAACTACTTCATATGGTCTATTTGATGCTTTTTCTCAAAGGTTGAAATTCACTGAGGTCTAGAATTACAAGCATTTTTATAGCTGCCAATAAATGGATTGCCAAAGACCAAAACTGGGGTATGGCTAGCCAATCAATCGTTTATTACCAATCCATTTTTTAAAATTAAATTTTCTTCATGAAATCTCTATTTTTCTGCATGCAAAGAAAGCAACATGTGTGTGGTTTAATATTTATTTCTTCTGTAATTCCCATAACTCTACCAGTTAAGAAAATGCGAGTTATCAGCAGTATATATAATAATGCTGAGACCCTATGACAATATTTATGGGTTATTTTAAACTAAATGATGAAGCTTCCTAATTATATAGCATTACTTGTGTATTTTTCACTAAGCAACAAATCTCTTCACTCACATCTATCCAGGAGTCTTTAAGGGTCATGTGTGCTATTGTCATGACTTGAATTGACCAGAAGTGACTCACTATTACCCCCAAACAGTTTAACATTAATTAATATACAACACTAACACATTTACTGTATTGTGATATTAATCAGGGAATGTTTACTTTCATTTTCCTAATTGACGTGTATTTCTAAAAATAGCAACAAGATCCTATTTTGAATCTTACATGACAATTAAAATTCTATTAAATCAAGAAAAAAGTAAGTACAGACAGTCATTATTCCTCACCACTTGAAGTACTCTTTCCATGATGCAGAGTGAGAGTGATCATATGGCATGATGAACCACAGGATCCGTTGAGAATACTGTCCATGACAAATAGCAGTGGGATTCGAACCATGATGTAGAGAGGAACTCCAAGCCTGCCCAGCCATGACATCTTTTAGTGTTCTTCGTTGAACACTTGAAGAGAAAAAGGCCACAGTGTTATGCAGTGCACATCCATAACAAGAACTGGAAAGTCCCCAGCAAGAACCACTGCTAAGGCATCACTGGATAGTTTTGTATTTTCACACACACACACACACACCACGGTTGGGTTGGCTTGTTTGGTGACTGTCTGGAATCAGGTCACAATTAATACTTCCGGTTAAGTATCCATGAATGTAGTCTGAATCTATTTTTGGATCATTTTTTCCTCTCATTTTGGTGGTGATGAATGCATTAGATTTAGGCATTCTAAGTATTGATTTAAAGGAAATTGTTTATTCTTTATAATATGAGCATTGTGATGTGGTTGTCTGTGTGTATTTTGGCGACAGAGCACAGTGAGTAATGAGACATTGGTGCTGATCCAGAAGTGAAATCTGTCACCCATTGCACATTGCTTTGTTTACAGTCCGGCATCGCAGAAGAATGCTGGTTAACCTATGACAAGAACTTCACCGTGAGTTCATAGTTGAAGATACTTTACATCAGCATATGATTTATTAGGAAAGTTCAGTACTGACAAACAAATGTAGAGACTATATAGGAAAATTAATTGTGGTCTGAGACCTGTCAGTGGGAATGTTATAAAAGTTTAAATTGTTATCCTAAATTTATTATTCAAGGTAGACACATGAAATTTGGACATTTTGTGTATATTGACTTCAAAAATAGAACTATGAAATTAAAAATTAAAAAAATTAAATATTTTTAAAATTTTTAATTAATTTTGAAATTTTTTAAAATAAATTTTAAATTATTTCAACAAAAATGCACATGTGTACAGAGCCTATGGGGTTGATACTCATTACTATCAGCATGAATGTATTTCTACACCTTATACAAGTTGCAAAGGTGGATATTTTTGAAATTCTGTCAGAGAAAATCTTGTTCAATTCTGTGCCAGCACCTAACAGTACCTGCATACTTTGGACAGGCAATGTAACATCAAATAGGTTATATGGGCTATTGTCATATAGGGACCCTGAGACTAACATTTGGAAAAAGAAACATGTCCATAGACTGGCATTCATGATAAAGATGAGAAGTGTAAACATTCCAGAAGAGTTAGATGCATCACATTTATGCCACAATAGTTTGTGTGTGAATGCTGATCACCTCAGCCTGGAACCCCATTGTATCAACAACAATAGGCAATACTGCAAAGGATATGGGAATTGTTTTGGACATGGTGAATTTCCAATATGCATGCTACAGTTGAAAATTGTGATATGAAATAATTACAGGTATAATGATATGCCCTGCACACACCCCCACCTACATCCATATAGAAATGTAGATTAGCATGAAATGGCTGGCTTGCTGATTGCAATGATAAAATGGGATTAGTTTATTGATTGATTGATTGATTGATTGATTGATTTATTGATGGATAGATTTATGCATTGATGATTGTTTTGTTAAGTAAGGAGGACAGAAGAAAGAAATAGATACTAGTCTTTTTTTTATTTGACTATGCTGGTATGACAGCTTTATCTTTAATAATACATACACTATTTTATTCGTTCATTCAATGCTACATTCATTCAATCAGTCAGTCAGTCAGTCAGTTCATGTTATTTTAGAATATGCTAAAATGTTTGTTTGTTTGTTTTTTTATTTCTTTATTTATGTCTTGATATTCTGAGAAAACTGTTTTGACCTCTCCATAGGTCTCATCAGGTAGTAGTAGGTAACACAACTGCAAATAACATGTGTTGTGTCACCTACGGATTTCCCCACGATAGTTTTCCTTTCTGTATTATGTGTTTTTCATTGTGTCTTTTGGGCACTGTCATTTTGTACATGGACTAAGATCATCTTTTCTGTCTGCAATGTACTTGGCTCCTGGTAAACCTGTGCATAGGAGTGATCGCCCTTAGAATGACTGTCCAGTATGCTTTTGCAGTAGTCAGACTTCTGTACCTCAGATGAGCCTATATCATATTTCCCTGTCTTTCCAGTACACATTTCCTGTTTTCCAGATACTTTTGATACAAATGATAATCCTGAGTTTAAAAAAAAAAAAAAAAAAAAAAAATGAGTCCAATTTCTACTCTCTTCGGCCTGACTCTTTGTCATAGCCAAGTGAGGTACATCGTCTTTCACACCTCTCAGCAGCGGACAGAGCGAGAATCTCTTGGAAACGGAAGTTTTTTCTACCCCCATTTCAGGTTAAAGTTGTCAATAATGCCAGGGGAAAAAGCACAATCGTAAGTAGAGGAGGAAAAACGGTTCTGACACACCCAAAATGTTCCTGCTCCATTCTATGTGGGAGGGGGGTGGGTGGGGTAGTTGTATTTGAGTTTGATACATGACACTTAAAGAAGCTGACCTATTTGTAATCTTCTATTTTCTGAGCCATATTTCGGACAAGATTCGGACAAGATTTTGCATACAAGCCTTCATTGCCAATGCGATGCTTTTAACTAGATCTGAAAAAGATTTCGCATGTAAACTTCCATCATCCGGACCATATTTTTAATCGGATCCACACAAAATTGTGCATGCAAGGATACATCATTGAAGCGATGCTTTCAACCACATCTAGAAAAGAAATCGAATGTAAACTTCCTATGTGCGGACCAATTTTATTATTCGATCCGGACAAAATTTTGCATGCAAGGCTACATCATCAAGGCGATGCTTTTTTACCACACCCGGAAAGAAACTGAATGCAAAATCTTGTCCGGATCAGATAAAGAAATTGATCTGCATATGGGAGTATGGGAAGTATCCTTGCATGCACAATTTTAACCTGAAATGGGGGTAGAAAAAACTTCCGTTTCCGAGAGATTCTCGCTCTGTCCGCTGCTGAGAGGTGTGAAAGACGACGTACCTCACTTGGCTATGACACAGAGTCAGGCCGAAGAGAGTAGAAATTGGACTCTTTTTTTTTTTTAAAAACTCAGGATGATTCCTGTGCGCTGGCCCCTTGTTACCTTAAGTCACAACCTGTTAGTACTTTTGGCTAGAATGGGAAATGTGTTCCAGGCTGAGCTCAGTAATACATGATAGATCCTAGTGTATCACATATAGGGGTGAAACGATTCATTGATATATCGAAGTATTGATATATCATATGCTCCGGATGATGGAAGTTTATGTGTGATTTTTTTAGCCTTTCATGCAAAATCTTGTTTGGATCTGATAAAGAAATTGATCCGCATATGGGAAGTTTACATTCGACATCTTTCCGGGTGTGGTAAAAAAGCATCGCCTTGATCATGTAGCCTTGCGTGCAAAATATTGACCGGATCAGATAAAAAAATTAGTCCGTATATTGGAAGTTTACGTTCGATTTCTTTTCTGGATGTGGTAAAAAAGCATCGCCTTGATGATGTAGCCTTGCATGCAAAATATTGACCGGATCAGATAAAAAAATTAGTCCGTACATTGGAAGTTTACGTTCGATTTCTTTTCTGGATGTGGTAAAAAAGCATCGCCCGGATGATGTAGACTTGCATCCAAAATCTGGTCTGGATCAGGTAAAAAAATTGGTCCGCACATTAAAAAATTACATTCGATTTCTTTCCGGATGTGGTTAAAAAGCATCGCCCGCATGATATAGCCTTGCATGCAAAATTTTGTCCGGATCGAATAATAAAATTGGTCCGCACATAGGAAGTTTACATTCGATTTCTTTTCTAGATGTGGTTGAAAGCATCGCTTCAATGATGTATCCTTGCATGCACAATTTTGTGTGGATCCGATTAAAAATATGGTCCGGATGATGGAAGTTTACATGCGAAATCTTTTTCAGATCTAGTTAAAAGCATCGCATTGGCAATGAAGGCTTGTATGCAAAATCTTGTCCGAATCTTGTCCGAAATATGGCTCAGAAAATAGAAGATTACAAATAGGTCAGCTTCTTTAAGTGTCATGTATCAAACTCAAATACAACTACCCCACCCCCTCCCACGTAGAATGGAGCAGGAACATTTTGGGTGTGTCAGAACCGCTTTTTCTCCTCTACTTACGATTGTGCTTTTTCCCCTGGCATTATTGACAACTTTAACCTGAAATGGGGGTAGAAAAAACTTCCGTTTCCGAGAGATTCTCGCTCTGTCCGCTGCTGAGAGGTGTGAAAGACGACGTACCTCACTTGGCTATGACAAAGGGTCAGGCCGAAGAGAGTAGAAATTGAACTCTTTGTATTTTTTTTTTTTTTTTTTTTTAAAACTCAGGATGATTCTTGTGCGCTGGCCCCTTGTTACCTTAAGTCACAACCTGTTAGCACTTTTGGCTAGAATGGGAAATGTGTTCCAGGCTGAGCTCAGTATTACAGATAGATCCTAGTGTATCACATATAGGGGTGAAACGATTCATCGATATATCGAAGTATTGATACTTTTGCCATATCGATATACATATCGATACAAGAGATGAAGAATCGATACAAAACGATATCTATCCCGATATAAGTTACTTTAATCTTCAGCAGTCATGAATAATTATTTGCCGTTTGCCTTATTATTCTTTAAACTGAGAATCGATAATGTATCGTATCGTAGGCTGTGTATCGTTAATCGTATCGATACGCGGCACAGGTGTATGGTTTCACCCCTATCACATATGCTCCGGATGATGGAAGTTTATGTGTGATTTTTTTTCCAGGTGTGGTTAAAAGCATCACCAGGATGACATAGCCTTGCATGCAAAATATTGTCCAGATCAGATAAAAAAATTGCTCCGCACATTGGAAGTTTATGTTCGACTCATTTCCAGATGTGGTAAAAAAGCATCATCCGGATGGTATAGCCTTTCATGCAAAATCTTGTCCGGATCAGATAAAGAAATTGATCCGCATATGGGAAGTTTACATTCGACATCTTTCCGGGTGTGGTAAAAAAGCATCGCCTTGATGATGTAGCCTTGCATGCAAAATATTGACCGGATCAGATAAAAAAATTAGTCCGTACATTGGAAGTTTACGTTCGATTTCTTTTCTGGATGTGGTAAAAAAGCATCGCCTTGATGATGTAGCCTTGCATGCAAAATATTGACCGGATCAGATAAAAAAATTAGTCCGTACATTGGAAGTTTACGTTCGATTTCTTTTCTGGATGTAGTAAAAAAGCATCGCCCGGATGATGTAGACTTGCATCCAAAATCTGGTCTGGATCAGGTAAAAAAATTGGTCCGCACATTAAAAAATTACATTCGATTTCTTTCCGGATGTGGTTAAAAAGCATCGCCCGCATGATATAGCCTTGCATGCAAAATTTTGTCCGGATCGAATAATAAAATTGGTCCGCACATAGGAAGTTTACATTCGATTTCTTTTCTAGATGTGGTTGAAAGCATCGCTTCAATGATGTATCCTTGCATGCACAATTTTGTGTGGATCCGATTAAAAATATGGTCCGGATGATGGAAGTTTACATGCGAAATCTTTTTCAGATCTAGTTAAAAGCATCGCATTGGCAATGAAGGCTTGTATGCAAAATCTTGTCCGAATCTTGTCCGAAATATGGCTCAGAAAATAGAAGATTACAAATAGGTCAGCTTCTTTAAGTGTCATGTATCAAACTCAAATACAACTACCCCACCCCCTCCCACGTAGAATGGAGCAGGAAGATTTTGGGTGTGTCAGAACCGCTTTTTCTCCTCTACTTACGATAGTGCTTTTTCCCCTGGCATTATTGACAACTTTAACCTGAAATGGGGGTAGAAAAAACTTCCGTTTCCGAGAGATTCTCGCTCTGTCCGCTGCTGAGAGGTGTGAAAGACGACGTACCTCACTTGGCTATGACAAAGGGTCAGGCCGAAGAGAGTAGAAATTGAACTCTTTTTTTTTTTTTTTTTTTTTTTTTTTTAAACTCAGGATGATTCCTGTGCGCTGGCCCCTTGTTACCTTAAGTCACAACCTGTTAGTACTTTTGGCTAGAATGGGAAATGTGTTCCAGGCTGAGCTCAGTATTACAGATAGATCCTAGTGTATCACATATAGGGGTGAAACGATTCATCGATATATCGAAGTATTGATACTTTTGCCATATCGATATACATATCGATACAAGAGATGAAGAATCGATACAAAACGATATCTATCCTATATAAGTTACTTTAATCTTCAGCAGTCATGAATAATTATTTGCCGTTTGCCTTCTTATTCTTTAAACTGAGAATCGATAATGTATCGTATCGTAGGCTGTGTATCGTTAATCGTATCGATACGCGGCACAGGTGTATGGTTTCACCCCTATCACATATGCTCCGGATGATGGAAGTTTATGTGTGATTTTTTTTCCAGGTGTGGTTAAAAGCATCACCAGGATGACATAGCCTTGCATGCAAAATATTGTCCAGATCAGATAAAAAAATTGCTCCGCACATTGGAAGTTTATGTTCGACTCATTTCCAGATGTGGTAAAAAAGCATCATCCGGATGGTATAGCCTTTCATGCAAAATCTTGTCCGGATCAGATAAAGAAATTGATCCGCATATGGGAAGTTTACATTCGACATCTTTCCGGGTGTGGTAAAAAAGCATCGCCTTGATGATGTAGCCTTGCATGCAAAATATTGACCGGATGAATTAAAAAAATTAGTCCGTACATTGGAAGTTTACGTTCGATTTCTTTTCTGGATGTGGTAAAAAAGCATCGCCTTGATGATGTAGCCTTGCATGCAAAATATTGACCGGATCAGATAAAAAAATTAGTCCGTACATTGGAAGTTTACGTTCGATTTCTTTTCTGGATGTAGTAAAAAAGCATCGCCCGGATGATGTAGACTTGCATCCAAAATCTGGTCTGGATCAGGTAAAAAAATTGGTCCGCACATTAAAAAATTACATTCGATTTCTTTCCGGATGTGGTTAAAAAGCATCGCCCGCATGATATAGCCTTGCATGCAAAATTTTGTCCGGATCGAATAATAAAATTGGTCCGCACATAGGAAGTTTACATTCGATTTCTTTTCTAGATGTGGTTGAAAGCATCGCTTCAATGATGTATCCTTGCATGCACAATTTTGTGTGGATCCGATTAAAAATATGGTCCGGATGATGGAAGTTTACATGCGAAATCTTTTTCAGATCTAGTTAAAAGCATCGCATTGGCAATGAAGGCTTGTATGCAAAATCTTGTCCGAATCTTGTCCGAAATATGGCTCAGAAAATAGAAGATTACAAATAGGTCAGCTTCTTTAAGTGTCATGTATCAAACTCAAATACAACTACCCCACCCCCTCCCACGTAGAATGGAGCAGGAAGATTTTGGGTGTGTCAGAACCGCTTTTTCTCCTCTACTTACGATAGTGCTTTTTCCCCTGGCATTATTGACAACTTTAACCTGAAATGGGGGTAGAAAAAACTTCCGTTTCCGAGAGATTCTCGCTCTGTCCGCTGCTGAGAGGTGTGAAAGACGACGTACCTCACTTGGCTATGACAAAGGGTCAGGCCGAAGAGAGTAGAAATTGAACTCTTTTTTTTTTTTTTTTTTTTTTTTTTTTAAACTCAGGATGATTCCTGTGCGCTGGCCCCTTGTTACCTTAAGTCACAACCTGTTAGTACTTTTGGCTAGAATGGGAAATGTGTTCCAGGCTGAGCTCAGTATTACAGATAGATCCTAGTGTATCACATATAGGGGTGAAACGATTCATCGATATATCGAAGTATTGATACTTTTGCCATATCGATATACATATCGATACAAGAGATGAAGAATCGATACAAAACGATATCTATCCTATATAAGTTACTTTAATCTTCAGCAGTCATGAATAATTATTTGCCGTTTGCCTTCTTATTCTTTAAACTGAGAATCGATAATGTATCGTATCGTAGGCTGTGTATCGTTAATCGTATCGATACGCGGCACAGGTGTATGGTTTCACCCCTATCACATATGCTCCGGATGATGGAAGTTTATGTGTGATTTTTTTTCCAGGTGTGGTTAAAAGCATCACCAGGATGACATAGCCTTGCATGCAAAATATTGTCCAGATCAGATAAAAAAATTGCTCCGCACATTGGAAGTTTATGTTCGACTCATTTCCAGATGTGGTAAAAAAGCATCATCCGGATGGTATAGCCTTTCATGCAAAATCTTGTCCGGATCAGATAAAGAAATTGATCCGCATATGGGAAGTTTACATTCGACATCTTTCCGGGTGTGGTAAAAAAGCATCGCCTTGATGATGTAGCCTTGCATGCAAAATATTGACCGGATGAATTAAAAAAATTAGTCCGTACATTGGAAGTTTACGTTCGATTTCTTTTCTGGATGTGGTAAAAAAGCATCGCCTTGATGATGTAGCCTTGCATGCAAAATATTGACCGGATCAGATAAAAAAATTAGTCCGTACATTGGAAGTTTACGTTCGATTTCTTTTCTGGATGTAGTAAAAAAGCATCGCCCGGATGATGTAGACTTGCATCCAAAATCTGGTCTGGATCAGGTAAAAAAATTGGTCCGCACATTAAAAAATTACATTCGATTTCTTTCCGGATGTGGTTAAAAAGCATCGCCCGCATGATATAGCCTTGCATGCAAAATTTTGTCCGGATCGAATAATAAAATTGGTCCGCACATAGGAAGTTTACATTCGATTTCTTTTCTAGATGTGGTTGAAAGCATCGCTTCAATGATGTATCCTTGCATGCACAATTTTGTGTGGATCCGATTAAAAATATGGTCCGGATGATGGAAGTTTACATGCGAAATCTTTTTCAGATCTAGTTAAAAGCATCGCATTGGCAATGAAGGCTTGTATGCAAAATCTTGTCCGAATCTTGTCCGAAATATGGCTCAGAAAATAGAAGATTACAAATAGGTCAGCTTCTTTAAGTGTCATGTATCAAACTCAAATACAACTACCCCACCCCCTCCCACGTAGAATGGAGCAGGAACATTTTGGGTGTGTCAGAACCGCTTTTTCTCCTCTACTTACGATAGTGCTTTTTCCCCTGGCATTATTGACAACTTTAACCTGAAATGGGGGTAGAAAAAACTTCCGTTTCCGAGAGATTCTCGCTCTGTCCGCTGCTGAGAGGTGTGAAAGACGACGTACCTCACTTGGCTATGACAAAGGGTCAGGCCGAAGAGAGTAGAAATTGAACTCTTTTTTTTTTTTTTTTTTTTTTTTTTTTTTAAACTCAGGATGATTCCTGTGCGCTGGCCCCTTGTTACCTTAAGTCACAACCTGTTAGTACTTTTGGCTAGAATGGGAAATGTGTTCCAGGCTGAGCTCAGTATTACAGATAGATCCTAGTGTATCACATATAGGGGTGAAACGATTCATCGATATATCGAAGTATTGATACTTTTGCCATATCGATATACATATCGATACAAGAGATGAAGAATCGATACAAAACGATATCTATCCTATATAAGTTACTTTAATCTTCAGCAGTCATGAATAATTATTTGCCGTTTGCCTTCTTATTCTTTAAACTGAGAATCGATAATGTATCGTATCGTAGGCTGTGTATCGTTAATCGTATCGATACGCGGCACAGGTGTATGGTTTCACCCCTATCACATATGCTCCGGATGATGGAAGTTTATGTGTGATTTTTTTTCCAGGTGTGGTTAAAAGCATCACCAGGATGACATAGCCTTGCATGCAAAATATTGTCCAGATCAGATAAAAAAATTGCTCCGCACATTGGAAGTTTATGTTCGACTCATTTCCAGATGTGGTAAAAAAGCATCATCCGGATGGTATAGCCTTTCATGCAAAATCTTGTCCGGATCAGATAAAGAAATTGATCCGCATATGGGAAGTTTACATTCGACATCTTTCCGGGTGTGGTAAAAAAGCATCGCCTTGATGATGTAGCCTTGCATGCAAAATATTGACCGGATGAATTAAAAAAATTAGTCCGTACATTGGAAGTTTACGTTCGATTTCTTTTCTGGATGTGGTAAAAAAGCATCGCCTTGATGATGTAGCCTTGCATGCAAAATATTGACCGGATCAGATAAAAAAATTAGTCCGTACATTGGAAGTTTACGTTCGATTTCTTTTCTGGATGTAGTAAAAAAGCATCGCCCGGATGATGTAGACTTGCATCCAAAATCTGGTCTGGATCAGGTAAAAAAATTGGTCCGCACATTAAAAAATTACATTCGATTTCTTTCCGGATGTGGTTAAAAAGCATCGCCCGCATGATATAGCCTTGCATGCAAAATTTTGTCCGGATCGAATAATAAAATTGGTCCGCACATAGGAAGTTTACATTCGATTTCTTTTCTAGATGTGGTTGAAAGCATCGCTTCAATGATGTATCCTTGCATGCACAATTTTGTGTGGATCCGATTAAAAATATGGTCCGGATGATGGAAGTTTACATGCGAAATCTTTTTCAGATCTAGTTAAAAGCATCGCATTGGCAATGAAGGCTTGTATGCAAAATCTTGTCCGAATCTTGTCCGAAATATGGCTCAGAAAATAGAAGATTACAAATAGGTCAGCTTCTTTAAGTGTCATGTATCAAACTCAAATACAACTACCCCACCCCCTCCCACGTAGAATGGAGCAGGAAGATTTTGGGTGTGTCAGAACCGCTTTTTCTCCTCTACTTACGATAGTGCTTTTTCCCCTGGCATTATTGACAACTTTAACCTGAAATGGGGGTAGAAAAAACTTCCGTTTCCGAGAGATTCTCGCTCTGTCCGCTGCTGAGAGGTGTGAAAGACGACGTACCTCACTTGGCTATGACAAAGGGTCAGGCCGAAGAGAGTAGAAATTGAACTCTTTTTTTTTTTTTTTTTTTTTTTTTTTTTAAACTCAGGATGATTCCTGTGCGCTGGCCCCTTGTTACCTTAAGTCACAACCTGTTAGTACTTTTGGCTAGAATGGGAAATGTGTTCCAGGCTGAGCTCAGTATTACAGATAGATCCTAGTGTATCACATATAGGGGTGAAACGATTCATCGATATATCGAAGTATTGATACTTTTGCCATATCGATATACATATCGATACAAGAGATGAAGAATCGATACAAAACGATATCTATCCTATATAAGTTACTTTAATCTTCAGCAGTCATGAATAATTATTTGCCGTTTGCCTTCTTATTCTTTAAACTGAGAATCGATAATGTATCGTATCGTAGGCTGTGTATCGTTAATCGTATCGATACGCGGCACAGGTGTATGGTTTCACCCCTATCACATATGCTCCGGATGATGGAAGTTTATGTGTGATTTTTTTTCCAGGTGTGGTTAAAAGCATCACCAGGATGACATAGCCTTGCATGCAAAATATTGTCCAGATCAGATAAAAAAATTGCTCCGCACATTGGAAGTTTATGTTCGACTCATTTCCAGATGTGGTAAAAAAGCATCATCCGGATGGTATAGCCTTTCATGCAAAATCTTGTCCGGATCAGATAAAGAAATTGATCCGCATATGGGAAGTTTACATTCGACATCTTTCCGGGTGTGGTAAAAAAGCATCGCCTTGATGATGTAGCCTTGCATGCAAAATATTGACCGGATGAATTAAAAAAATTAGTCCGTACATTGGAAGTTTACGTTCGATTTCTTTTCTGGATGTGGTAAAAAAGCATCGCCTTGATGATGTAGCCTTGCATGCAAAATATTGACCGGATCAGATAAAAAAATTAGTCCGTACATTGGAAGTTTACGTTCGATTTCTTTTCTGGATGTAGTAAAAAAGCATCGCCCGGATGATGTAGACTTGCATCCAAAATCTGGTCTGGATCAGGTAAAAAAATTGGTCCGCACATTAAAAAATTACATTCGATTTCTTTCCGGATGTGGTTAAAAAGCATCGCCCGCATGATATAGCCTTGCATGCAAAATTTTGTCCGGATCGAATAATAAAATTGGTCCGCACATAGGAAGTTTACATTCGATTTCTTTTCTAGATGTGGTTGAAAGCATCGCTTCAATGATGTATCCTTGCATGCACAATTTTGTGTGGATCCGATTAAAAATATGGTCCGGATGATGGAAGTTTACATGCGAAATCTTTTTCAGATCTAGTTAAAAGCATCGCATTGGCAATGAAGGCTTGTATGCAAAATCTTGTCCGAATCTTGTCCGAAATATGGCTCAGAAAATAGAAGATTACAAATAGGTCAGCTTCTTTAAGTGTCATGTATCAAACTCAAATACAACTACCCCACCCCCTCCCACGTAGAATGGAGCAGGAACATTTTGGGTGTGTCAGAACCGCTTTTTCTCCTCTACTTACGATAGTGCTTTTTCCCCTGGCATTATTGACAACTTTAACCTGAAATGGGGGTAGAAAAAACTTCCGTTTCCGAGAGATTCTCGCTCTGTCCGCTGCTGAGAGGTGTGAAAGACGACGTACCTCACTTGGCTATGACAAAGGGTCAGGCCGAAGAGAGTAGAAATTGAACTCTTTTTTTTTTTTTTTTTTTTTTTTTTTTTTAAACTCAGGATGATTCCTGTGCGCTGGCCCCTTGTTACCTTAAGTCACAACCTGTTAGTACTTTTGGCTAGAATGGGAAATGTGTTCCAGGCTGAGCTCAGTATTACAGATAGATCCTAGTGTATCACATATAGGGGTGAAACGATTCATCGATATATCGAAGTATTGATACTTTTGCCATATCGATATACATATCGATACAAGAGATGAAGAATCGATACAAAACGATATCTATCCTATATAAGTTACTTTAATCTTCAGCAGTCATGAATAATTATTTGCCGTTTGCCTTCTTATTCTTTAAACTGAGAATCGATAATGTATCGTATCGTAGGCTGTGTATCGTTAATCGTATCGATACGCGGCACAGGTGTATGGTTTCACCCCTATCACATATGCTCCGGATGATGGAAGTTTATGTGTGATTTTTTTTCCAGGTGTGGTTAAAAGCATCACCAGGATGACATAGCCTTGCATGCAAAATATTGTCCAGATCAGATAAAAAAATTGCTCCGCACATTGGAAGTTTATGTTCGACTCATTTCCAGATGTGGTAAAAAAGCATCATCCGGATGGTATAGCCTTTCATGCAAAATCTTGTCCGGATCAGATAAAGAAATTGATCCGCATATGGGAAGTTTACATTCGACATCTTTCCGGGTGTGGTAAAAAAGCATCGCCTTGATGATGTAGCCTTGCATGCAAAATATTGACCGGATGAATTAAAAAAATTAGTCCGTACATTGGAAGTTTACGTTCGATTTCTTTTCTGGATGTGGTAAAAAAGCATCGCCTTGATGATGTAGCCTTGCATGCAAAATATTGACCGGATCAGATAAAAAAATTAGTCCGTACATTGGAAGTTTACGTTCGATTTCTTTTCTGGATGTAGTAAAAAAGCATCGCCCGGATGATGTAGACTTGCATCCAAAATCTGGTCTGGATCAGGTAAAAAAATTGGTCCGCACATTAAAAAATTACATTCGATTTCTTTCCGGATGTGGTTAAAAAGCATCGCCCGCATGATATAGCCTTGCATGCAAAATTTTGTCCGGATCGAATAATAAAATTGGTCCGCACATAGGAAGTTTACATTCGATTTCTTTTCTAGATGTGGTTGAAAGCATCGCTTCAATGATGTATCCTTGCATGCACAATTTTGTGTGGATCCGATTAAAAATATGGTCCGGATGATGGAAGTTTACATGCGAAATCTTTTTCAGATCTAGTTAAAAGCATCGCATTGGCAATGAAGGCTTGTATGCAAAATCTTGTCCGAATCTTGTCCGAAATATGGCTCAGAAAATAGAAGATTACAAATAGGTCAGCTTCTTTAAGTGTCATGTATCAAACTCAAATACAACTACCCCACCCCCTCCCACGTAGAATGGAGCAGGAACATTTTGGGTGTGTCAGAACCGCTTTTTCTCCTCTACTTACGATAGTGCTTTTTCCCCTGGCATTATTGACAACTTTAACCTGAAATGGGGGTAGAAAAAACTTCCGTTTCCGAGAGATTCTCGCTCTGTCCGCTGCTGAGAGGTGTGAAAGACGACGTACCTCACTTGGCTATGACAAAGGGTCAGGCCGAAGAGAGTAGAAATTGAACTCTTTTTTTTTTTTTTTTTTTTTTTTTTTTTTAAACTCAGGATGATTCCTGTGCGCTGGCCCCTTGTTACCTTAAGTCACAACCTGTTAGTACTTTTGGCTAGAATGGGAAATGTGTTCCAGGCTGAGCTCAGTATTACAGATAGATCCTAGTGTATCACATATAGGGGTGAAACGATTCATCGATATATCGAAGTATTGATACTTTTGCCATATCGATATACATATCGATACAAGAGATGAAGAATCGATACAAAACGATATCTATCCTATATAAGTTACTTTAATCTTCAGCAGTCATGAATAATTATTTGCCGTTTGCCTTCTTATTCTTTAAACTGAGAATCGATAATGTATCGTATCGTAGGCTGTGTATCGTTAATCGTATCGATACGCGGCACAGGTGTATGGTTTCACCCCTATCACATATGCTCCGGATGATGGAAGTTTATGTGTGATTTTTTTTCCAGGTGTGGTTAAAAGCATCACCAGGATGACATAGCCTTGCATGCAAAATATTGTCCAGATCAGATAAAAAAATTGCTCCGCACATTGGAAGTTTATGTTCGACTCATTTCCAGATGTGGTAAAAAAGCATCATCCGGATGGTATAGCCTTTCATGCAAAATCTTGTCCGGATCAGATAAAGAAATTGATCCGCATATGGGAAGTTTACATTCGACATCTTTCCGGGTGTGGTAAAAAAGCATCGCCTTGATGATGTAGCCTTGCATGCAAAATATTGACCGGATGAATTAAAAAAATTAGTCCGTACATTGGAAGTTTACGTTCGATTTCTTTTCTGGATGTGGTAAAAAAGCATCGCCTTGATGATGTAGCCTTGCATGCAAAATATTGACCGGATCAGATAAAAAAATTAGTCCGTACATTGGAAGTTTACGTTCGATTTCTTTTCTGGATGTAGTAAAAAAGCATCGCCCGGATGATGTAGACTTGCATCCAAAATCTGGTCTGGATCAGGTAAAAAAATTGGTCCGCACATTAAAAAATTACATTCGATTTCTTTCCGGATGTGGTTAAAAAGCATCGCCCGCATGATATAGCCTTGCATGCAAAATTTTGTCCGGATCGAATAATAAAATTGGTCCGCACATAGGAAGTTTACATTCGATTTCTTTTCTAGATGTGGTTGAAAGCATCGCTTCAATGATGTATCCTTGCATGCACAATTTTGTGTGGATCCGATTAAAAATATGGTCCGGATGATGGAAGTTTACATGCGAAATCTTTTTCAGATCTAGTTAAAAGCATCGCATTGGCAATGAAGGCTTGTATGCAAAATCTTGTCCGAATCTTGTCCGAAATATGGCTCAGAAAATAGAAGATTACAAATAGGTCAGCTTCTTTAAGTGTCATGTATCAAACTCAAATACAACTACCCCACCCCCTCCCACGTAGAATGGAGCAGGAACATTTTGGGTGTGTCAGAACCGCTTTTTCTCCTCTACTTACGATAGTGCTTTTTCCCCTGGCATTATTGACAACTTTAACCTGAAATGGGGGTAGAAAAAACTTCCGTTTCCGAGAGATTCTCGCTCTGTCCGCTGCTGAGAGGTGTGAAAGACGACGTACCTCACTTGGCTATGACAAAGGGTCAGGCCGAAGAGAGTAGAAATTAGACTCTTTTTTTTTTTTTTTTTTTTTTTTTTTTTAAACTCAGGATGATTCCTGTGCGCTGGCCCCTTGTTACCTTAAGTCACAACCTGTTAGTACTTTTGGCTAGAATGGGAAATGTGTTCCAGGCTGAGCTCAGTATTACAGATAGATCCTAGTGTATCACATATAGGGGTGAAACGATTCATCGATATATCGAAGTATTGATACTTTTGCCATATCGATATACATATCGATACAAGAGATGAAGAATCGATACAAAACGATATCTATCCTATATAAGTTACTTTAATCTTCAGCAGTCATGAATAATTATTTGCCGTTTGCCTTCTTATTCTTTAAACTGAGAATCGATAATGTATCGTATCGTAGGCTGTGTATCGTTAATCGTATCGATACGCGGCACAGGTGTATGGTTTCACCCCTATCACATATGCTCCGGATGATGGAAGTTTATGTGTGATTTTTTTTCCAGGTGTGGTTAAAAGCATCACCAGGATGACATAGCCTTGCATGCAAAATATTGTCCAGATCAGATAAAAAAATTGCTCCGCACATTGGAAGTTTATGTTCGACTCATTTCCAGATGTGGTAAAAAAGCATCATCCGGATGGTATAGCTTTCATGCAAAATCTTGTCCGGATCAGATAAAGAAATTGATCCGCATATGGGAAGTTTACATTCGACATCTTTCCGGGTGTGGTAAAAAAGCATCGCCTTGATGATGTAGCCTTGCATGCAAAATATTGACCGGATCAGATAAAAAAATTAGTCCGTACATTGGAAGTTTACGTTCGATTTCTTTTCTGGATGTGGTAAAAAAGCATCGCCTTGATGATGTAAAATTGAATTGATGGTTAAGCCTTGCCCATGCAAAATATTGACCGCGCATCAATAAAACTAAATTAGTCCCCAGTAACATTGTAAGTTTTAGCGTTCGATTTCTTTTCTGGATGTAGTAAAAAAAAACATTTTGTGTGGCACGGATGATGGAAGTTTACATGCGAAATTTTTTCAGATTGCAATGTTTTAATGAAAAGGTTGTATGAAGGCTTGTCCAAAATCTTGTCCGAAGTCCGAAATATGGCTCAGAAAATAGAAGATTGCAAATAGGTCAGCCTTTAAGTGTCATGTATCAATCAATACAATACCCACTAAACCATTTAGAATACAGGAACATTTTGGGTGTGTCAGAACCGCTTTTTTTCTTTATTACTTTTTTTTAGTTTTTTTCCTGAAATGGGTAGTTTAACCAAATAGAAAAAAACTCCGTATTTCGCTCTGTCCGCTGCTGTGCAGATACCTCACTTGGCTATGACAAAGGGTCAGGCCGGAATAGAGTAGTAAATCGTAAATAGATCTTGTGGGTGAACGTTCATCTAACACAACAAAAGTATAGTTAGAATACTTGCACATAGTATTACTGTACAATATTTCTGATTTAATCTTAAGCATAAGATATCTATCCAAGCGTAGTCTTATCTTCTAGAAGTAGAGAATCGAAAGCATCTATCCGTGTTCTTAATTGATAAACTGAGCGATTCACCAATGTATCGTATCGAAGGGTGAACGTTAATATGGTCGCGGCACATGTATTTAAAGATCACATGTATGTTTTTTATCCAGGTGTGGTTAAAAAAAAGGATGACATTGCATGTGCAAAATAGGTCCAGATCAGATAATGGGCACAAAATCTTTTGTTCGACATCATGTTCCCGGAATAATATTGTCCCATGAAAAGAAAAGAAGATTTACATATTCAAAAGTTCCTTTTGCAATGAAGTTTTCAGTGTACATCAAACAAAAAATTGACCCATCCCGCATTAAAAAAATTCGATCCGATTTAAAAAAATTAGTCCGTACATTGAGTTTATGTTCGACGTGTCCTTTACATGCGAAATCCTCTATCGCATGCATACGATCAGAGCATCGCCTTGGAAGTTTATTCGACATAGTGCTTTTTGCATCCGAAAATGGGGGTAAAAAAATCATCCGTATTGGAAGATACTTCTGCCCTCTGATGTGTAAAAGCATCGCCTTGCCCGGATGATGTAGCCTTGCATGCAAATTATCAGATAAAAAAATAGTCCGTACAATTGGAATTTATTTTTTTTTAATTAGTAAAAAATAAATTTGTATATTGCATCCAAAATGGTTGGATCAGGTAAAAAAAGTGGTAAAAAAAATTTTTTTAGTAGTTTGTTAAAAGTTTTAATGCAAAATGTGGAATAATTAAAATTTTGTCTGGAATAGGAAACATTCGATGTTTTTTGAGTTTTAAAGCATGGATTTTGTGGGAAAATTATTTTGGTTGATGGGATGAAATTTTTGGTTAAAAGCAAATTGTTTTTTTTTTATTGTTTTTTGTGTAATGATATGGTTGTGAAAAATTTTGATTTTAGTGTTATTTTTGGAGATTATTAAAGATATGGAAGTTTTTTGTTGTTTAGTTGAATCTTGTGTTCTTGTATCTTGTAAATAGAAAATAAAAATAGAATAGGTTGTTTTTAAGTGTCATGTACTTAAAATTGAAAGAGTATTGTAGATGATGGGAATAACATTTGTATTTTTAGATTGATTTTTTTTTTTTGCATTTTTTTTGTTGAAATGGGAGGGTAGAAAAAACTTTTTTTTAGAGATTTCGCTCTTTTTTGGTGGGTGTGTGCGTAGTATAGATGTAGTAAAATGAAGTTTTTTTTTTGTTTTTTTTTTTTCCTTTTATTTTTTTTTTTTTGTTTTTTTAATCGTGATACTTTTTTTAATTACTTTTGGCTGATGGGAATGTGGTACTTAGATATGTGTATCAGTGTATTTATTTGAAGTTTATTTAATTTTAGTGATAATTTTTTGATATGATTATATGATTGTTTTGGTTATCGTAAAACTGATAATTGATTGTAATTACTTAATCTTGCTTTTATATTTGTTTGTTTATTATTTTGTGTTGGTTTGGATGTAGCCTTTTATGTTATTGATATGTTGGTTGGAAGTTTTGTGTAATGTTTTTAGTAGGTGTGGTTTCAGATCATGCTTTGGATGATGGAATTTTTGGTGATTTATTTTTCCAGATGTGGTAAATAGGAGCTTATTATTGGATCAGATAAAAAAATTTTTGCATAGTTGGAATTGATGATGGATTTGATTAAGATAAAAAAAAAAAATTATAATTTTTTTTGATGTGGTAAAAAATCGTGGTAAAAAATTGATGTGTTTGTTTATATGGTAAATTTTACATTAAAAAAATTATTTTTCGATTTCTTTTAATGTGGTTAAATGCATGTATGAATATTGATTTTGGGATCAAAAAAAATTTTAAAGTTTTATTTCTTTTCTTTAAAAAGGTTAAAAAAAATTGTATCAAATGATGATTTTGTTTGGATTTAGTTAAAATATTGGTCGATGATGGATTTACATTTTTTTTAGAAAAAAAGGAATGGATATTATGGAAATTGTTTGTTTTGGTAAAATTGTCCGCACATAGGGTATTACATTCGATTTCTTTTCGATAGAAGGGTTGATAAAGGATATCTTAAGTTTTGTGTGGATCGAAGTATGGTAGATGAGATTTATGTGCGATGAAATGGATTGAGAATAATCTTTTTTGGAATGTTATTTAGGTGAAAATAAAGATTATTTTTGCGCTTCTATTGTTATATGTTTAATTTGAATAAAAAATATTAAAGAAGAAAAATATGGGTGATGTTTTTTTTTATAATAGTAAGATAAAAAATAGAAGGATGATGAATGGGGAAAAACTTTTGATGTAGATTTCATGTGTGTGAGATAGAATTATATGGTATAAAGGGTAGGGGATAAGAGTAGAAATTTTTTTTTTTTTTATTTTTTTTTTTTGACAAAGATGATTGAGTGGTTGTTTTAAGTGAAGTTTTTATTTTTGAGATTTTTTCAAATATATTTTTTAGATATATCCTTGGAAAATGTGATATGTTTTTTGGATTATTGATTACATGATATAAAATATAGGTATGTGAGAAAAATTATTTTTTAATAATTATTTTAAATGAATGATTTTAGAATTTTATCGTATACAATCAAAGATTGTGTAATATAATAATTGGATATGATAAAAAATTTGGTGAAAGTTTTTTTTTTTTTTTTTGGTTTATGCATAAAAGTTAGAATATTGTTTAATGATAAAAATTG